>BSQW01000005.1:10000000-10600000 GCA_030161315.1 Eutrema japonicum | reverse complement strand
GCTAGGCGGAAGGACTGCTCGAGGATCTCCTTGGTCGGGGATTCGAGGCGTATGCCGACGCCGGACCCGTGCTTGGAGGCCGAACCGTCGACGTGCAGAGTCCACACTTCGGACACCTCGCTGACTGTCAGCTCGGGTGCCAACTCAACTAGGAAGTCGGCCAGCGCTTGAGATTTGATCGCGGTCCGACCCCGGTACTCGATGTCGTATTCGCTCAGCTCGACAGCCCACTTCATTATCCGGCCGGACCGGCTCGGGCTGTGGAGGATGGTCCTGAGGGGGTACGTACTTAGGACGGCTATCGTATGGGATTGGAAGTAAGGCCGGAGCTTCCTAGCTGCGACGACCACTGCCAAGGCGAGCTTCTCCAGAGTCGGGTACCTGCTCTCCGCGTCGTCTAAGGACTTGCTGATGTAGGAGATAGGTCTCTGGTCGCCGCGGTCTTCCCGCACTAGTACCCCGCTGAGTGCCGACGTAGAGATGGCGATGTAGAGGCAGAGGGTTTCCCCTTCCTCTGGTTTGGACAGGACGGGAGGAGTAGATATGTATTCCTTCAGCTGCTGGAGGGCTTCCTCGCACTTCTCGTCCCACTCGAACCGTTTGTTAGCCCGGAGCAGCTGGTAGAACGGGAGGCACTTGTCGGTAGAGCGGGAGATGAAGCGGTTCAGTGCGGCGATTCTCCCGGTAAGCCGCTGTACTTGGCGCGTGCTCTCAGGGGATTTGAGCTCGGTGATCGCCCGGATCTGCTTTGGGTTGGCTTCGATCCCGCGCTGGGTGATGATATAGCCTAGGAATTCGCCCGAGGTGACGCCGAAAGAACACTTGGCCGGGTTCAGCTTCATGTTGTACTCGTTCAGCGTCCGGAAGCAAGAGCGGAGATGGGCGACGTGGTCGGCGGCGACTAGAGATTTCACCAGCATGTCGTCTATGTACACCTCCATAGTGCGGCCTATTTGGTCGGCGAACATCCGGTTGACGAGCCGCTGGTAGGTGGCCCCGGCGTTCTTGAGTCCGAAAGGCATTACCTTGTAGCAGTAGATGCCTCGGTCTGTGATGAACGCGGTCTTCTCCTGGTCGTCGGGGTGCATGGGGATTTGGTTATACCCCGAGAAGGCGTCCATGAAGGAGAGCAGCTCATTCCCCGCGGTGGCTTCGACGACTTGGTCGATCCGAGGGAGGGGAAAGCTGTCCTTTGGGCACGCCTTATTGAGGTCGGTAAAATCCACACAGACCCTCCATTTCCCGCTCTTCTTCTTGACCACCACCGGGTTGGCCAACCAGTCCGGGTATCTGACCTCGGTGATCGAGCCGGCCGCGGTGAGCCTTTCGACCTCGTCGTTGACTGCCTGGGCGCGCTCCGGGCCCAATTTTCGGCGCTTTTGCTTGACTGGTCGGCAGGTCGGATCCACGTTGAGCTCGTGGCTACACGTCGCGGGGTCTATGCCGGGCATGTCGGCGGTTGACCAGGCGAAGGTGGAGACGTTCTCTCCCAGAAAATTGACCAGCTCCTTCTTGATGGTCTCGTCGAGGTCGGTTCCGATGCCGACGCAACGGGCGGGGTTGCCCGGATCGATGTTGACCTGGGTGACGAGGTCTTCCCCCGGGAGGTCCCGAGCGACTGTCTCACCGGGCTGATACGTGCTGACGGCTAGGCAGGCCGGCGCGGCGCGGCGCAGCTTGTGCTCAATGGCGAAGCAGGCGCGAGAAACCCTCTGGTTGCTTCTGAGAGTGTACGTCCCGGCCTGGTTGGGGAACTTGAGGCACTGGTGGTACGTCGACGTGACTGCCTTCATCGAGTGCAGCCAAGGAGTTCCAAGGATGATATTGTAGATCGGGGTGGTATCGAAGACCACGAACTTGACGATTTTCGTCACCCGACCTACGTAGACCGGCAATTCGATGGTGCCGATTCCGTTGACGGTATCCCCGGCGAAACCGGTTAGCGGGATGGAGTGCGGCTTGATTTCGACCCCGTTTAGATTCATCCTGGCAAGGGTGTCCTTGAAGATGAGGTCGACCGAGCTGCTCGTATCGACGAGGACTCGGTTAACGTCGCAGTCGGCTACGCGGACTTGCACGACGAGGGGATCGTTGTGGGGCTGGTGGACCCCGGCCGCATCGGCCTCGGTGAAACATATCCCCCTTTTGCTTGTGTCCTGAGCGTCGATCTCCGGCCCGGAGTGCCACTTCAGGGAGACGTCGGTCTTCCTCTCATGGCGCTTGATGGACCGCACTGAGTCGTTGCACGAGAGGAGGCCTCCCATGATCATCCCTATCAGAGTCCGGGCCGGGGGAGGCGATCTGCCCGTTTCCCGGTCTCGCGAGGGAGATCGTCGCCGCCGGTCGTCGTTTTGGGCGTGGTGATAGGGCCTAGCCCGGTTATCCTCGCGATCTCGGTTGTCACGGGGTTGCACTCGATCGCCATCCCGGGGATGTGGGCGCAGCCGCTCCGGTACGTCGATTTCGCCCCGTTGAAACTGGTTCAGCAGGACCTCTTGGAGGGCGCGGCAGTAAGAGGTCGGGTGCCCCCTTCGCCGGTGGAAGTCGCAATAGGCCGACCTGTCGTACGGCTCGTCTGGTCGGGACTCCCTATCGCTCAGGTCGTCGGGACGCCGGTCCTGCTGGTGGGGGTCCCGTACGTACTTGTTCCAAGGCAACCCCGGCGCGGGGCCGGGAGGAGGTACGGGGTCGCGCATACGGGGTCCTGAGGTCGGCCCGTTAACAAGTAACGCAGCGGCCTGCTTTCCCTTGCTGCGCTGGTACTCGTCATCATAGTGTTGACGAGGCTCCTGGTATCTCTCCTGGGGCCGCTCCTTCGCGGCCGGGGCCTTGTGAGAGGCGCTGTTTCTCGATTCAGCCGCCTTCTCCTCCTCGAGCTCGACGAAGAGTCCAGCGCGGTGCAAGGCGTCCTCCAGCGAGCGCGGCCTGTTGAGCTTCATGTCGTCCTTGAAGGCCGAATCGGCCCGTAGCCCCTTTCTTAGAGCAGGCAGCGCGGACTCATCCGTCACATTGCTTTGGGAGGCCGTGGCCTTGAAGCGTTCTATGAAGGACCTGAGCGACTCCTTCGCTCCCTGGCTCATCGCCCAGAGGTCCGCGCTGGATGCGGACTGCCGGATATAGATGGAGTAGTGCTCGAGAAAGGTGGTTGACAGGTTCTGAAGCTGTCTATGGAGTGCGTCTTCAGCCGAGAGAACCACGTGAGAGCCGGGCCGGTGAGGTTCTCTACGAAGAGTTGGCAGTGGGCGGCTTCCCGCTCATCTGGTGAGAAGTGGGCGCGGCCCATGGCGATGGTGAACGCCGTGAGATACTGGGCCGGGTCGGTGGTTCCCGCGTAGGGCTGGAGTTTGAGCTTCCCGAGGTGCTGGAGCGGGACGGAGGAGATCCGGCGGGTGAACGGCGTGTTTTGCGTCTCTCGGAGGACGCGATCTATTTCCGGGGCCGCACTGGTGGCCTGATGGATCTTAGAGGACATCACGCGGAGTGTCTCCTTCATAGCTTCGAACTCGGCGTCCCTGGCGCGTTCGGAGCTGGATCGGAGATGATGGGCTTCGTCGCCCGGGGAGCTCCCTACGGCTGGGGCGAAACGTCCGCCCGGGCCTTCGGAGCCTGACGGCGAGTCGCCGGGCTGGCCCCTTCGGATACGAGGGGTTTCTTCCCGAGAGGCCGGCTCTCTGAAATGGACGTCGGGGGATCCGGTGTTGTCCGACCGGTCCCGGGAGGCTGCTAGCGTGGCGAACCGTTGGTCGGTCGCACGCGTCAGCTCGTCTATTCTGGTGAGTAGGGCCTGCATTACGGCGGACAGCGTGGGCTGGTCCTCCGGGGGGTGAGGCGCGTTGTGCGCGGCGGGGCCTTCGGAAGGAGTGGGCGCTGGGGCCGGTGGCGGAGCCCTGAAGGACTCCTGGGGAGTCATCCGGTCGGTGGCTGCCTGGGCTGATGGCCGGGCTGTCGTCGTCGCTGCTTGAGTTGGTGGCGGGGCCGTTGTCTGGGCCTGGGCCGTTGCTTGGGCCGGGGTCTCTAGGCCTGATAATACTCTTGGGGGCGGAATAGCCATCGTTGCTGCGGTTGCGGCGGTGGTTGAACTGCTCCTTGCGTATAGAAGAATCTCTAAATCCCCTCCTTCTAGCGCCAATTGTTGATCCCGTGGATCACTAAGTGTGTTTAAAGAATGATTAGGAGATGGGAGGTGAGATTTTCGTTAATAGAGCAATTCAACCACATTTAAGACAGGTCGGGAGAAATATGAGTAGGCCGGGGGCCGTGTTTCGTTTTATTGATGAGAGAGAAGTAAACGCTTTAGAATTACGAACTGGTTCCGAAGGACGTCCAGTTCGGCGTTCTAAAGTGTTGTCTTGTTACAAAGAGAGAGAGGTCGGGTAACTTGTGGTAGGTGAGAGAGTCAAAATCCCCAGTCCCCCTCATTAATGACATATGAGGGGTATATATAGTCGGGGTCGGCTTCCTGCTCCCCTGAGATCTCGGGCCACGTGTCGTCGGCGGCCTCTTTCGCGGGTAAGGTGGCCTAGGAGGCGTGTCCCGGCTTTCGAGGAGAGAGGTCATGATGAGCTCGGCGTGGCGTGTTGCAGAGCAGTGCACTGTTTTACCAACTCTGCTCCACCTGCTCCTTCCTGCCCTTGTCAGCTCTGTAAGGTTGGTGGGACGTCGGGTCGAAGGCACATCCCTACGTGGGTAGGGTACTGCCTTACCAACTCCCACTCGCCTATTCTTCTGACACTCCCTGCTCTGGCGGGGCATCAGCGCGGGCCCGGGGTACGTTGCTTTCAGGTCGGCTACCGAGCTGCTGAGGACGTTCTTGCAGGTCGGTGACATTAAGTCCGGTGACCGTACCGGGGAACGGCCTTTCCTAAGATGGGCCTAACTAATTGGGGGTGCTAGGCCCACCTCCAACAAATAGTTAGAGATGATCTCTCCTGACTTGTTAACAAGAGATAAATTAGAATGGCTATGGAACTGATTCATGTGTAAGAAGAAGATTGTTATTTCTTTCTTTCTTGGTGTGTCTTGTGTTGATTATGCGCAGATGAAAAAACCAGAGTAGATAGGATTGGTTTCTAGATATTTAGTAGCTATGGATGATGATTGAGCTGACTTGAGTCTGTAAGGGTTCTGCAATCAATCTGTTTGCCCACACATTACATATGTGATCTGTCAGATTCATAAAGAACGTGTGGGCGAACAGATTGATAGCATATTACCGAAAAACGTATTAGATATCTTTGTTGGGAAGGGATGGAAAACTATGAAGAGGATTTTGAAAGCTTCATGGTTCATGATACCACATCTTTCTATTCTCGCAATGCGTCATGCTGATACCATAAAGTTGTTTGATTGTGCTGCTTTGGCAATTGGGCTATATGCCTTTTATATCTCCTGTCTTCCTGCAAGGCTGCAACTCATCAGTTGGGCTATATGTATTTTCTGAATCTTTCTATTCTCCATCCTCATCATCGCCTCAGTCATTCTGTTACTCAGAAACTCTGCAGCGAGTCCCTAAGGCTCACGAGCACGACCTGAGAGTCGCCATGAGGAACATACTTACAACTAAAGGGGTTTGTAGTATCCAGAGACTACATGTATGGAGCTTCACGAACTCAGACGTCGTGGCTACTCTCCATCTCCTTGTAGCAGCTGATTCAGACAAGACGAAGACTAAGTTACAAGTCTTACGTTTGTTAGAAGATGCAGGAGTAAAGGATTTGACTTTGCAGGTGGAATATTTTAATTCATAGCAATTGATTAGTTTTGACTTTTGAGAATTGTCACTGAACACACAAAAATCTGAAACTTTTTTCCAGTGTTTTTTTTTTTTGGTTTAAATGTTAAGATTTATTACCAGTTTTTGAAATTTTTTGACAGAAGTTACCGGGAAATTAAGAAAGTAAATTAACCGAAAAAACTACTGACAGCGACAAAAATGCAACAACAACATAGAAAAGCTAAGAAAACGGCTAGCGAGATAAGATCAAACGAATACCGAAACAAACCCAGACGTGAAAGCAGCAGTCACACGCCAAAGCGTAGACCATCCCATTCTTGCCACAGCTCCGAAGAACTAGAGTTTTCATAATTGTTGCCACGAGCATCATCCGGAGGCACGTCCTCAAACTTCAAGAGTGAGATGCCTACAACTTCTCCAAGAACTAACGGGATCTCCGGCTTCCGTAGCGGACTAACTTATAACCATCGACAAGGGAGTCCGAGCGGGCAATCGAAAAGTCACCTCCGAGCGCCATTCCCGAGAAATAGAAACTCCCCAGGAACCAGCTCCCATAGCTAGAAGCTAGCCGTAACAACAAACCGTTGCCTCGACATCTCACGTCCGGATCCGGTCCACCATCTACACCGGACTAAATCCGGAGCCAACACTAGCCGAGCCCTCTCGCACAGACGCGTTGCCACCGCATCTTTGCCGGAACACTCACCGCCGAGGAACTCATGCCACACCGATGGAAGACGTCGCCGGAGCTTAACCGCCACACGAGCCAAACAAAGCTACCGTCGAGCCACACGCCTCGACCCACCGCTGAGAGCCACCGCCGGTGGAGCCACACCTGCCGGAAAACGTGACCCACCACTCCGAGGCTTGCCACACTGAGACAAGAGCCTCAACACCAATTGGCGACGATTGAACCCGTCCTCAAGGTTCAAATGCCATCACTGGGAGTCGAAGAGCCCAGATATTCGAGCACCGCCCACACCGCCTCCTCGGAAACCAAAATGGGAAACGAGACAAGGGAGGGACCAAACTCGGTGGTGAAGGCCAAAAGCCACCACTCCACCATCGAAGTAAGCCGGAGAGCACGCCGCCGGCACGAGGAAATCGAGATCTGAAGCTTGAAACCGCCGGAGAGGGAAAACGTCGGAGAGCAACAAAGAGGAGGAGCCGCCGACAGAGAGAAGCGGCGGATGAAGGAGAGGATGCCGTCCACACGGGAGGACATACTACTGCCACCGCGAGTCCAGCGACACCGCTGAGCCCGCGCCGCCGTTTAACGAGGACCACAGCCAAGAACCACCTACTTGCCGCTGCAACCGACCCGACGGGCTAGAGATCTGAATTGAAAAAAAAATAAAACAGGGAAGGAAGGAGAGGCCGACGCCGGTGCTGAGGAAGCCACCGGCGCCGGAAACGCGATCAGAAATTTGCAACCAGAGGCGGTGAGATCTGGGAAGAAGTAAGGAGAGAGAAACACGATCTCTAAGCCCAAAATGACCTTCGCCTTCTCTCAGGTTTCTAAACCACTTTTTCCAGTGTTTTTAGATAATTTGTTTCATTGATGTTTTCTGAGTTTTCGTTAAAGATATATATGGCTGTTCATACATCTATGAAATAATGTACTAAGTTTTAACTTCAAAACTCAAAACAAAATCTCTACAAATGCATCTGTTTTGCAGGAATCCAGACGCATAAACAGCTTCACCCTCTCTGGTCAGCTACTTCATCAGGTAATGACTTCTAAATTTTTTTTGGTCGGGTGAGTAATGATCTTAGATTGGATACTTTAATTCATTCACATTCCTCTACGTCTTCTTCTTCAAATTCTTCATCTTCTTCTTCTTGAGGAACGCATAAAGATTGACGCTTTTCTTGCATCTCTTGGCTTCGTATAACTGACTATACCTCAGAGCAATGTCTCTCACTTTCTCTCTCTCCTCTGGCCATTTCTTAAGTTGTCCTTCTGGTCCGTAATGGATGACGTAGGCTTTGATATCACAGAAAGTGGAAAGCTCGTAAGATTTCTTGAAGATGGTCTCAAGTCTATTGGTCAAACTTGTTGCAGAGAGTGAAGAAGAAGAAGAAGAAGACGAATTGGAACATGATGAAGAAGGAGATGATGGGATGGTGATTTCCTTGTTGATTTCCGAAATACGCTCTGGTTTTCGTTTTTCTCGTTCTTGCAGGAAGACGAAAGCACGATGACGTAAACGTGTTCGATTTGTTGATTTCTCAATTTTCCATTTGGTTCGGTTTTGTCCGGTTTCATGATTGTAAACCTTATCCGATTCCCGGTTCGGGTTTTAAATTAATATAGTATTTAATTTATGGGAAAAAAACTAGAATGACACTTATAAATTGGCTAAGGACTAGAATAACACATAATAACTTGGAAGGAAAAAGTCTGTTTTTGGTCCATTTTATCCTTATTTTCGCTTGTTAGAAAAAACGTAATTACGAAACTGGCATTACGAAATTAAATCCACGTAAGCAAAAATTTGAGTTATTTACAAAAATGCCACCGCGTTTTCAGATTAAGTCTGCACAAACTTGTTATGTAGATTTATTTTTCAATGTTGCAGATTTATTAAGTCTGCGCACATCTGCAGACTTGTTATGCAGACTTGTTATGCAGACTTGTTATGCAGACTTATTTTTCAATGTTGCAGGCTTATTAAGTCTGCGCACATCTGCAGACTTATTATGCGTGTTGCAGACTTTTCGACGCAGACTTAATGTGCTTTGTTGCAGACTTAATAAGTCTGCACAGACTTGTTTTGATTGTAGACTTATTACGCAGATTTATTCCCTTTGTCGCAGACTTATGTTCATTTGCAGACTTGTTATGCAGACTTATAAAAAATCTGCAACTGTTTGTTGCAGACTTAAATTCTTTGTTGCAGACTTTTGGAAAATCTGCGACAAGAAGACTAAGTCTGCGACACTTGAAGGGTCTTACTGAAATAACATCGCTTGTCGCAGATTTATTTACAATGTCGCAGATTTAATGCTTAACGTCGCAAACTTATTTGTAAATTGCTTACGTGGCATTAAAAACTGCAGACTTATTAGACTGTGCTGCAGACTTGTTTTCTGACTAGAATAACACTTTGTTTGTCGCAGACTTGTTATGTTATGCATATTTATTGAATGCGTTGCAGACTTATTCAATGTGTTGGTCGTTGCAGACTTATCCAATGTGTTGCAGACTTATTCAATGTGTTGCAGACTTATTCAATGTGTTGCAGACTTAATATGTCCCTTATAAGTAACAAATTTACGAAAAATGCCACTGCACCATTAGGGTATGTACGGCGGCCGATCTCGTTCTCCATTGTCATCTCCGCCATTCTCAAATTTAAAAACTTTATCTAACTCCACCGATCTCGCTGTCTATCGTCGTCGCCGCCCCGATCCCGTTGTGTATCGTCGCTGCCGATCTCGTTCTCCATCGTCGCCGCCAATTCTGCAAATTATATTGGTTTGGGGTAATTGGAGATTTGAGAAGAGTAGATGGATTTTTGTTGTCGATAGTAGTAGAGGTTAGTTCTTGGAACCAATGCTGCAACTTCGTTCGACGAATTCATTCAAATGGTGTACGAGGATTATGGAGTTGATAAGAATAAGTACGAAGTTGAATTGAGCTACATGTTTCCGAAGAAGATATTGGTCATGTTACCAGTAGACACTCCTCCTGTCTTTGTTGGTAATACGAGACAATTGCAAGGTTTCTTTGAACAATTCAAATCAGATACGATGCGGCTATGTGTATCAGATAAGGAGGTATCATTGGAGTTAAAGGACGCTTAAAATCGTGACGATGGTGAAGACAATCGTGCAAAAGGTAAACCATCGCTGAAGCGAGCAAAAATGGAAGCTGAACTTGATGGTAATGCAAAAAATCTGATGAAGGAAAAGCGTGAAGATGGTGAAGAGAATCGTGGAAAAGGTAGACCATCGCTGAAGCGAGCAAAAATACAAGTTGAATTTGTTGGTAATGCAAAAGAAGAAGGGGATGCTAGTTGTGGTGATGAGGATGAGGACGAGAAGGACCAATACAAGTTTGATTGTTGCGACGATCCGGACGGTGCTAGTTCTGGTGATGAGGATTACTATCTATATGGAAAACTTCGTGAGGAGGAAGAGAAGGAAGAGAAAGCAAGAGTGCCACACAAAAAAGGCAGAAAGGAATGATTACAAAGTTCATGAAGAATACCGGAAAATGGAAATGACTTCGTTGGATATATCGGTAGGACAAAAGTATGATAACAAAGACGCATTTGAGATCAGGTTGAAGATTCTTTCTGTTGCGCAGAAGTTTGATTTCAAGGTTGATTATTCAACGCCAACCTTATTAATTGTTCGATGTTGGATATAAGGATGCACATGGAGAGTCCGAGCTACTACAGTTGGAGATTCTCCATGTTTCTTTATAAAAGTATATGTTAAAGAACATACATGTTCTGTGACAGACCGTGGAGCCCGTTCTCGCCAAGTTACACACGAGATTTTGGGACAACTGTACAAGGATTTTGTGGGTGGCATCGGTTCAAAAGTGTTACCTAGTCATGTTGCAGATGCTCTGAACAAACGATATGGTATTAAGGTATGGCTGCAGTCATCATGTGTCACAGACTTGTTTTGTTTTTTGCAGACTTGTTTTGTTTATTGCAGACTTGTTTTGTTTATTGCAGACTTATTTTGGTCAGTTGTCGCAGACTTGTTTTATTTATTGCAGACTTGTTTTGTTTATTGCAGACTTATTTTGGTCAGTTGTCGCAGACTTGTTTTGTTTATTGCAGACTTGTTTTGTTTATTGCAGACTTATTTTGTTTTGTTGCAGACTTATTTTGGTCAGTTGTCGCAGGCTTGTTTTGTTTATTGCAGACTTGTTTTGTTTATTGCAGACTTGTTTTGTTTATTGCAGACTTATTTTATTTTGTTGCAGACTTATTTTGTTCAGTTGTCGCAAAATTGTTTTGTTTATTGCAGACTTATTTTGTTATGTTGCAGACTTATTTTGGTCAGTTGTCGCAGACTTGTTTTGTTTATTACAGACTTTTTGTTTTGTTGCAGACTAGTTTTATTTTGGTCAGTTGTCGCAGACTTATTTTGTTTATCGCATATTTATTTTTTATGAATGTGACAGATGGAATACTGGAAAGCTTATCGAGCTTTAAAGCATGCACGACTCTTGGCAATGGGTTCACCGGAGAGTGGATATGAGTAAATACCTTCGTACTTATACTTGATACGAAGAGCTAATCCTGGTACTTATACGTGTCTTGAAGTCGATGCAGAAGATCGATTCAAGTATTTGTTCATCTCATTTGGTGCAAGCATAAACGGCTTTCAGTACATGCGCAAAGTTGTTGTTGTTGATGGGACATATCTCCGAGGGAAATATAAAGGAACACTCCTTCTCGCAACATGTCAGGATGGGAACTTTAATATTTTCCCAATAGCATTTGCCGTAGTTGACACGGAGAATGATGCATCATGGGAATGGTTCTTTACACAGCTTAGTTGTGTGATTCCAGATGATGTTAGTCTCTCCATCATTTCTGACAGGCATAGATCGATATCGAAGGCCATTAAAAAGGTGTATCCATTGGCGAGTCGTGGCATATGTACATATCATATGTACAAGAACATAATAACAAGGTTTAAAGGACGTGAAGCATTTCGGTTGGTAAAAAAAGCAACAAACGCATATAAGATAGCGGATTTCAATGCTTTATTCAATGCGATCGAAGACATCAATCCTGCACTTCACTCTTATCTGCAGAAGGCTGGTGTTAAGGTGTGGAGTCGTGCTCATTTTTCAGGACACATGTACAACATATTAACTTCCAACATAGCGGAGTCAATAAATAGAGTGCTCTCGGATGCTAGGAACCTACCCATTTCTAAGCTCTTAGACGCCATACAGTCCATGTTAACAAGATTGTTCTCAAAGCGGAGGCTTCAAACATGCCTAATGACTACAACACTCACACGTGCTGTGGAGAAATTAATAGAGGTAACAAGTCTAATAAGTCTGCAACATATCTAATAAGTATGCAACATATCTAATAAGCCTGCGACATATGTTTTAAGTCTTCACTAATTTTATTTACATTTTGGCAGCCACGTGTTAATGATTCGAGGTTGTTGACCGTGCAAGAAATATATGCGGATCAAGTGCAAGTCAGTAATGGGACGCATGTACATGTTGTTATTGTACGAGAACGTAAATGCACATGTCGTAGGTTTGACTTGGATAAGTTGCCTTGTGCTCACGCAATTGCTGGTGGAGAAGCTACGATGTCCCCTGTTGGTCTGACTTCTCTGTACTACTATAAGAACTACCTCAGTAACTCTTACGCCATGTGCATTATGCCAAGTGATGTAGCTCAACCAATTCCTGAACATGTCGCTGCGAAATTGTGTTTACCTCCTGAAGTTCGACAACCACCCGGAAGGCCAAAGAACTCTAGATACAAATCTGCGTTGGAGAAAGCAATGGAGAAGAAAATCCCGAGGAAGCAACACATTTTCTCCAATTGCAAACAAAGTGGACATAATGTGCGTACATGTGCCATGTGATTCTTCACTTTGTATTATGGTTTAAAGACTCGTGTGGTTTTGTATTTGTATTTGTATTTTTATGATGACTTTGTTTTTAATTTTACAGTACCTAATAAACATAGTTTACAAGAAATTTTCTTAATTTATGTCTGCAACAAATGAAACAAGTCTGCAACAAATGAAACAAGTCTGCAACACTGTCAATATAAAAAGTCTGCAACACTGTCAATATAACAAGTCTGCAACATATGAAACAAGTCTGCAACAATGTTATAATAAGTCTGCAAGTTAGTAAACATAAATCTGCAACATATGAAACAAGTCTGCAACACTGTCAATATAAGTCTGCAACATATGAAACAAGTCTGCAACATATGAAACAAGTCTGCAACACTGTCAATATAAGTCTGCAGAAGTACAATAAGTCTGTATAAATACAATAAGTCTGCAAGTCAGTAAACATAAATCTGCAACATATGAAACAAGTCTGCAACACTGTCAATATAAGTCTGCAACATATGAAACAAGTCTGCAACAAGGTTATAATAAGTCTGCAACAAGGTTATAATAAGTCTACATACAAAAGTATGTGACAAAAGGATCTAAGTACATAAACAAAAGTCTGTGACAAAAAGATAATAAGTCTACATATCTGGATCTAAGTACATAAACTACGATTGTGTGGCATGCTTAGGTATGCGGACTTTGTCTTGACCATAAGGCCTTGGGTCAGACATCTGAGGGTTTGCGTCAGGAACCTCGTCAAAAATCTCCGCTGCAAGATTCAAACGGATTTCGGGGATTGTGTTGTCACTTAAACCATCCATTCGGTATCCCAATGCAAGGCACTCAACGAACTTGACAGCATAGACACCACAATCGCCTGTCTGAACGTTTTGTGGGACATGCTTGTTATAGTGAAGTTTGAAAGGATTCAATTTATGACCCTTTCTTTTCCCTTTGGTATGAAAGCTTTAATCCAATATGGAACCATTTTCGCATATGGCATCACCGCGTCGACCACTTTCTTCCAGTTCTCGGGAATGATGCTATCGTAAATCTCAATCATCTCTTTGTTGAGATCCATTTCACACGCAATCCAGTGGTTATTGTTGATGTTGTTGAAAAAGTAGACAACATCAACATCGTCGATCCATCTCTTCTTTGTTTGGGCGTAATCTGGAGATGTCCCATTAAACGTCATTTCATAACCGTCACCAAACAAGAACTTCGGCGGCGAAATGGCAAACTGTTTATAGTCGATATTCCATAAGTCGACAAACCATTGGTCAAGGAAGGCAATTCTTTCTATCCGGAATGGGGTAGGTACTCGGAGAGACCTCTTCCGTAACAAATGCATGGAGGAGACCATATGCTGCAAAACAAAAGTAAGAAGATAAGTTTGCAACACAAAAAATAAAACAAGTCTGCAACACAAAAATAAAACAAGTCTGTAAAGAATAAAACAAGTCTGCGGAATAAAACAAGTCTGCAACACAAAAAAAAAAAAGTCTGCAACAAATAAAATAAATCTGCAACAAATAAAACAAGTCTGCAACAAATAAAACAAGTCTGTAACAAATAAAACAAGTCTGCAACAAATAAAACAAGTCTGCAACAAATAAAACAAGTTTGCAATAAATAAAACAAGTCTTTTACAAATAAAATAAGTCTGCAACACAACAATAAATCAAGTCTGCAATACAACAGTAAAACAAGTCTGCGGAATAAAACAAGTCTGCAACACAACAAAAAAACAAGTCTGCGGAATAAAACAAGTCTGCAACACAACAAATAAAACAAGTCTATAACACAACAAATAAAACAAGTCTGCAATAAATAAAATAAGTCTGCAACACAACAGATCTGCTAGTTGTGAGAATTAGATTAGTTACATGGTCACCTAACCAACCGTAATTTGATTTTTCTTCCTCTGGCCATTCTTCTGTATGGGTCATGAGCCTTAGGTAGAAATTGAGTTGACAGTCGAATGTCCCAATTGGCTGCTCCCTAATAGAATAAGTCAACAAATAAAACAAATCTGCAACACGAAAAAATAAATCTGCACCATATGGAAAAAAAAATGAAGTTGACAACTTACTCACGAACACGAATAAAATCCCTCAGATTCTGCAGTTTTTCAGGTGCAACTGGTGTAAAAGGATCATATGCAGCATCACTAGGATGGCAACCAAATGCGACATCAGGTTTCATTATCCGTTTCACCGTTGAGTTTCCCAGAAAGGGTGATTTATGCGTGGGACCCAGCATCTTAGGTCGATCTAGGACATTAGTCAAGACCTCTAAATTGTGCTTCAAAACTTTTTGTTGAGCCTGTTTCCTGGGGTCAGACTCAGTTTCAGACTGTATTGCATTCTCCTCTTTATGTACTTGCTCTGTTATGTCCTCAATTTCTGTGTCCTCAACTTTTTTGTTTTCTTCCTTAGATGTAGCTTCACCAGCATTCACATTATCCACTGGAACTTTTAGCCAGGACTATAAAATTAACATAAGGAAACAAAATTAAATCATACAGTAAGAATCAAAAAGAGAATACAAATCTAGAAACATCAAAACAAATCTGCAACAATACTAACAAGTCTGCGACAAATAAAACAAGTCTGCAACACAACAAAACAAATCTGCAACGATACAAACAAGTCTGCGACAAATAAAACAAGTCTGCAACACAACAAATAAAACAAGTCTGCAACAATACTAACAAGTCTGCGACAAATAAAACAAGTTTGCAACACAACAAATAAAACAAGTCTGCAACAATACTAACAAGTCTGCGACAAATAAAACAAGTCTGCAACACAACAAATAAAACAAATTTGCAACATTACAATAATACATATAAGAACATACCGGGGTTTTGTCTGGAGAATCTTGATCAGCTCTGTTAGTTGAACTTTGATCAACGTCTTCTACTACGACAGTCGACATGTGCCGTAGTTGCTTCACCTCTTCTTTGAGTTTACCAATGTCATTATCCATTGCCATTAATATCTCATTCATTCTTGATTCCATCAGATCCACTTTCTCACTTAAGCTACTTAAAGCTTTAACCAGTCCACCAAAATCTCCAATGTCACTCAAATCAACATCTCCATGCACAGTAGATATTGTCCTCTTTTCAACCCGTGGCTTCTTTGTTTCAACCTTCTCAATGGGGTCTTTATCTTTAACACTTCGAACCCTTTTCGAAGTTCCACCTACAGTTTCAGCCTTCTTTCCCACACTGTTTTCCTTACTCCATGCATTTTCAGCCAGTTTACCATCCATGATGTCTTTGATCAAATTGTCTAGTTTGTGATCATCCTTGTTGTGGTTAGCCATTGGATCAAATTGTCTCACACGTACTTGTCGTCAATTACAAATTAAAAGTGAGAAATGAAAATGTGACAAGACAACAAATCTGCGACATCATGGAACAAATCTGCAACACATGAAACAAGTATACAACAACAAGTCTGTAACAACAAGTCTGCGACACATGAAACAAATCTGCAACACATGAAACAAATCTGCAACACATGAAACAAGTCTACAACAACAAGTGCACCAACAAATCTGCGACATATGAAACAAATCTACAACACATGAAACAAGTCTACAACAACAAACTACAACAAATCTGCGACATATGAAACAAATCTGCAACACATGAAACAAGTCTACAACAAGTCTGCACCAACAAATATGCGATATATGAAACAAGTCTACAACAAATGAAACAAGTCTGCAACAACACATGAAACAAGTATGCAACGAATAGAACAAGTCTGCAACGAATCCTAGAACAAGTCTCTAAAGGGATTGCAAACAGAAATATACCTGGCCATGGTTTTTCTTTTCATCAAGTACAATATCATCAATTTCGTAACGACCACGAGATCCACCCCATGAGAGAATAGGAAGTTCTTGTTCTTGCTTTTTTCTCCCATAAAGTTCTCCTAATCTTTTAAATGACTCATACGCCCATATTTGTAACACGTGAACTAATCCTTTCAAACTGTAAGTGTTATCAGCAAGTTTTGCTTTTTTGATGGACTCAATCAACAATTCAAATGACCTCATACCCCATGGAAACCTCTCCAAAGCAACATGATCCAATGCTTTCTTGGCACATTTCAAATCCATCCTACATCCTCTACTTAAACCAAATATTCATAGGGAGAGGATGCATAAACAACCTACAATTCTTTTCTTCTCGTAGCTCCATGTGTTGCACTTTGTCAAAGCCAACTCCTCCCAAAAAGGTCCATCACCTATAGGCACACCCATCTCAGCTCATATTTTGCGGTGATCAATTTCCGCTTCTTCCCCTTCTTTTTCAACATTGTACGGATCACAATTAAGTCCCGAGAGCTCGGCAAATTCATGCAATGAAAACCTCAGAGGTTTCTCTCCAATTAAACACCAAATCTCACTTGAACTTTTGATTTTCAACTGATGTGCGAGGAAGTATTGAACTGTCTTACTATGCCAACAAAACTTACTCTCTGTTAACAAAATAAGAACACCAAGAGCTGAATTCTTTAGGTACTCCCATACTTCATCGCCAACACTATTTCGGACATCTCTCAAAATTGACAAAGAACATCCATGATTTATACTTTTATTTTGCTGTGGAGCAACACTATACATCCACATAGGATATTTTCTTTTCTCACTAGAATCCATACCTATACACAAAAAAATGAAACAAGTCTGCAAAAATAAACAAGTCTGCAACAAAAACAAGTCTGCAACAAAAACAAGTCTGCGACAAAAACAAGTTTGCGACAAAAATAAGTCTGCCACAAAAAACAAGTCTGCAACAAAAACAAGTCTGCAACAAAAACAAGTCTGCAACAAAAACAAGTCTGCAACAAAAAACAAGTCTGCAAAAAAACAAGTCTGCAACAAAAACAAGTCTGCAACAAAAAACAAGTCTGCAACAAAAACAAGTCTGCAACAAAAACAAGTCTGCAACAAAAAACAAGTCTGCAAGAAATGAAACAAATCTGCAACATAATGAACAAATCTGCAACACACAAAACAAACAAATCTGCAACATAATAACAAATCTGCAAAAAGGAACAAATCTGCAACACGCAAAACAAACAAATCTGCAACAATACCACCAAAATACCAACAAGTCTGCGAGAAAGGAACAAATCTGCAACACAAATCTGCAACAATACCAACAATTCTGCAACAATACCAACAAATCTGCATAATCCGCGGCAAAATCAAAATCAAAATAAAAATATTATTCCGGTAATAGACGAAGAATACCGGAATCTGGGTTTTAGGGTTTCCTGACGGCGGCGAAGAAAGAGAAGATGGAAGAGAAGCGGCTTGGTTTTAAGGTTTCCTAACGGCGCGATGAAAGAGAAGCGGCTAGGTTTTAGGGTTTCTCGACGGCGGCGGTGATGAACGATGAAGAAGAAGAAGAGAGGGGGACGACGGCGAGGCTGAAGAACAGAAAATAGCAAACGAGAGGCGGACGACGGTTATTCAATGTGGATCGAACTCAAGGTTATTCACTTCTCAAGAGGTCGACATTGGTTTTGGATTTTTCGTCAAAGTGTTTAGGGGTTATTTTAGACTAGTTAAAACTTAAAACCTTTATGGAATAACTTTGATTGAAAATATAGAACAATTGTTAATTACAACTTGATATATATAGGTAACATATAAAAATTAATCAATTATAGTGTAATACTCTCTCTGTTTTATAAATAGTGTCATTTTGACACATTTCACACATATTAAAAAAACTATTAAACGTTCTATACTACATTTTATTAAGGAAAATTGATTCACAGCTACACGAAGTATACCATAATACATAGCTATACATCCGAACTAAAACAATGTTCTAAAAACTACATCAACAATTGATATAGCATAGCCAACTACACGAAGTAACAATAATGCATGGCTACAAATCTAAAGTAAAAAATGTTCTAAAAACTACATCAACAATTGATATAGCATAGCCAGCTACACGAAAGCCATCCGAACAAATATAAGTCATACGTGTAACACCATATTCATATATTTCTGGTAAACCATTCATCGAGCTCTGGCGTTGACTCGAATTTTAAACAATAAAATCCACCCAAAATTAACCCGACTTGACTTAATCCGACCCGAATGTTACCACCCGTGCTATGCACGGACACAATATCTCTATATATATACAATTTATAAAATTAAAATAATATTAACTGAAACTCCTTGATTTATTAAAACAAATTTAGTTAAATTGATTTGACTATTTTAAACCAGCAAAATATAACTGAAAACACAACATAAAAAAACGAACGATTAGACACATATTCTATACACTACATAATGAAGAAAAATTGTTTTTTCAATCATCCCTCGCTATGTATACTTTATTTTCTTTCTCGTACTATTGTTAGTTTTTTTCAATCTATACTTGTTTCCACAAACTTGTTTCTGAGAGAAGGTACAAATTTGGTAAAATTGTTTAAAAACAACAAAATCAAGATATATATATTGATCTGAAACCAAAGAAAAATAATATCTAGACATGGTCTTGATCTAGATATGAGATCATTCACGCATTTTCCTACCACCCGAGCTTCTTAGGCCCATGTTCGTTATCTTCAAAGAAGAGGAGAAAATGTGATTGACTTACTTTTATAATTGTTCCTCGTAAATATATTCTTAATTTTATAATATATATATATATATATATATATATATATATATATGTGTGTGTGTGTGTGTGTGTGTGTGTGTGTCCGTGCGCATCACGGGTGGTAATATTCATGTCAGGTTAAATTTGGGTGGGTTTTATTGTTTAAAATTCGAGTCAACGCCGGAGCTCGATGAATGATTTATCGGAAATATATGGTTATGGTGTTACACATATGACTCATGTTTGTTCGGATGGTTTTCGTGTAGCTGGCTATGCTATATAACTTGTTGGTGTAGTTTTTAGAACATTGGTTTACTTTGGATGTGTAGCCATGTATTATCGTTACTTTGGATGTGTAGTCATGCATTATCGTTACTTCGTGTAGTTTTTAGAACATTGTTTTACTTTAGATGTGTAGCCATGCATTATAGTATACTTTGTGTAGCTGGGAATCAATTTTCCTTTTATTAATACACTAAATAATTTTTCTCTAATATACTAAAATAATAAAGTTAAAACTGGATTTTTTTATTCAAGATTATGCATTGAAAATATAAAACATACATTTTTTGTGGAACAAAAATAAAATTTTAAAACGACACTTTTTATAAAACGGATAAAGTACTAGTTGTTAATCTAACTGTCGGGGTATGTCGTTGTTAAGCTATGGCATTTAATTTTGAAACCAGAAAAAATCTTTAATATTGACTAATCATTGTTCAAATCTAAATTAATCTATCAACCTTGATTTGAATCTTTCTCGGCAAGCTAATAAATATATGTACATGTATTATACTGTTTTGTTGAGTGGTTAATTAACGAAATGACATATTGAGCAAACGAGATTTGTGGATGAACCTTTCATGTGGCAACCAGTAATAAATAATGATATTATGCATATATTTGATTAATTATAGCATCATCATTAGTTTTTTTTAACAAACAAGTAAAATAGAAAGTGGTTATTTATATCTCGTAAATCAGGGAAATAACATCACGAAATTTATATTAGAAAAAAGCTAACTTTGGTTTTAATGGAATCATTCCATAAACAAGTTAAATTATTGAGATGTGCATTTAATACCACAATTAACATTTATTATGACGAAGCAATCATTCCTTATTTACTTCAAAACTATATATATATACATATAAATCGGATTTTTTTTCTTCTCAAAGAACTCTTGTGATCTCATAATCATCATCTGTCATTCTTGTCAGCAATATGAAGAACGGAGATGCCTCATCGAGCACTTGCTTGCCGTTCACGGAACAAAAGCCCCTTGAAAGCCCTACCCTGCCGGTCAAGCAACAACAAGAGACGAAACTACAAAGCCCAAAAACCACCAAAGGTCGACGAAAGATAGAGATCAAGGAGATCAAAGAGGAGAACCGAAGGCAAGTGACGTTTTCGAAACGCCGAACCGGGCTTTTCAAAAAAGCGGCCGAACTAAGCGTCCTCTACGGCGCGCAGATTGGTATCATAACGTTTTCACGTTCCCAAAAGATCTACACGTTCGGTAACGTGAACACACTCATCGAAAAGTACTTGCGTAAGGCTCCGGTGATGCTAAGGCCACGTCCCGGCAGTGACGCGTTAACCGGAGGAGAGGACGTCGACGGTCGGATGTGGTGGGAGAGGGCGGTGGAGAGTGTGCCGGAAGAAGAGATGGAAGAGTATATGAAGGGGTTGAAGGGTTTAAGGGAGAATTTGTGGACAAGAATCTGCGAGATGGGTGGGGATCCGACGGTCCAGATGAATGCTCAGGCGTTTCCAAATCCGACGGCTCCGACAGACTGGAAAATGACGGATGAAATTCTGACGGTTAGGAACGATCAAGGTCATGCAGGTAACGATGGATATCTACAGTTTCCGGTTCCGCTACTTTGAGTATTGTCTCAAAACCGTAGACAATGAAGTTTTTTTTTTTTTTTTAAATTATGGTTTCAAGTTGAAGATTGATTGAACTTTTTTAGGCGGACATTGAATCGATATATTTCTTATATACGGGGTTGAAATTTATTATGATAATAATGAAAGTTTTTAGATTTTAATTTTCTCGAAAGTGCCAGTTTTTTGTCTTTCTTACTATTATTACTAGAATTTGAACCCCCTCGAGATCGCGGAAGAAAATACCATATACTAAAATTTAATACGAAAATATATTTAAAACGTTTATATATAAGTGAATATTCATAACACAAAATGTGATACAAAGATGTGAACATCGAAAAATAATTCTATAATTGTTACGGTTAAAAGTAAAAAAGTAAAAAAAGAAAAATTAAGACGCAATTTTCTAAACCGAATAAATAAAAGGATGGATGAAACCATAACAAAGGATTAACACAAAATTCTATTTGAGTTCATAGGTTACAATTTATGCAACAATGTATAACCAACCCAACATATACATCTATATGAAAACCACCCATACAATTAATAACCAATCCAACATATGCATAGCTTAAGTGTGCGAGATTAGTTTTTACCACGCAAAACTCATAGAAAAAAGTTTTATCTATAGACAATGTAATGAAATTCGAATATCCAAATAAATGGCAAAGCAGACATATAAAAACATCCACTATTAAACCGAGTGATAAATATGAGGAAGAAAATAGCATGTTCTTTGACCTAGAAACAACATATTTTCAGTTTTTAAGAAAATATATTTGATAAAATATGAAGGAGAAGAGTCCGATTGCATTGACCCAAAATCCAAATGAATTCATATGTTTGAAGAAGTAAGAGACCAAAACGGGTAGAGTTACCAAAATTTAGAAATTCGAAGTAAGATGACGGCGGTGCGGAAGCAACATATCGAAGTATATGAGAGGAGGAGTTAATAACAAATAATTTATCTGAATACTTAACATTGTTAATTTACATTGTTATTTCTACAAAACCAATAATGTAAAATTTTAATTTCAAGAATCGTAATTTCAAAATCTACAGTCTCCAACAAAACCATGTATATGTAAAAAAAACCCTAGAAATTTTCAACCGAAGAAGTAAATTAAAGAAATAATCACACAAAATGTGATCATAGAGACATATTCGTTTGAAAAGAACATAAGACTTTTCTAATGGAGAAGTGAAATTCGAATCACTCAAAATGTAAAAAAGTGAAATTAAAAAGAAAGAAATCGATGTAAATTTAGGTAAAAGGGAAATGGAGAAATGACAATAATAGTACATTTTGTAAAATTATAATTTAAGTGCATTCTGAAACTAACATTCATGAATGAAATGATGTTGTATGAAAAATAAATAGAGTTGAAAAGATATGTGTGTTAATGAAAAAATTGTTGATTCTGAAAATCACACAAGGGGCAAAATAGTAAATTTTATTGGATCGAATCTCGTTTTATTAATTAAACTCGGCGGAGCTATAAGGTTGCTAGATCGTAAAAGATGACTTAAGAACTAAGGAGATGAAAACCGTGATGTCTTTAGCTCTCGGTCTCTTAGTTCTCGTAGATGATTGCAGATGTCTCTTCTGAATGAGGAGCTCTTCTATTTATAAAGTTCATAGTCGGTCTAAATCGAGGAGATTTCATTTTCTTAGTTCCATCATGATAAGAAAATCTTCCTTTTCTCCCAATGAAATCGAGAAAGATTCCGTGAATCTTGGAGGTCGGTGCGTCGGCAGCGAGTTGGGCTTTAGGCTGAGCTAAGTCCGTTAAATTCGATTGTGGGCCTTCTTTACTTGGTTCGAACCATCGTGAACCGGGATCAATTGGACTGGGCTCAGTTTAAACCGGACTAAACCGGGGAGTGCTAAACTCACCTCCAACAACAATCTTTTAATGAAACAAGCGGTTATAAGCAGAAATGTATATATCAAATAACAAAAAGTTACAATCCTATTAACGATTATAAACTGAAAGATATAAGTCCAAGTCCGTGCCAATGTAATAAAATTAGAAACGTTGACCTAGGACCTTTTTTAATTACCATATTAATGCTTTTAATTTTTGTTTCTATAGTGATCTTATGTCCAAGTAAGTAATGTGTTTATGAATTGAAAAATGAGATAGAAACAAATTATGAATCATAATTTAAAACTAAGATTAAAAAGGGAAACTAGCCCATTCATTTTCCCATCACCATGATTTAAGGCATTAGACTTGTGATGATTTTTCAATCTATTTTTTTAAAAGAATATATGATAATTATTATTTTCGAAACTTTTGTTTTATATGAATTGAAGTTTTTGTTTTTGGTAAAGAACTCTTATGGTTTCGTAATTCTATGCGCATCTCTGTATAAGTCAAAAAGTATAAACTGTTATAAACTAAGGGGTTTTTGTACTGGGTATCACTTTATTTATGTTTCAATAGCAATCTAGCACTTTCCAAAAGTATTTAAAAATCTAACACTTTCAATACTATTTGCCCTGGATTAGGACTGTTATACCCCTTAATGTACGAGACATGGCAGTCAGTTTCTCAGAGAAATTTTGCGCCGACCGAGCAGGTGGATGTGACATTAGAGTCGTTATTATATGACTAATAAAAGAAAAGTTTTGTTATCATCTATATTTTATTAAATAAATACTAATTTAGGAAAATATCAAGTAAACTTACAATTTCACATATATAAAAGATAATAACACACACATATCCAGTATCATCGTAACGCTGAAGGTTCGAGACAAGGAGAGAGAATAAAACAAGTTTGAATCACTAAGAAAAATTCCAAAGAGCTAAACAAGAAAGCATAGCAGATAGAGGTAAAGAAATAAATTTGTTCTGAACACATATTTTTTGTAGATCTTTATCGTGGATATGTTAATATGAGTATAGATAGTTAAGACATTTGAGCGTAAACTAATTTAACATAAATGTGTTCATATTATAGATGGATCCAGATCCTGAAAACCGCGAAGTGGGTGCATTACCGAGATCAATTTCTCCAATTGAAAATACAAATGGCAAAAACATGGTCGGAGTAAACACTGTGCAAGACAATGAAAAGATAGTATATGGCTTGATTACTCCATTTAAAGTTGTTGGAAAAAGCAAGGAGGACAAACCATTGGGAGAATCTTACAGATCAGTGTCACCGATTCAACAACCACACAGCGGCAATATATCAAGGGATAAAAGTCCTCTTGTAACTCCAAGAGGTAATCTTACTTTAACTTTTGATCCGCCAGATGAGTCGCCTAAGCCTGTAAGAAGGAGCGCTAGGCCAAGAAAGGATGTATCCAGTATAATGGGATCCTACTACTTCAAAAATGAAAAGAAAAAAAAATCAAGAAAATGTCTTCTTCATAGCTTCGAGAAGGCATCTTCTTGTTTAACGGAGACGGTACGAAACAAAGACAACTTTGTATGTACTGATGAAAAAGAAGGTGGAATACCAAGTAGTCAGGGAAACGTTTTGGACGTTATAGAAGAAAGAGTTATCAGCTTGGCAGATGGTGACGGATACGTATGTTATGAAGATGGTAAACAAGAATACAAAGATACGTCAAGTGAAAGTACCGAAGATGTAGAGGAGATAACTACAAACGGTAATGATGTTGATGGGGTAGAATTAGAGGACGGGACTAGTGGGGAAGAGTACGAAGACGAGTCAGATGAGTATGACTACGACAAGTGGACCGATCTAATAAACAAGGAATATGGTCCTGACGTAGACGAAGTATCAATCGAATGCAATAACGAAGAAAACAACTTCTCAACACAATGTGTACCAGAAACGCAGGAAAAAACTAATTCAACAGGCACTGACATTTACAAATATAGCGGGGAAGGTTATTTATCGCTAACATTTCAAAATATATATGCTGAAATCAGAAACGATGAAGGATATTACGTGACCGATGCTGCACCCGTGTTTGACGAATTCAGTGTTGTTACAAAGAACCTTGGTGATGTTGATATTGCAAATACAAAGGATGCAATATATAAAGGGTGATTATTCAAGTTTAAGAAGGAATGTCAAATGACATTAACAATTTATGCTATCAAAAGGCTATTTCATTTCAAACTGCTGAGATCTACGAAGTAGAAAGTAGTTGTTTCTTGCATTGACCCAATATGTGAGTGGTATATCCTTGTGAAGCGGCTTCCAAACTCCGATTATTTTGAAATTAAAAAAGGCACACCTTGAACACTAATACGACATTATTTCAAGATCACAGTATAGCAAACACGCAACCGCCAAAGTGATTTCAGAACTGATGACAAGTCTAAGTTTGGGAATGGTAAAGTAGGACCACGGGCACATGATCTCCCAGACTTGATGTTGGAAGAAATACATGTAACTATTTCATACTAGAAGGGGTGGCGTGGATGTGAGCTTGCACTTGATATGACACAAGGCTCCGAGGAAGGAAGTTATAGTTTACTTCCAGCTTACCTCCATCTACTTAAGAAATATAATCCAGGGACAGTTGCTAACATGGAGACTTTGGAAGTGGGTGATGGTGCAAAAAAGTTCAAGTACCCTTTTTTGAGCATGTGTGCCTCGCTGGAAGGTTTTTTACATCTTCAACCTGTTGTAGTTGTGGATGATACCCATTTGACTGGTAAATTCAAAGGTGTCTTGCTGACAGCTAGCATGCAAGATGGTAACTTCCAAATCTTCCCCATTGCGTTTGCAGTGGTAGAAAATGAAAATGACGCTTCTTGGCAATGGTTTTTTGATAATTTAGCAACGGTTATAGGGTCTACAAAAAACCTTTATTTTGTGTCAGACCGCCACAAGTCAATTGCAAAAGGAATAGATAAGTGTTTCCAAAATGCAGGCCATGGATGTTGCCATGTTCACATGGAGCGAAATGTGGCTAGCCGTTTTAAAGGTAAAGATTTGTCAAATCTGGTGGAAGTGGCAGCAAGGGTGTTTAGAAGGGGTGACTTCTTGGATGCATTCAGAGAAATAGCGAAACGGAATGGGAAGTGCGGTGAATACTTTGAAGAAATAGGTTTTGAGCACTGGAGGAGAGCGCATTGCAAAGGAGAAAGGTACAATTTAATGAGTATTAACGTTGCCGAGTCCCTCAACACTATGCTAGAGAGAGCAAAAGGATATCCCATCATATCAATGGTGTAGTACATTCGAGCAGTTATGATGCGCTGGTTTTGTATAAAAAGAAAGTCGCAATGACCCACAAATCAAAGGTAACACCTAATATTGATAAACATTTAAGCGGGACGCTTAATGATCCACAGAGCTATGGAATATCCATTGTATCAGACTGGTCAGCTCAAGTTGTTGGGAAGAATGGTAGCAAATATTACGTTGACTTGGAAAAAAAGGCTTGTACTTGCAAGGCATTTGAGAAACTACAAATCTCTTGTACACATGTGGTTGTTTTTGCAAGAAGAAAAGACATACCAACAACGCAGTTTGTAGGAGACCACTACATGCTTAGCAACTTTAAGGAAGCCTACTCAGGCAAACTTATTCCTGTGCCAGAGCCCAGAGATGAGACAATATCGCCAATAATAATAAGTGTGAAGCCGTTACCACCGGTTGTCCGAGTTTTACCGGGAAGAAGGAAGAAAAGAAGAATAAGTTTGTTAAATCTTGTTACTTTTACTTTTTTAAAAAATCTTGTTACTTTTATAAAATTTAACAAACATATTATAAAATTTTGTTACTTTTACTTTACCGTAACAGGAAATGAAAGATGAAGTTAATTTTGGTTATGTGTGTCCGGTACAGATATATCAGATAATCAATGTACCTCGCATCGAAAAGCTCGAATCGAAGGTGACACATGTCATTGACATACGCGTCATTGACATTATCAAATAAATCTCCCATCCTCAATACAGTACCAATAACAACTATTTAAATGAAACACAATTTAGACAAAACAAAAGGAACATAAGTATAAAAAAATTAGGCATTCGATAACAACAAGTTCTTACCAACCAAGATCTCAGGTTCTTCTAGTCGCATAATGACATCAGAAAGTCGAGATGACCAAAGAAACATATTCTAAGAAGTAGGGCAAATAGGGCGAACAAGGGTATAAGGTAGGAATTCGAGACGGAACTCGTGGTCAGTTGTTCTAACCAGCGCCGAACTAATTTTAACATTGAAACCAAAGACTGCGTACCAAGAGTTTTGTCTTAAAATATGCTCGAATGCATGTACTTCATCGGGCATAACAGTTGCCGAAATACGAGTTTCCTAGAAATAGTAACAAAACATAAACGACATGTTTATGTATGATAATTTTTGAAATGAATAAAAATGGAAAACAAAACGAAAAGAAAGAATAAAAACCCTTAGCATCGGAGAGAATCATCTCAAGAGTCTGACCGAAGAAACAAAGGCTCTTCCAAATTCTCAGGACCTTCACCCGAATGCGACATCTCCTACTGCGAAAATCCATGCTAGAAACTGTTTTGAACTCATCCATGTCGGATGACTAATCGATTGTCTGGGGAAAAAATAACGAAAGGAGTTTCGATGTACTGTAGACCCAATATATATTAATTACATAACTGACCTTTTTTTTACAAAAGCAGACACTGAAAAGTCGCATCTAACCGATATGTTAGTAAACCGAGTACATTTTATGTCCAAACCATCAAGCGAACCGTCATGACATCAAAGACGTTCTGAAATGACTTGTAAAAGTAGTGTGGAAGGGACATAAAAGTCGTCCCGAATGCCCATGTAAAATAAAAATTCAAATAAATTGTGTATAATATGTTTGTATAGACAACATTTATTTTAATGCATATATTCTTTCTGTTAATTAAAATTAAACTCACATTATTGTAAAATATGAGAACAGATGTCTATCTGAACCTATTTGTAGATATAATTTCTATATATATAGCTAATGTGTTTGATTCATGTGTTGATTTTGATATTATAAGAGAGACAGAAGATGGTGGTTTAATAAGTACATAAATATTGTGAATATATAAACAAGTGGAAGTTGTTTCAGTTTGAATGAAAAGATGGTGAGGAGCAAGCGTATAGTAATTATATAAAGGTGTTAATCCGATTGAAACAAAAGTTGAGAGTTTCAATGTCGCATGGGAAAAAAACTTGTAGCAGAGTATGTAACTCTTCATCTGTAGAGCTAAATGATTTGCCGGATGAAATTAAAGAAACAATCGTCAGGCGACTAGCGATTAATGGTCTGAAGAATCTAGGTGGGATAATACGAGCAACGAGGGTATGGAAAGAACGAGTGGAGGAAAAGAAGGTCTTCGAAATCGTCAACTTAGATGAGCTTTATGGAAACGAGTTAAAGGTTTTAGTTGGGTCTCCCTATATAAGTTATTTTGAAATGTGTTTATTAGCTTCTAATAAAACATCATTTCTTTTAGAAGGCTTGCGTTTGGCAGTTCAACAATGAATCCAATCTGCAAAGCTAGTTTTCGATATGTAATGGAGCTACCGTTCCAAATTGCGACTGTGAGGGTGTTCAGATGGGTAGATGTAAGGAGTGTTTTATTGTGTGGAATGCAATACATTTTTGTCTTTTGTTGTAAAATCTAAGTATATTAAATGAATATTGGATCGTTATGACACTGCTGTAAACGAAAACTTAAATTTGCTACAAATTCAAAACAAGGTAGTATATATTTTGTATAACGACAACAGAAAAAGCAATGTTTAGAAATTAACCACCAATGTTTGACATATTAATTTTTCGTCAACCAATGTAGTTTTATTGAGATAAACACTGTAATATCTTGCATGCAATTATGTTATACGCGCTGCAATATTAATCACATTTCAACAAAATCAGTAATGGGTCCCATACTTTAAAATATATTTTACATGGTCATGCGTATAAAGGTAGACGAAGGAACATGTACAATAATAATTTGATATTTGAATTAAAACGAAGGGGTGACAAGAGAAGACAATACCAAAGTTGAAAAGTGGGAATATATAGAAGAGAAACGCGTGCCACTTATATGTCCGACAAAATTTATTTGCAAAAAAAAAACAAGTAACAATTATTTTTAATGCATGAGAAAAACAAATTAGATGTTTTCGAAGAGCATGATATGATTGGACGGCGGAAACAAAATTTTACGCTCGTCTAGTGTAAATTATTTGTTATACTTCATATATTCCATCCACACAATTTTGATGTGAATATGACACGATGTGGGTGGCCGGTTCACATGCGACGAGAGATTAATACATCTTCTCATTTAAGATAATTCATCGTTGCTTTATAAATTAAACTAGTGACATGACTAAGTAAAAAAATTAGCAAATAAAAGAGATTAAAGTTAGGATCCTCTTTACATCTATAAATAAGGAAGTTATACTAAAACAAATATTGTTAAAAGTTGGCAAGGAAGAGAAATAATGTAAATGATCGAACAATGAACTCTTTTTTACCGGCATAGCTGATTAATAATATCGTGGAACGTGTGGCAGAAGACGATTTCAGAAACCTAGCACCATTCATTGTTGCTGGAAAGGACGGATTGGTCCACGTTGAAAGCATGACTGTTCTTAAAAATGCTAACATTAATGAAATGTTATTAAATGTTGAGATGTCCATATTCAGACCTTTCTTCAACATATGTCTAGCCGCTGGAAACAAAACAGCAGTCATTCTGGAGGGGCTGCGCATGGCATTCATTGACGGTAACGCTTTATCTTTTATAGATATGGTACGAAATGGTGACACGGAATCAAATTTTTATCTGTACACGTTAGGGATGCTTCTCTTATGCACGGGACAGTTTGATGAAGGCTATGAGAAACTAATGAAACTGCGATGGTGGGAAAACATGGACAGATCATTAGAGCTAGCTGATCGCATAGAAGCAACGATAGAACAAATGAATCCTAGGTCGGTGGGAATTTTTTCGTGGGATATTGAATTTACTAAACCCGATTGCAGATGTGAAGAAGATGAAATGGGAAAGTGTAGTGAATGATTTGTAGCGTTGTACATGTTGGGTTGGTGTACGCTAACTTAAAAGTTGTATGTATAAAACTTATTTGAAACAGTATTTCTTATAAGTTATGCAGGTGTAAACGTTAACACGGCACTCTTAATACATTTGTGTAGTGTGATATATGTATATAACTTGAACTTTAATTTGTAGGTAACTAATAAAACTATTAGCTAACTTCAATAAAATGGAAATTAAGTATGTAATATAATGACTTAGTGGACCACATAATTAGTGTTTTAGCTATATAACAGGATATATAAATCCGCGTATATATGCCATATATGGGGAAAACCGAGAAGCAATTACAAAGCAAATGGCGAATATTTGGCATATATGTGCTTTAATTTGTTTTCAACATCCTCATTGCATCTATTAAACAATAGATTTTTTTTCCAACTACCTCATTGTAAGCACCCAATCGGTGCAAAAATGAGGGTGTCTTAACTTTAAAAAAATAAAAAAATTGAAAAAGTAAGAGAGAGAGAAAGAGAGAGAGAGACATCGTGTCTCTAGCGAGAAACTTTGGAAAAAAGTTTAGACACTCGACGCTGATGTGTCACACTAGGAGTGGTTCAAAATTTTTTTTTTAATTTCATTATTTAATTAAAAAAAATTAAAAAATTAATTTTTTTTTTGTGAGACACCTTCAAAGTGTCTCAACCGATGGAGATGGTAAATGGTCTAAGGGTAGACATAGAGTAATGATGTGATACAAAACTAAATAGGGAGTATGATTTGATGATATATAATTAAAAGAAGATTAATTTTTCAACCCATGTCAGAACGAAAAGAGGATGGTTGATGGATGACTAGAAAGGACAAATATATAACATATTCCACTTGAATAAAAAAAACAGAGCATACATTATCAGAAATAATAGGTGTGATAATATGCCAAATTTTATTACAATAAAATTTTATACTGTTAGTATAGAAAAAGTAGGAAAATTAATAATATATTGGATTTATGGTTACAGATTTAAAACATTAATAACGAAAAAATTAATCATAATATTTTTAAAAAAAATATATGACTAATGTTTGTATAGAAACGATATTTGGCTGCAGTAATTTGTGAAAAGTTATGAATAGACAAAAAATGATAGAATGAGCTACACACAAACAATACATAATACGGCAAAGTTGAGCTAAATATACTAAAAATAACCATAGATGGATATAAAGCGAACAATATTTTACAGGCCTTGATAGAAATTTTGGTGATATTATAAACGGGAGAGTAACGTATTTTTTTACAATATGTCAATGAGATGAAAAAACAAATAAGAAAATTAGATGCATATATTGAAGTTGGTGGGACCGCCAGTGACGTTAACAAAACCATAGTGGTAGAATTGAAATAATTCATTACAATGGAGAAGGAATAATAGAATATAAATATGTGCAACGCACATAAATACGACCTATTAAAAGTTGCAGGAACAATGGCGGAACTTCCAATTGAAGTATATTGATATATCATGGTTTTTACTTCTTTTAGGCCATGATATAAGTCCGTTTTATAGAATCTATCTAGTATTTTGGAGTCTTTTAGAGTTTTTTTTACAGGTTTTAGCACGTTTGGAGCATAATTGGAGATATTGGAGTTTTATGGAGCATTCTGGAGCGAAACTGAAGTCTGGTGACTAAGTGCCCAATCGAAGTGTCAAGCATCGATCGATACCAGTATCGATCGACACCCATCGAAGCAGATTACAAATCGCGACTTTTCCAAGAGTTGAAGAATTGCAGAATTGCCCCAGAAGACTTTATTATTTACAAAAAGCCCCAATTCGTGTTTTAGCTTTATAATTAGGTTTTTCAGCCACTTTGATGGCTATGCTTTATTTTTCTAAGCTTTATTCTACTTTGATTCTACTTTGGTTTTTGGAGAGACAACTCTGAACTCCTATTTTTATTGATTTCTTTGATGATCTATTCAATCATGTTGTTTTCAATCTCCATGTCTGAGTAGATCCACTTTAGGTTCAGGGTTCTCATAAGGGTTTTCTCTGAATGCTAGGTTGATTAGTTTATTAGGATTCACCATCTGAATTAGTTCTTCGCCTTAGGTTGTGTTCAAAGCTAATTCTAGGTTGACGAATCTGGAACATAGATCTTAGGATAATTGATTAGGCACGACAGTGCGATTAATTACCTGATAGAACATAAGGTGAGCAAATTGATTATTTGCAAAGAGGTTTTGTTTAATTGATTTGTGAACATATCAAACTTGAAATTAAAGCTGATTTATTCTTAGGAATTTGCAAAGAGATTTGGGATTATAAAGTTTAGATTTAGATTATTCTCGCAACGACATTTGGTTAATTATAGCTTAGTGATTTGAGTTCAAGAACCGCGCTAAATTTGAATCCTGTTAATTAGTTTATCTGCATTCATTGATTTTCTGAGAAATACCCTGAATCTATATTTCTTCCATCGATTACAACTCGTTTACTGCTTATTGTTTTTGTTTCATATGATTTGCTTAGCTTGATTCGATACTATACAATCTATTGTGTGATTTCTGTGAGTCCATGTGTTCGACCCCTACACTTACTACAACTACTGCTTTAGTACTTTTAGGGTATTAATTTGAGCATATCAAATTTGGCGCCGTTGCCGGGGACTCAATTTCGCCATTAGATTTTAGCTGTCGAGTTTCGACAAAGTTCGTCGGTATCGATTGATACTATCTAGTATCGGTCGATACTCGTCGTTTTCTTTTTGTTGATATCTATCGACACCACTTGGTATCGATCGATACTCATCACGTTTTTGTTACTAACGTTCTTGAATTTTGTGTTTCAGGTGCATGCCTAATCGTGAAACCAGAGGGAACAAGAGCACTCCGCTAGTTAATCTATCGTTAGAGAAGCTAGCACGTTTAGAACGCATAAGCAGAAAGGCAAAGCAAACATCAGGGATGAACAACACAGTGGTATTACACTACAAGAAAACATGCATTTTGCAACGAATTTTTGCGACGCTTTTATTTCGTTGCAAATTGCAATCGTTTTTACGACGACTTTACGACGATTCTTAAAGACGTCGTAAAATCGTCGCAAAATTGGGACAAAAATTTTCGTTGTAAAATCGTCGCTAATTAGCGACGATTTTACAACGATTACCGACGACGTTACGACGATTATCAAAATCGTCGTAAAATCATTGTAACTTAGCGATGATTTACCGAGGTTTATATAAAACGTTGTAATATCGTCGTAAAATTACCCACGAATTAGCAATGATTATTATAAGTTGAACTTTACATCGATTTCCCAACGATTAATCAGTTAGGTGAGTACGTTTTAAATTCACGGTGTTCGGTTAGGTAAACATGTTTAATGTCGTTGTAAAGTCGATGTAAACATTTTTAGATTCGTTGTAAAATCGATGTGAAATCGATGTAAAATCGTAGGTAATTCGATGGTAATGAAAATAAAAATCTATATATAGTGGCCAACTTCATAATAAAAATTTCATATTCGAAAACATTTACTTCTTTCTGACCAACAAAAAATGTCAATATACGAAATTAGAAGATGGATGTATAATAGTCTTGATTCAGGGGGATCGCTAACAAAGGAGTTCAGTGATGGGGTGGAGGGATTCATGCATCAGGCAGGAAGTATACATAATACGATTATCAGTGGTAAGATATACTGTCTTTGTGCCAGATGCTTGAATAGGAAATTTATCATTATCTCGAAGGTGTGGTCGCATATATTAAATAGAGGGTTTATGCCGCATTACTATATATGGTATTATCATGGAGAGGGTCATGGGGGAAATGCAGCTAGTAGTAGTAACAATTATCAAGCATCGAATTTTGATGAGTCAAATAATTTTAATCAATTTGATGATCATACGGAGCAGCATGGTGAAGATAATGATATGATTCATGACATGGTTACGGATGCATTTCATGAAACCGTAAGTACATTTGCACATGATCATCATGATGAGGAACCCAATCTAGATGCAAATTTTTTTTATGATATGCTAGATGCTGCAAATCAGCCACTCTACGATGGATGTAGAGAAGGACATTCTAAATTGTCGTTGGCGGCTAGGATGATGACTATTAAAACTGATCATAACTTGGCTGAGGTTTGCATGGATGATTGGGCTGATTTGATTAAAGAGTATTTGCCATAGGACAATTTAGCTGCTGAAACTTACTATGAGATACAGAAGCTGGTTTATAGGCTTGGGTTGCCTTCTGAGATGATAGATGTCTGTGTTGACAATTGCATGCTTTTTTGGAAAGATGATGATAAGTTGCAGGAATGTCGATTTTGCCATAAGCCAAGATATAAGCCGCAAGGTACTGGTCGGAGTAAGGTACCGTTCCAGCGGATGTGGTACCTTTCTATAACTGATAGATTAAAAAGAATGTATCAGTCTGAGAGGACAGCTGCATCGATGAGATGGCATGCAGATCATTTGCAAATAGATGAGGAGGTTACTCATCCTTCAGATGCAAAAGCGTGGAAACACTTTAAGACGGTACATCCAGACTTTGCTAGAGAGAAACGTAATGTGTATCTTGGTCTTTGCACAGATGGATTTAGTCCATTTGGTATGTCTGGTAGGCAATATTCTTTATGGCCAGTAATCCTAACGTCTTACAACCTTCCTCCAGATATGTGCATGCAAAGGGAATTTTTATTCTAGAGTATTTTAGTACTAGGTCCGAAGCATCCGAAGCGTTCTCTTGATGTGTTTTTGCAGCCTCTGATAGAGGAATTGGAGCAGTTGTGGTATACCGGGGTTCGGACATATGATTTTGCAAGGAAAAAAATTTTACAATGCGTGTGGTGCTTATGTGGACAATAAGCGACTTCCCTGCTTACGGGATGTTATCAGGTTGGACTACGCATGGGCGATTGTCTTGTCCATATTGTCTCAATCGGACAGATGCGTTTTAATTGAAACATGGCCGGAAAACAAGTTGGTTTGATTGTCACCGCCTATTTCTACTGATTCATCATGCATATCGAAGAAATAAGCGGTTGTTTAGAAAGAACAAAACTGTTCGTGTTCCTCCTCCTGTTTATATTTCCGGGGAAGATCTAGAAGCAGAAATTGATCATTATGGTGCATTGGAAACAGTCAATCGTGGTGGAAATTGGCACACTCCAGCTAATATACCGGATGGATATGGGGAGCATCACAATTGCCATAAGAAAAGCATATTCTGGAAGCTTCCGTATTGGAAGGATCATTTGCTTAGACACAATTTGGATGTCATGCACATTGAGAAAAACTTTTTTGATAACATCATGCATACATTGTTAAACGTGCGTGGAAGGACTAAAGACAGCGGTAAGTCAAGGTTAGACTTGCCTGATCTATGTTGTCGGAATGAGTTACATATTACAAGCAATGGGAAAGCACCTGTCCCAATATTTCGAGTGGGTGCGGAAGAAAAGTCAGCTTTGTTCAAATGGGCGACATCTGATGTGAAGTTCCCGGACGGGTACGTATCTAATTTAGCTAAATGTGTTGAGAATGGCCAAAAGTTTTCCGGGATAAAGAGTCATGACTGTCACGTCTTTATGCAACGACTACTTCCTTTTGCATTTGCTGAACTTCTACCAGGAAATATACACGAAGCAATTGCAGGTATATAAATTTAAACTAATCACATATTAATTGCGAATTTAAGATTTTATATAATTAATATATATATATATATATATATATATGAAATGGAAAATTAACATTATTACCTTATATATCATGTGATTGTTATTGTAGGCATTTGAGCGTTTTTTCTGGATCTTTGTACCCGTACTTTGTCAGAAGATGTTATTGCACAACTTGATGCTAGTATTCCTATTTTGTTGTGCAACATGGAGAAAATATTTCCCCCAGCCTTTTTTGATGTTATGGAACATCTACCTATTCATCTCCCTCACGAAGCAGAACTTGGGGGACCTGTGCAGTATCGATGGATGTACCCATTCGAGCGATTCATGGGACATTTGAAGCGGAAGGCTAAAAATCTAGCCAAAGTTGAAGGCTCAATAGTAGCAGGAAGTTTAACAGAAGAAACTTCTCACTTCACGGGGTACTATTTTGGCTCGAAGGTTCGCACACGGAAAAGGGCAGCACGGCGATATGATGATGGAGGTGTAGGCCGAACATATGCTAATGAAGGTGTCCCAGATATCTTTTCTTCAATCGGTCGATTATGTGGAAGAGTGAAGTCAGTTTGGTTTGCCAATGAAAAAGACCATCATAGTGCACAAACGTATATCCTCTTAAATTGCGAAGAAATTAGTCAATTTGAGACGTAAGTGTATAAACATACGTCTTATATATGGCTAAATTATATATATGCTAGCTTTATACCAATTACGATATGTATCTTAATTACAATTGTAAATACTTTTGTATGCAGTGAATTTGTTAGACAAGTCCGAGAAGTCATTGAAGAAATCTCAGACGATGAAATCAACAAGCGTAAAGATCAACATTTTGCCCCGTGGTTGAAGACGCAAGTACGTAAAATTTTAAGTGATCTGATTAATTACTAACTTGGACAATTAACCTAATACATATTTTGATTACTTTTTAAATTAAATTAATTAATGATATAGGTCGAGTATGGGGATACCGCATATCCACTCTGGTTCCATGAGTTAATAAAAGGCCCCATATCGAAGATAACGAGTGCACCCATGTATTGCACACGTGGATATATATTTCATATATTCAAATACGGAAATCAAAGAGATACTGCCAACTACGGGGTATGTGTGCGGGGCGAAATAGATTTTTATGGAGTGTTGCAAGACATAATTGAAGTTGAGTACCCTGGTTGCTTAGGTTTGAAATGCGTTCTGTTCAAATGCGACTGGTTCGATCCAACAGTTGATCGAGGCGTCCGTAAAAACAAATTTGGGGCAGTAGATGTCAACCAATCACGACGTTACAATAAGTATGAGCCATTTATCCTAGCATCACAAGCAGAACAAGTCACCTTTGTTCCATATCCGCGAGTTCGCACCACCCGTATCTCATGGTTATCAGTTATAAAAGTTTCTCTGAGGGCTCGAATTGTGGGGGTTGATGAGGAACTACCAATGCAGCAAGATCATTGCTCTGATATGCCAGAACTAAATGAGAGCAATGAAGACATCCTTTTGATAGATCCTCAAAACAGGCAAGTTGAATATCTTCCAGACGATACAGAGGAGGAAGATGAGGAAGATGAGTTCGAAGAAAGTGATGAACCAGATGATCAAGAAACGGATGTGTACTACTCTTCGTCCGAAAATGAATCAGGGTGACCGCGCTAGCTAGTAATTATTGTGAATTTAATGTATTAATATAATATTGTGATCGAGTAATTATTGTGAAATTTAAGTGATATGATTTCTATGAAATCTCCTAAACCCCAAACTAAATTCCATCTCCGATCTCCACTCATTTCTCGCCGTAGGTGCGGCGATTAATAAATTACGAGACATATGTGTCTATGTGTCTTGTAATTTATTAATTGCCCCAACAACGGTGGGAAATGAGTGGTGATCAGAAACGGGATTTAGTTTGGGGTTTAGGGGATTTCAAAGGAATCATCGTTAAATCGTCGCTAATTGTGATTGTCACAAAATCGTTGCAACATTTGCGATGATTTAGCAACGAATTATGACTAATCGTGGCTAAATCGTCGCACAATATGAATGTCACAAAATCGATGCAAATTTGCGACGATTTAGCCACGATTCGTCCATAAACCCTAAACCCTTTGCCCTAGACCCTAAACCCTAATTAACCTATTACCATCTCATTGTATTATGCATCTTTCAATGAAATTGATCGTGACTTTAGAGAATTATTCGAAAATGAAAACTCGGTCAATCACAGTAATATCCACAAACTGAATCATTGTATTAATAATCTAACATGTACGCAAACTCTCTGTTTTACTTATTTTTCAATCTCGATGAACTTATTGATAATTTCATGATTTTGGATTTACAGTAAACATGTAAAGTTGTTTCTGGAATGTTGCAATCGACGTTACAGTTTTGTACCTATACCCTAAACCCTAAAACATATTTTACAAATTTCCTCACTAATTCATTACAACATTTGCGACGATTTGGCAACGAATTATGACTAATCGTGGCTAAATCGTCGCAAAATATGAATGTCACAAAATCGATGCAAATTTGCGACGATTTAGCCACGATTCGTCCATAAACCCTAAACCCTAAACCATTTGCCCTAAACCATTTGCCCTAAACCCTAAACCATAATTAACCTATTACCATCTCATTGTATTATGCATCTTTCAATGAAATTGATCGTGACTTTAGAGAATTGTTCAAAAATTGAAACTCGGTCAATCACAGTAATATCCACAAACTGAATCATTGTATTAATAATCTAACATGTACGCAAACTCTCTGTTTTACTTATTTTTCAATCTCGATGAACTTAGTGATAATTTCATGATTTTGGATTTACGGTAAACATGTAAAGTTGTTTCTGAAATATTGCAATCGATGTTACAGTTTTGTACCTATACCCTAAACCCTAAAACATATTTTACAAATTTCCTCACTAATTCGTTGCAACATTTGCGACGATTTGGCAACGAATTATGACTAATCGTGGCTAAATCGTCGCAAAATATGAATGTCACAAAATCGATGCAAATTTGCGACGATTTAGCCACGATTCGTCCATAAACCCTAAACCCTTTGTCCTAAACTTTAAACCCTAATTAACCTATTACCATCTCATTGTATTATGCATCTTTCAATGAAATTGATCGTGACTTTAGAGAATTATTCGAAAATGAAAACTCGGTCAATCACAGTAATATCCACAAACTGAATCATTGTATTAATAATCTAACATGTACGCAAACTCTCTGTTTTACTTATTTTTCAATCTCGATGAACTTATTGATAATTTCATGATTTTGGATTTACGGTAAACATGTAAAGTTGTTTTTGGAATGTTGCAATCGACGTTACAGTTTTGTACCTATACCCTAAACCCTAAAACATATTTTACAAATTTCCTCACTAATTCGTTGCAACATTTGCGACAATTTGGCAACGAATTATGACTAATCGTGGCTAAATCGTCGCAAAATATGAATGTCACAAAATCGATGCAAATTTGCGACGATTTAGCCACGATTCGTCCATAAACCCTTAAGTCCGTTTTATAGAGTCTTTATACTATTTTGTGGTGTTTTAGGATCTTTTACAGGTTTTAGCACGTTTGGAGCATAATTGGAGATATTGGAGCTTTCTGGAGCATTTTGGAGCAAAGCAGAAGTTCGTGTAGCTGAGTACCCGATTTGAAGCCTCAGTATCGATCGATACTGACTAGTATCGGTCGATACTCACCGAAGCAGACATGGATCGCGACTTAAATGAAGAGTTGAGGAATTGAAAAATTGCCCCAGAAGACTTTATTATTTACAAGAAGCCCCAAAACGTGTCTTAGGTTATTTATTAGGTTTTTCAGCCACTTTGATGGCTAAGTTTTTCTACGCTTGATTTTACTTTGGTTTTTGGAGAGACAACTTTGAACTCCTGTTTCTTATTGATTTCTTTGATGATCTATTCAATCATGTTGTTTTCATTCTCCATGTCTGAGTAGATCCACTTTAGGTTTATGGCTCTCATAAGGGTTTTCTCTGAATGCTAGGTTGATTAGTTGATTAGTATTCACCATATGAATTAGTTCTTCACCTTAGGTTGTGTTCAAAGCTTGTTCTAGATTAGCTACCTAGAACTTAGATCTTAGGATAATTGATTAGGCACGAGAGTACGATTAATTACCTGATAGAACTTAGGGTGAGCAAAATAAATATTCGCAAAGAGATTTGGTTTAGTTGTTTTGTGAACAAATCAAACTTGAACTAAAAGCTGGTTTAGACTTTAGGATTCGCAAAGAGATTTTGAATTCTAGGATTTAGACTTAGATAGTTTTCGCAACGAGAGTTGGTTAGCTATACTTTAGTGATTTGAGTTCAAGAACCACACTAAATCTGAATCCTGACTAGTTAGTTTATCTGCATTCATTCATTGATTTCCTGAGAAATACCCTGAACCTATCTTTCTCCCAATCAACTTACAACACTTTTAATTTACGTATTGCTTTCAATTACATCTTTTGGCTTAGTTTAATTCGAATCTATTCAATCTATTGTGTGATATCCTGAGTTCTTGTGTTCGACCCCTATATATACTACAACAACTGCTTTAGTACTTATATGGTATTAATTTGAGCATATCAAATTTGGCGCCGTTGCCGGGCACTCAATTTCACCATTAGATTTTAGCTAAGAATTTCGTCTAAATCGTTGAGTATCGATCGACACAAGTAGTGGTATCGGTCGATACCCTTCGTGAATTTCAGTTACTTACGTTTTTTTACTTTTGTGTTTCAGGTGCATGCCTTTTCGTAAAACCAGAAGGAACAAGAACACTCCGCTAGTTGACCTGTCAAACGAGCAGCTAGCAAATTTGGAACGTGCAAACAGGAAAGCAAAGAAACCAGCAGAGATGAACAATCCAGTGGTATTGATTCGTGATGATGCTGGAGCTTTGAGAGACCAAGAGGGTCAATTGTGCAATGAGAGAGGGCAGCGACTTGATGAAGCTGGAAATATCATTGTCCCTGCAATTGCTGTGAATGCAGGGAACACTGTGATTAATCGCGGTAGGACGATTGGTGAGTACAACAGGCCTGATCAGTTTTATGCCAATCGATCAGCGATTCGCCTTCCACCATTTCAGAGGAATGACTTTGAGCTGAAACCTGCATACTACACTTTTGTGGGTCAGCATCTTTTTCATGGTCTTTCTCATGAACACCCTATGGATCACATTGAGAGGTTTGAGTATTTGGTTACAACCATCAAGTGCCATGGAGTTTCCTATGATTACCTCTTCTGTAAGCTTTTTCCATACTCTCTTGGTGGGGATGCAGCTTATTGGCTGAAACAGTTGTCTCCTGGTTCGCTAACTACATGGGATGAGACGAAGAAAGCGTTCCTGAATAATTTCTATGATGATGCAAGATCCGAAGAGCTCAGGAACAATATTTCTCAGTTTTCTCAAGGACCGACTGAGGCACTCAAGGCTGCTTGGATTCGTTTTAGGTCATATCAGAGAGATTGTCCGCACTACAGTTTCACTCAGGTTCAGCTGCTGGGTACTTTCTACAGAGGAATCGATTGGAGGTATCAGATGGCTCTAGATGCTGCGAGCAATGGAAATTTTTACACGAGGTATCCTGATGATGCGTATGTTCTCATTGAGAACTTGGCATCTAGCAATAGTATCAAGAATGCAGACTTTGAGCGAAGGAAGCAGTCTGGAGGTATGGATGGATCGCAGATTGCTGAGGTGAACGCTAAGTTAGATTCGGTGCACAATCTATTGATGGGAAAGACCCAAAAAGCGGTCCACTTTGCTGCTGAAGATGAAGTGGAGGATGTTAACTACATTGGTGGTTCTGGTTTTTAGAACCTATGGAAATTTGTCCTACCAATCTCCACCATCCAAAAATCCTGAAAGCAAAGTTGAATCTATGCTGGAACAGATTCTTGAGGGATAGCAGAAGATGACAGTGGGTTTCAATGGGAAGATGGATGCTATGTACACATACCTGAATGGGAAAATTGAATATCTCAGTATTCATCAGAAGATGCTGGAAACTCAAGTAGCTCAAACTGCAGCAGCTGTCAAGGGAAAGATGGTTCAGGCACATAATGAATACGTCAATGCAATAACCCTAAGAAGTGCATGAAATTTTGAAAACCCTGTAGAAGATGACGATGAGGATTCAAAAATCCCAGGGTATTGACCGACACCACCGAGTATCGATCGACACCGGTCCAAATACTTTCTCGAGACGTGTCAAAGCCTCGAGTATCGGTCGATACCACTACTTGTGTCGATCGATACCCCTTGCAGACTAAGCCGGAAATTGTGAAAAAACCAGAGATAACAGAGGAACATGTCTACAAGCCTAAGGTGCCATACCCCATGCCACCCAAACACCTCAGAGACCCCATTTCTCCAAAACAGCTGCTTGGCTTTGAGAAGATGGTACGAAGGATTCCCCACACACTGACTTTTGAAGAAGCTCTAGAGTACCGCCCTCTACTGAGTCACTTCCGAGATTGCAGAGAAACTCTTGAAGAGATCGAAGTACTCTTTATCAAGGCAAGAAGCAAGTCTCTACCGCTGAGGCAGTTGACCAAGAGGGAAGACCCATGAATATTCTCCATTCCATGCTCTATCTCTGGAGTTGAATTCAAAGAGTCTTTCGTTGACTCGGGGGCTAGCGTCAATGTCATGTCAAGGGCAATTGCAGAGAGATTGGGATCACATTCGCAGACTGTTCCACCTAACTTCCATATGGTACAATCCCTGATTTGCTGGTTAACGTAGGAGATTGTCTGGTTCCTACTGATTTTCAGGTTGCGGAGATGAGTGCAAGATCTAGTACGCAGTTGATTCTTGGAAGACCGTTCATGGCTACGGTTGGTGCCATTATGGATACACCAAGCAAGAGAATCTCATTCTCGTATATTGACAAGGAGGTGTACTACAAAGCCATTCCTACTAGAGGAACTCCCACACATATCTCTTGCATCACCTTTGTTACAGGAGAGACGTTAATTGGTAGTTGATCTTTTGGAAGAGCCTCCTGACGAACGAACTGTCATAGACCTTCTAGATATTCCTTCTGTCATCACTAAGAAAGACATCAAAACATCTAAGGCAAATAAGAAGGTGAAGAGCAAAGGAGTGAAGGGTGCTGCTTCTATGACTTTAATCCCTCAGAAGTGTGATGGGGATTCGATTGAATACAAGGTGAAGTGCAAAGGAACCTCAAAACCATTCTCTAAGGCTAGAGTCATTCTTACTTCGGAGCTGAAAGAGAAAGGAAAGGAGCTTGTGGAGAGCATGTTGAGCAGAATTCTGAAGCTGGAGATGTCAAGTTGTGGAGCTTGTTTTGGAGCAAGTTCTCATTCTTATCTTGACTGATCGTCCGTAAAGTCAAGCTCGTGACATAAAACAAGCGCTTGGTGGGAGGCAAACCACTGGTGAGTCTGTACATACGTTTTTATTTACGTTTTTATTTTTAGTTTTGTGTCTTGCGTCTTAACGTGAAGCAGATTAAGAGGAGGAGTATCGATCGACACCAGTCTGTGTCGATCGATACCACAGTCGCGGAGAAAGAGCAAGAATTGGTCAACAAGTGTCGACCGATACTATGCGGTGTCGATCGACACCGTGCGGGCATATAAGTTTTCTTTTAAAACCCTCGGGTTTTTCTCTCTCTTCTTTCTTCTCCATCGATCGATACCGCCTCCTTCTTCCTCTCAAATAGGATCTCTCTCGTTTCTTCACCGATTTTGGTGATTCAAGTGCCTAGGTTCATTAGATTTTGATCCTCTATCTCCTTCTAGCATTTGTTTCTTCAATCAGCAAAGGTATGTATTCGAAATTCCACCTTTTTAGTACGATTTTTAGGTTTGAGGTTTGTAAGATTTTACTCCTTAGCACTTGTTTTTCTTGACAATGGTCATTTGCTGAGATGCTTTAGAGTAGTTTCGCACCTTGCCTTACATTCAGTTGCCTTTAGTTTCGACTCTTGGATAATTTGGATTGTGGAAATTCGATGAACTGGAAATGGCTAGGGTATCGATACTTACCCTCTAGTATCGATCGGCACCATTCGTGTCTGATGATAAGAATTTGCTGTGATTGCTGAGAGGTGTTGGATTTATGCTGTGTCTTTCTGTCTTTGTTTGCAGATGGCATCTAGGCCAAAGAGAGCAAGAACTTCAGACGCATCGAGCTCTGATCCATCTGATCCTGATGTTCCTGTAGCCCCACGTAGAGGTCCTTGGCTTAAGCTGAGCGAGAAGGCCATGATCCCTTGTCATCGAGATTGGAACGGGACGGAGAAGGAGGTTGTGCAGGGTGATGACTGCACCTACATACCCATCTTGGAGAAGTGGGATGGTTATGACACGCTGCACTATAATGCGTGGTTGAGGGTTGTTATAGAGCCTACTCGGTTTGTTGACGGGGTCTCCATGCGTCGCTTGGGCCTTGACACAAAGCTGGCCCGTTTGCTTGAGAAGATTGGTCTTGGCCAGATGGCCACTCAGCAGTATGATCTTTACCCGGACTTGGTTCGTCAGTTCATGGCGACAGTTCGCGTTTACTATCAGGACGAGGTTCTCCGGGATGCACAGGAGGGTACTTTGACTTTCATGGCTTGTGGAGTGAGGTACATGTTACCACTCCCTGATCTCTGTGACATCTACAGTTTTCTGCGGGATTGCAGGAGGGTTACTCTTCCCGCGCAGCATCTTGACATGCAAGGATTTTGGGAGCATTTCGGGAATGGTGCTTATTTCTCTAAGGAGTCCTCTCAGATGGATATACGACACCCGGTCCTGCGCTGTTTGGTTAGGATCTTGAGCACCACTCTCTTGTGCAAAATGGAACCAAACAAGATGAGGGTGTCCGAGCTTCTACTTCTGTGCCTGGCTATCAGAGATATTATTCCTGAGGAGGATTTCGCATGGCCTGAGCTTACAGAGGTCAACCTTGGCGCTGTATTTGCGCATCATTTGGTCTCTTTGAAGACCAAACCATTCATAGGCACGAGCACGAAGGCCAAGACAGAGACAGTTGGTAGTCTCCTCACTCCTATCTTCCAGCACCTCGGGATCAATACTACGAGCTGCTCGATAATCACTACACGTCGTTTATGGATGAGAGCCATCTGAAGAACCTTACGTGGTTGAAGCCCCAGAGGCGTTGGTTCTTCACTACATCTGCTGGAGATCTAAAAAAAAAAAGAAGAGAACATAATAAGAAATAAGTCTGGGGGAGAGAAAATGATACCAAAAGTTTGAAAAAGGGTGGTTCCTTATCATGATATTGTATGGGAAAGAATATAGAAGGTTCTTGATATTAATCACAGCGATGCAACTGGCGAGGAAGGCTTGATTGAACGATGCTGTGAAATAATATGTGAACTCTGGGAAGCTGCGAATGTATACAGAGAAGTACATGGTGGTTAGATTTGGAACTGGTTAGGTGATATGTGGAGCACTAAGAAAAATGGTCATTGCAATGTTTCATGAACATGTGAGTCTCTATGTTTTCAAACCTCTTTCTCTGGTTTAGTCTTCTATTTTGCTTTAGGGCAAGCAAATGCTAAGTCTGGGGGAGTTGATATATCATGGTTTTTACCCCGTTTAACCCATGATATAAATCCGTTTTATAGAGTCTTTCTACTATTTTATAGTGTTTTAGGGTCTTTTACAGGTTTTAGCACGTTTGGAGCATAATTGGAGATATTTGAGCTTTCTGGAGCATTTTGGAGCAAAGCAGAAGTTCGTGTAGCTGAGTACCCGATTTGAAGCCTCAGTATCGATCGATACTGACTAGTATCGGTCGATACTCACCGAAGCAGACACGGATCGCGACTTAAATGAAGAGTTGAGGAATTGCAAAATAGCCCATAAGACTTTATTATTTACAAGAAGCCCCAAAACGTGTCTTAGGTTATTTATTAGGTTTTTCAGCCACTTTGATGGCTAAGTTTTTCTACGCTTGATTTTACTTTGGTTGTTGGAGAGACAACTTTGAACTCCTGTTTCTTATTGATTTCTTTGATGATCTATTCAATCATGTTGTTTTCATTCTCCATGTCTGAGTAGATCCACTTTAGGTTTAGGGCTCTCATAAGGGTTTTCTCTGAATGCTAGGTTGATTAGTTGATTAGTATTCACCATCTGAATTAGTTCTTCACCTTAGGTTGTGTTCAAAGCTTGTTCTAGATTAGCTACCTAGAACTTAGATCTTAGGATAATTGATTAGGCACGAGAGTACGATTAATTACCTGATAGAACATAGGGTGAGCAAAATAACTATTCGCAAAGAGATTTGGTTTAGTTGTTTTGTGAACAAATCAAACTTGAACTAAAAGCTGGTTTAGACTTTAGGATTCGCAAAGAGATTTTGAATTCTAGGATTTAGACTTAGATAGTTTTCGCAACGAGAGTTGGTTAGCTATACTTTAGTGATTTGAGTTCAAGAACCACACTAAATCTGAATCCTGACTAGTTAGTTTATCTGCATTCATTCATTGATTTCCTGAGAAATACCATGAACCTATCTTTCTCCCAATCGACTTACAACACTTTTAATTTACGTATTGCTTTCAATTACATCTTTTGGTTTAGCTTAATTCGAATCTATTGTGTGATATCCTGAGTTCTTGTGTTCGACCCCTATATATACTACAACAACTGCTTTAGTACTTATAGGGTATTAATTTGAGCATATCAGTTGCTGCTTGAACACTTTCTCCCCAGAACTTAGTTGGCAATTGAGCTTGAAACAACAAGGCACGGGCGACATTAAGAATATGTCGATGTTTCCTCTTTGCACGACCATTCTGTTGTGGAGTGGCGACACAAGATGTCTGATGAAGGATACCATTTTCTGCAAAATACGTTTTGAGGCAGGTAAACTCGGTTCCGTTATCCATAAGGATTGTCTTAACCAGTTTTACAAACTGTCTATCTATCCACGCAAAGAAATTCTTCAGGACAATGGAGACAGATGACTTGTCGATGAGCAGATGAGTCCACAAGGCTCGAGAAAAATCATCTACTATGGTCAGAAAATAGATGGAACCACAAGTTGTTTTAGTTCTATACGGTCCCCAAATATTGCAATGTATTAATGAAAACAAATCATCTGCTTTATTAAAACTGTCTGGAAACGGAACACGAGTTTGTTTGGCTCGAAAGCAAACATCACAACAATCTTCCAAAGCACTACTACTATGCCGAAAAACACCAATATCAGAAAGAGAGCACCGAAAAACACCAATATGCCGAAAAACACCATTAAAACTTTTGAAGAAGGATGACCCATCCTGCGATGCCAAAGTTCCCGAGTATCAACCTTAACCACAAGATTCGCTTGAGGAATGAGAGCACCAGCAAGATGATAAACCCCGTCACGCTCTTCACCCGCTCCAATCAAAGTCTTCGAAGCTTGGTCATGTATAACACAAAATTGTTTAGTAAACACCAATGCACTCGCTATATCTCGTAAAAGATGAGCAACAGAAATCAAAGTGACAGTGAGTTGCGGAGCGTAGAAAACTCGACGAAGAATTAATTTTCCTCCAAGCGACAACGTGCCGTGTCGTGTGGCCCATGTCAGCCCATTGTTTGGTAACTTGATGGGACATGGGTCGATTTTCTTCAAATCCGTCAACATATTGATGTCACCAGTCATATGGTGAGATGCTCCAGTTTCGGGGGGAGGAAGGAAAGTGAGGAAGACTCGGGACGAGTCAATGGCATCTGTTTTTTTTTTCGTTTTTTTTTTTTTTACAAATATCATTATGGTTACAATTGGTATTACACATCTTTAGTGGTATGTAGATTAGTACATGGCATGGGAGAATGTTTTTTCAACAAAAGTGGCATATGAGAATGGCGCTCATTTGCATTTCCTAACATTTGAAGATTGAGATTCCGAGACCTACAAGTATTCGACCTCGCTTTATTAGATACCTTTTTTCACTCTTAGCTCGGAATCTTTGAGGTAGATACTCCAGTCTTCTTGAGGATCCAGATTATTACTCCCCATCCTATGGATGTAGAAGTATTTTAGCTGCAAAGTCACTTCTAAAATTAGATATCCAAGAAACTATAGGCTCAAGATTTAATATAAAGGTTTGGAGTAAACCCTTGATCTGAGACATCCGGTTCGTCTGGCGAAAGGAGTCCTTTCGATTTCACTACCGACCCTAACCCCCTCGTTCATAGCCTAATTAAGCAAGAATGGGAAACACTTCATGTGGCAAGCGATCACGGGGTGCATTGTTACATGTCAACGGTTCACAGCTAGTCATCGAAGTTGTTACCAAAGTAATCCTAGAGACGATTAATCATCTTTTTTTTCTAATGCCTACCGACACTTCAAGTTTCGTGCCTTATCTGCAATTTCTGTATATTCTTTCCCAAGCAGTTTTATTTATTGGAATATGGTTTTTTATTTATTTTAGAGAGCAAAAGAACTTGGTTTTTAAGACTTGCAATTATGATTGTTCTTATAGATTTTATGGTAACTATGGAAGGCGCGAAATAAAAAAATTGTTTGATAGAAAAGAGGTATCTCTAGAAAATACTTTATAATTGGCTCTCCTCGAAAGGTAAAGTTGGAGGAGTGCAAACCAAAAGGAGGACAATCATGCTCTCATTTGTGAAACTCTTGGACCCATGGGAATGTAACTCCTCTTCATGTTTTTGTTTTTTTTTCCTTTTGGTCCACCCCTCTGTAGAGGCCGGAGTTGCATCAAAAGACTAGAGCCTCAAGACCGATAGCTTTGTGATTTGTTTGTTATCTACATTCCGCGTAGTTTAAATGTCTATATCAACTTTTTTGTAGAAAAAAAGCATGAACATGAACAGTGGCAGATCTAGAAAATATTCTTAGTAGTGGCAAAAATATAACATAATAAAAATGTAAAAAAAATATAATGTCTTGATCCAACCCGGCCGACTAGTCGCGATTAAACCACCTAATTTTGTTATAATTTTTTTTTATTTTCTATTAGCCCTTGATCCAACAAGTTTGGTTGGGTCTAGGCTTAAAATAGAACCCGTAAATTGTTTCTCCTCTTATCTCTTCAACCAAACATTATTATATACATGATCTTTCGGTCGCTTTTGTTGTGCTATAACCGATGTGGGACTTTGTTCTTTTTGTTTGATCACTAGATTTTTTCCAAGCTGAGTTTTTTTTGTTTTTGTTTTATTTTTTAAATACACGCCCGTTTCCGAGCAAAAATCCATGTGTTGGCAATATTTATTTTTATAGTGGTGACATGATTTTGTTTTTTAAAACAAGTATTAATAAAAAAAAAAAAATTGAGTGGTGGTGCCACCTCTCTAATCAACGTAGATCCGCCCTTGAACATGAAGATGTTTGATTTTCCATGCAAGTCATTTGGTGTCAGATTGATTGATTCCATAGGCAAACTTTTTCCCATCAATATGATTTTTTTTTTTTAAAACAAAAATCTTATTTTTGGTTGGTGTTTTACTAGATGGATTTACTAGCTAAATACTTTTTCCTGTTATAAAATGTGAATATAAAGGGTTTAATGAGATTTCATTTGGATACATCACATTGTATGGAGCAAATTAGGATCATTAGATCAAATTTGGATACATCGCATTGTATGGAGCAAATTTGGCTATAGAAAGAAAACGAACTGAGAGTTGCTTTCTCTTGTTGGATCGAAAAACGCCACTCAAAGATGTGAAAACTTTTGTGATGAATTCACAAACCTAGTCTCAAAAAATCCACACGAGACATAAATTCAAAAATATCCACACAAGAACACATCTTCTTGAAGAAGCGAAGATACTCTTCTCTGATTTTTATTATCAATGAAAGGCTGAGAACAAACGATGAATACAAAATGATTTAAATAGAGGTGCAGCCCAATAAGAATTCGTAAAGACTAAAGAAGAAGAAGCATTAAAGAAATAATTAAACAGGAAGGAAATCAATAAGTGATAATCAAATGAGAAGGTGTCGTTGCTCTTAATGCTCCTTAAATGCCATGATATACGATTTGGCCTTAGATGAGAGTTCAACAAATTATGGCAAGTCTTCACGTGGGCATTATCTTCATAATATCTCTTAACCCTTTCATTGATTGCAACTGTCTGAAACCTTCCGTTTGATTATGTGTCATCAGGGTGTTGCTACCCAGTGTGGGGCTGGAACAGAAAAGTTAGAACCAGAAGCCTCTTGATGTAAGACAACAACATTAGGATTTGCCTGTGGTGAGTTTCCAGTGGGTCTTCGGTTTGAGGAATTTGCAGAGGCGGCAAGAGATGGTGGATATGACTGTTGTTGCTGATTCTTCATTGGTGATTTGGGCCGCAACGATTCAATATCAGGAGTGGTCACAACGAGATGCGGTGCATCTGGAGGCGGATTCCTTCCACCTCCTCCTTGCCACACTTTACCCTCCTTGTCCCCAAAGTTCCTCACATAAGCCTAAAAACACACACAACATCCAAAACTGGTCAAACAGATCTTGCACTTCTTTGTCAGAGAAGTTCGTTGCATTAGGTCTAAATTTTATGTAGAAACTGGCCTAAGAAATAAAAATGTCTGCAGAGTGAATATGAGATTTTACCTGTGATTCGAAGTTTGAGGAAGAAAGCCCTTTTCCAACAGTAAGCCAGCCAGCTCGAATATTGTGATCTTCACCAAAAAGTTCAAGCCTCCGGCGACCAAGTGCAAAATGCTCTATTATCCTATACATATCTTCCGGCTTCTGAGTTGAACCTGCAGATTAGCAGCGTAAAAAGATGCAATTAAGCACACCTACTTGCAATAAAAAAGCAGGGAGACAACTTCATTAATATTTATACACAGCCCTATTAACATCTGACCATGGAATCTTATCTATTTCTCAATGAAGCAGTTTACACGGTAGAGAATCAACGACATATCCAGCAACACAATAACATGAACAGTAACCGAGAACCAAAAGGTCTTTGTTCTAGAGAACCCAAAAAAATCTCTCTGCTATCAATAGACCTCAAACCAGTACCAAAACAGTCACCACCCTAAAGACATGAATCAACAATCTTATTCATACTTATTCAACTGAATTTGTGACATGTTTGATGAACTTATCAGGCCTATTTAATAAGAAACAGGAAGCCGGAAGCAGAACAGAGAAAAATAACAAAGATGACAAGTAAGATCCTCACAATTTTATCGCTTTATCAAGAAAGCACATTTTACTAACCGTAGAGAGGCTCTTCAGCAATAATTACGTCAGTGTCGATGTTAGCATGGATTATATGTCCATCAGTGCTACGTCTAACAGTACCCTTTATCCCCATCAAGCAGTGCTCCTTTACAAAGAGAAAAATAATAAGTAAAAGATATGCAACACAAGAATCGAACGAAGAGGCAATGGTAGACCATATTATACCTTGGAGCGCTGAAACACAGTGCGAGAATCATGTCGCAAAGTTGGTGCTGCATTACTTTTGTTGGTCTTCACCCAGCAAATGTCCTCGCACCTTCTGAAACCCCACTGACAAAAAAAAAAAAGATGAAGCGAATACTGTCAAGACAAACAAATCCAGAGGGGTAAAGAAAATGAGTGGTTTTTTGAATCTTGTACCTTTTTCAGGCATTGGCGCCCTTGCTCTAACCCAACACCATCACCAACCCAGAGAAAGATAAAGGAGGGAGTGTCAGCTATTGCCTACAGATACATGGAAGATTTTTGTTCTTGTTATAAACGGCAGTAACAAAGATGGGAATCAACCTTACCCACAAGGTCTACTCATAAGCCAAAAACTATACGTTGAATGGTAAGCAAAGAGTAACATCAGCTAAAAATTTAAACCCAAGAGAGAATATGTGCCCTAAAAACCTATGAGCAGTTAAAGCGCTTAGAGAATAGTTACCTCAATCTTAAGATTGATGATGTCCTCAAATGTCCAATACTCCATACTATCAGAAACACCAGGAGCTCTATGGACATATTCCTCCCACGGTGGGTCAACAAGAATAACATCAAACTTTGTTCCAAACAACTCGGGAGATAACTCAACTTCATGCAAGTCGCCTTTTAGATACATTGGTGCAGAAGCAGAATTAGATACAATCTCATCCTTCTTCTGTATGAGCTCCCTAAGCTTGGGATAGTCTTCTACATTGGTAAGCTCCAGCTCTCGGATGAAATTCTGTGGCCGCATTCCAGTATCCACAAAGTTCTGGGAATAGTCATTTTGCTCTCCCCTAGAAGGAGCTTTCCCAGGAGGTCCACCACCTCGAGGAGGAACCCATCCCCCTGAGTTTTTATCAGATGGCATTCCACGTCCCATGTGTCCAGAAACATTGAATGCAGACCCAGAGAAGTTAGGAGGACCTCCTCTTTCAGAACCTGGTGGATTAAAGAACATATTCGGGTTTGGCGGCGTGCCAATTGAGGGAAATCTTGGGCCTGATGGTCCAGGAGGAAGCGGCGAGAGAACAGGAGGAACAGGTAACATATTACCATCAACTCCTCGTGCCCCAGGCCAGACAAGTGTTGGGGCAAATGGAGGCATGAAAACAGGAGCAACAGGAGGGCCCGGAATAGGCGACATGCCAGGAGTAAGGGACTGAATGGGACTGGGTGGTGGCATTCCAAGGTTCGCAAATGGTGACCCCATGATGGGTAATTGAATGGCACCTTGTTGATTATCTCTGCCACCACCAGGTCTTCCTTTTCCGCCCCTTGTGGGTCTGTTCCCTTTCATGCCTTGTGGAATCTGCGGACCTCGATTATACATTTGCACAGAATTAGTTCGACCAGGTGTTGCCCCTCTCTGGTTTCTTGCTTTGGCTCCTGAGTAATCAGAGCTGGCTTCACCAGCTTCATCTCTTGAATCCTCCCCATAAGATCCAAAACCAAAAGTTTCACTTCTCTGTCTACCTTCCTGATTGTAAACCCAATCTTCATCATTATTAGTAGGCTTTTTAGGAGGTTGCTGACCCGATTCAGTCGTACGAGCAATGTTCATTCCTGAATCAAGCGGTTTGGTCTGTATCTCAATCACATCATAATTCTCATTCGAAACACCACCACTTGACAACGCTTTAACTGCCTCACCCCTGTTTCCATCTTTCCTGCCACCCGAACGACCATGTGACCTCTCCCCTTCACTCCTTTCACGTCCTTGCCTCGGGAAATCCCGTTCCCTGCCACGATCATAAAGTAAGTCCCCATCTTTCTGATCTTTATCATTACTACTAGAATGTCTTCTCTTCCAATTATCTTTAAGACCTTCTTGATCCCTGTCCCTATCAGACCAGCCATCATCTCTTCCTCTGGATCTTTCATCTTTTCGGCTATACTTCTCCGTTTCATAGTCTGCCTCCGACTGTTCTGATTCTTGATGACGCCTTCCACTCCTGTCTGGCGTCTTAGACCTGTTAGATCGACTCACTTCTCTCACTGTCTCAGAACCATCCTTGCCACTACTGGTTTTCTTAAGAGGACTGCCTCTATCATCTTCTTTAATGGCAGCATCTGACCTTCCTCTAGTCTTACTTTTCTCCTCTCTACTGCTTAACTTCAAACTTCTATCGGACTTTCGACCCTCACCACATTCATTACTAACAGAAGTTTTCTCTCCGGAAATGCCATGCCTAAACTCAGAAAGCTTACTGCTTTTGTTATGATCTCCTCTCTCGCCATCGTTAGGACCAGAAGCTTCATCCCATCTCCTCCTCTTACTCGGATCAGAAGAAGACCCATGAGCTCGATCTCGGCCACCACTCTCCCTCTTATCAGAACTCTTGGAATCGCGATCGTGAAACTCATCCAGAGATTTATCTTCCTTGATTTTACTCCCACTTCGAGAACCCTCGAACTCCGACGCTTTTATACTCAATCTTCTCTTCTCACCTTCTTGCTCTCCGTCCTGATACCAAGTGCTCAGCTTCTCCAACGAGCTCTCCTCTTGTTTCTTCTTCATTTTTGAACGGTGCCCTCTTTCTCGGAAAACCCCAAAATTAGGGTTTGTATATCATTCACCGCGATCGAGACGGTTCCATCTTCTTCTCCCTTAACTAAAGTTCCGTTACCTAAATAAACATCATAATAGATTTCGATAGTCCAATCAAAATCCTTTTTGCGATTTGCAGAGAAAACTTTTCAGTTTTGCGCGAGGGAGATCGGAGAAGGTTGAGTCGGAAAGATGAGTGACCTTTGAGAGAGTCTCTGAACACGGCGGCGTTCGACAACGGAAGACAAAAAAGTCAAATTGGGTTGGGCCAAGCCTATTTAGTTTTTCAAAATGGAAACCCGGATTTTCATTTTTAACACCTACCCAAAATTTTATGATACGTATCATTTTTCTTAAGTTTTTCGCCTTTGGTTCGATCGGACAAGTTATTTTCAAGATTAAACGGAATACTTTAATTAAATCGAGATTTTAGTATAAAGATCAGTTCGTCAATAAACGATTAAAACATAGACATTTTTTGTGTTCAAAAAAAGAAAAAATATATTTAAAGTTATAATTTATGTGGATAATTATATTTGGTGCCAAACAGATTTAAAAATAAAATAATATATATATATATGATATCTTTTTTGTTAGATATGAATATTTTAATTAATTATAATATTTATAAATAAAATAAAATTTTTATTTAATTAATTAAATTATTTAAAATATAATAACATTAATTCATGATTGTAAGGATTAAATGTAAATTTTATGTTTGTATGTGGTTGTCTTGGTACCTAAAAGAAGAAATTTTAATCCGAATTTGAAAATTTAAGTGACTGTTATGTTTGGTTTAATCTGGTTATTTAATGGAACTATAATTAGAACAAATGATATAAATCTTATAATTAAAAATATTTTAACTTGATAAAATTTCATATATCCAAAAATAGTAAATATTTATATTATACAGTAATATGGTGGGGTGGGTTAGTGTTATGTTTTTATAATTGCAGTCCTTTATGGGTTGGTGTGTCAAAAAATGAAAGAAAGCAGGCTTATTCGAGGCAGATTAAAAAAACGGGTTAACCCATTTTAACACTCATAATAATATAATTTGTGAAATTTGAGTTTAATAAAATAATAAAATAATTAGTTATGTGGTAATTTAAATTCACATAATAACAAATTATACAATTAAGATTACATCGATATATACTTAACTAACTCATACTCATATTCTACCAGTATCCACCATATGATAACATCATATAAATTTTATAACAATTTATTTATTTGTGAGATAACAAACTTTGCTATCATTTAAAGTTACAAAAATCACATAATCATGGATTTTTTCATTAAATTTTAAGTCACACCATTTTGTTAGTGTTTATTCAATATAAATTTCACAAAATAATGTATAAAAATTATTGCCCCACACACAGCGCATATTAAAATCTAGATTTCGCATAGCACGGGTTAATATGACATAAACATCAAAACACATATTGCATAACAAATCAACAAAATATTATCCTCTCACTAAAAACTTAAGAATTACAAATTTAACATATTTGAATCAATATATAACACTTAAATTAGATCTTATTTCTCATTTCATATTTTGTATATTTCAAAATTTAGTCTAAAATTTTTTTTATCCCGCGTGGGTGCGCGGGTTAGAATCTAGTTGTATTTAAACTAGACCAGAACTACCCAACAACGACTATCCATCCGTTCCAGCCTTAGTTCTCGCGATCCGATCACACATCACGACAATCATCACGAACTAACTCTTTACCTGCATCCAAAATGGAAGCATAAGCAACATAATTGCTTAGTGAGAGCGGTCATCCCGTCTCACTGAGCCACAATCAAGAATCGCAGAGAAACATCGATCATATAATCAGAAATGCTTATCATAACAGAGACTAGTCAAACGTAACCATCTATGATTAATGGCTTATCATCCCGTAATCAAACAAGCCTCGGCGAGCATCACTACCCCAAGCGCATTATCTGATCTAGATTTCCAAGTAATACAGATCGATCACCAAGACTTAGCCAGCAGAAATGAACATGACAAGCAATCGCAACCAAACAAGCAAACAAACTACATAATCTAAGCATGAAAACGACCCAAGACATATAGCTACGGTCACACATTTACCTTAGGACTACTCGGATTTGGTAAGACAGTTTTTGACACCTCTTGCCGCTTAGAGATCGCTCGATCAGACTTTCCCCGAATTCTTAGCCGATCACCAGTCGCTGATTTCCTTGTGATCTCTCGGCTAAATCTCCTTCTCTCATATAAAAATCAGATTTCTCCTGGGTAACTAACTTTTCTCTCGGCTATTTCTCTCTAACTTTTTCTCTCGATCGTACTGAGTTCTTTGCGCGTAAAGATGTGAAAATGAGCCGGAGATCTTCTTTAAATAGACGAGCTACTTAGTTTCGCGAAAGAAATCGCCCAATAACCGCCCACGATCACATTTCCTTACTTACTCGGCTAAAATTGCTCATGCGCTTCTTTTTCCCCGAGAATTAACTCAGTTCTCCTCGATAACACTCAGTCTCCTCGATCATTCCATTGATCTAGACTAAGTTTCTCATACATCCGAAATCCCTTAGCCATTTCCAACTTTCCCTCAGTTATTTCTGACTTTCCTTAATGAGACTCAATCATATCTTTAATTAGAAAGTTACCGTAAGTGGTGAGTTGAGCACTATCCGGTTTAGATCGGTTTAGACCGAGAAGAAATCGGGTCTATGGCTCAATACGAATCGGTATCCAATCCCGGTAAAAGTCCAACACATCGCGACACCGACCTCCGAGCCCAAAGAAGGCCCAATCCGCCTAAAAGTAATAACCGACATCCGAGATTTATGGAATATTTCCTAATCTCGGAGAGAAGTCAGGAGACTTTCCGATTCCTGAAGGAATTAGGAAAAGGAAATCTTCCCGTTCACAACCGACATCAACTCATATAAATAAGAGGAGCACGATCACATCTCATTCATTCACAATCTTCTACAAGCGAGACAGAGGGAATAGAGAGCTCGAGCATATCAACCTTTGTTTCCTTAGTTATTTTACCGATCTTGAAATCATCATGTACTATTTACCGAGTTCGATATCAATAAACGAGATTCTGGATTAAGTTTACCATTCTGTCCCTCGTGTGATTTTCATAATCAACAATTGGCACCGTCTTTGAGGAATTTGAAAGGCAACTTAACTTATTCGGATCACGGAGAATAGCTCGGTAATGGCTGAACTACATGACGATCAGTTGGATAACCGTAACCTTGAACAAAAAGACAACCGCGACGACCTCAACAACGACAACTGTGATGATCTCAACAAAAACAACCGTGATGATCTCGACAGCGGCATTCGTAACGACCTCAACGACAACGTACCACCTCTAGCTGCGATCAATGTTGAAACCACCACAACCGCTCAGCCCGATCAATACGCGCTCATGCAAGCAATGACAGCACAGCTTACCGAACTCACTAATAGGAACGACGAAAGGTTCAACTCCTTTTTGGTAAACCAAACTGAGCTCCGCAATCAAATCGGAGAAATCAGACAAACACCAAGGCCTCACCAATTTGAAGAATCGACCCGTCCTCTTCAACGCAATCTCTTCACCGGATTAAACCAACCTCAAAGCACGACGAACCAACCCCCTATCATACCAACTACCGGTAGTCACAGAACGCGGATAACAGATCAGGCGTCTTTAGATCAGGAGTTCGATTACTTCAAGAATCAACTTCAGGACATGAGATCAAAATTCCATCAAGCTACAAGCTCGGCACCCGAGATCGATCGTGTAATCCAAGAAACACAGAAAACACCATTCACTCATCGGATCATCAACACGTCAGTTCGACGCTTGGACAAAATCAAAATCACAGCGTACGACGGACATACCGATCCGCGCCACTTCATGACCTCGTTTGGCATAATGATGAAGCTTTTCTGATTTCAAACCGAAGAAGAGAAAGATACCGCCACATGCCAGCTCTTCGTGGAAAATCTCTGCGGAATCGCACTCGACTGGTTCTCCCAGTTAGACGCTCATTCTGTCAATAGCTATAACGAACTCTCAACCAAATTTCTCAAGCGCTTCACAATGTTCATCAAGCAAAAAATCCAGAACGCCGATCTGTGGGCACTTGAGTAAAAAAGTGACGAGCCACTACGAGATTTCATGAACCGGTTCAAAGCAGTGGTGTCTCATTGCAACATCGACGATGAAGCCGCAATTGAAGCCTTGTACAAAGCGATATGGTATAAGTCCAATTTCCACAAAGAAATCAAGCGCAACTGGCCCAATACCCTCGAGGATATCTTGCACAAATCACATATCTACATCCTCGAAGAAGAAGAAAAAACCGCAAATGATAAACAACACGCTGTCCTTAAGCCAATCGCTCAAAAAGACAAACCAAGAGAAGACAATCGCGAGGGCCGAAATTACTACGACCGACGACCTGCAGCTCCGCAAGTTAGTAGCATCCAGCCACAACAAACATGCAACACCTGGATCCGACCCAATAATCCCCCCGAAAATCCGAGCAAACCGACCAGCAACGACATACCCTTCTGTCAATTTCACAACAGAGAGGGCCATAGCACGGAAGAATGCAGGCATCTTAAGGATTTCCTGCTGTTAAAATTCAGGAAATGCGAAATCCCCGTCGAAGGAGCATTCCGCCCCGGCAACAGGTTTCGCCGAAACGATAACCAAGGAGCTCATCGACCGAACCCCATCAAAAACCCAGATCAAAAAAATACCAACACTACCGAACAACCAAAATGAGATCGCAAAGACGATAACGAAAATCGTAACATTATTCAAGTTCGGAAGCGGGTGAACATGATAATGGGGGCACTAGAAACCTGCAATTATTCAGTTCGAGCAATCAGAGAACACAGCAGAGAAGTAATCACCGCACGACGTTAGAATAGAGTCACAACAGGCGGAATGCATGTAACCTTCTCCGAAGCCGATACAGAGGGACTCCATATGCCGCACAATGACCCTCTAATCGTTAACTTACTCATCGGAGATATCGCAATCGGAAGAATCCTGGTGGATACAGGCAGCTCGGTTAACGTGATATTTAGACAAACGTTAAGAGACATGGATTTCCCGGACTCCGAGATCAAAATAAATATCGAACCGCTTACTGGATTTATAGGAGAGCAGACAATGACCGCGGGAACAGTCAAGATACCTATCTAAATCGGCGGACTTATAAGAATGGTCAAATTTTTGGTCCTCGACAGACCAGCGATCTACAACATCATACTCAGAACAACCTCGATCTATGCGATGAAAGCTGTCATCTCTACCTACCACCAATGTCTAAAGTTTCCAACACCATCCGAAGTATTTACACTGAAAGGCGATCATCTAATGTCCCGAACTTGTTATATCAACGAATGCAAAAACTTGTTATATCAACGAATGCAAACTCCGAACAGCATCCCAAACATGTTTTATCAAAACGACAGTGAAAGATCCACTTAACAAAAAACTCAACCCCGACATACCAAGACAAGAGAACATCATTCAAATCATCAACATTGACGAGCTCAATCCTGATAGATGCGTAGGGATAGGGGCTGAGCTGGATGAAGAAATCAAAAACGACCTCGTCTGCTTTCTCAAAAGAAATGTCTCGACTTTCGCCTGGTCTATCAAAGACATGCCCGAAATCAACCCAAAAGTGGCGTGTCATGAACTTAATATAGATCCGACCTTCAAACCAATTAAGCAAAAACGACGCAAGCTCGGCCCAGAAAAGGCTCAAGCCGTCAACAATGAGGTCCAACGACTACTTAGCGCAGGATCAATAACAGAAGTTCGGTATCCGGACTGGTTAGCCAACCCAGTAGTCGTAAAAAAGAAGAACGGTAAATGTGTCGACTTCACAGATCTCAACAAAGCTTTCCCAAAAGATAGCTTCCCGCTACCCCATATCGATAAATTAGTCGAAGCTAATGTCGGGAACGAACTCCTCTCCTTCATGGATGCCTTTTCAGGATATAACCAGATACTCATGCACCAAAGCGACCGCGATAAGACGTCCTTCATCACCGATCGCGGTATTTATTGCAACAAAGTCATGCCCTTCGGATTAAAAAACGCTGGCGCAACTTACCAACGTCTTGTGAATCGAATGTTCGCAAGCCAACTCGGCAAAACCATTGAAGTATACATCGACGACATGCTCATCCAATCACTCATCGCAAAAGATCACATCGGTCATCTGAACACATGCTTTGATATACTGAACGAGTACGGTATGAAACTCAACCCCACTAAATGCACGTTTGGAGTCACCTCTGGAGAATTCCTCGGCTACATCGTAACACATAGAGGAATCAAAACTAACCCAAACAGATCTCGGCAATCATAGACCTTCTCTCCCCAAAAACAAAACGAGAAGTTCAGCGGTTAACCGGCCGCATTGCAGCCCTTAATCGTTTTATCGCTCGATCAACCGATAAATGTCTACCATTCTACCAAATTCTCCGAGGAAACAAAAACCTTGAATGGGACGAGAAATGCGAGTAAGCATTCAAACGACTTAAGGAATACATCTCGACTCCTCCAATCTTGGTAAAACTCGAAGACGGCGAAACACTTTACCTATACATCGCAGTCTCAAACTCTGCAGTTAGCGCTGTCATCATTCGAGAAGACCGAGGTGAACAAAAACCGATCTTCTATATCAACAGTCTTTGGACGGAGCCGAATCGAGATACCCCACGCTCGAAAAACTCGCTCTTGCTGTCATCATTGCAGCCAAAAAACTTTGCCCTTACTTCCAATCACACTCAGTCACCGTTCTTACCGACCAACCCTTGCGAACCATCTTGCACAGCCCCAGTCAGTCCGGCAGACTCGCCAAGTGGGCAATCGAACTGAGCGAATACGATATCGAAAACAAAAATCGGACGAGTGCCAAGTCACAAGTCCTGGCCGACTTTCTCATCGAACTGTCCCAAGAGTTGATAAGTACTGACGTCCCCGCCATGGATAAATGGATCCTACACGTAGACGGATCGTCATCTCATCGAGGGTCGGGAGTAGGTATACGCCTCTAATCCCCAACCGGGGAACTTTTGGAATAGTCGTTCCGTCTAGAATTCAACGCTTCAAACAACGAGGCTGAATACGAAGCATTACTCGCTGGTCTACGCTTAGCCAAAGCCATCGGAGTAAACCACATACATGCATACTGCGATTCCCACCTCGTTGTAAACCAATACAGCGGAGAATACGACGCTAAAAATGAATGGATGGACGCATACCTCAAACTCGTCAAGAAACTCGCTTCTAAGTTTAAAACTTTCAACCTTACAAAAAAAACCACGAGGCGAAAACGCACCAGCCGATGCACTAGCCGCACTTGCATCCAGCTCGGATCCCCATCTCAAAAGAACCATCCTGGTCGAGAGCATCATAAAACCAAGTATCGAAACATCGGAAACATGCAACATAGCAACACGCAAACGAAACTATGAAGAACAACCAGCCACCATTCCCGAAGCCCGGAGGATACGGAAAAAGGCAACGAAAAATACCGAACTCAACACCGAACCTGAGCTGAACATCGTGGATGATCCCGAACTCCAGAATGCATCCGACAATGACGAAAAATCCAAAGGATTGCACGTACCGGTGTACATCGAGGCCGAGGAAGAAGAAGAGCCAAAGGATTGGACTATCGAACTCAAAACGTACATTCACGATGGAACAGTCCCGCTAAACAGATGGGAAGCTCGGCGACTTAAAATGCGAGCTGCCTCTTACATTGTTCACCAGAGGGAATTATACCGATGGAGTGCCTCAGGAGTCTTGTTAATTTGTGTTCCAAACAACGATACTGACGAGGTCATGGGAAAAGTACACGAAGGATCGGGCGGCAATCAGGCCGGGGGCCGATCTCTAGTCCTAAAAATAAAGAAAGCCGACTACTATTGGCCGGACATGTTAACAGACTGTGAAAAATTAGCGGCTAAATTCGATAAATGTCAATGACACGTGCCGATGATCAATTTACCTACCGAACTCCTAACAACTTCAACGGCACCTTACCCCTTCATGCGATGGTCAATGGACATCATCGGTCCATTCCGACGCTCTACGACACAAAAGCAGTTTATCCTCGTCGTGATCGATTACTTCACCAAATGGGTTGAAGCATAATCATACACTGAAATACACGCCCTCGATGTCCTAAAGTTTGTCTGGAAGTTCATCATATTCCGACATGGAATACCATACGAAATCGTAACAGACAACGGACCACAATTCTTTTCGACATTATTTGGCGATATCTGCGATAAGTGGGAAATCCAACTAAGTTTTTCCACACCGAGATACCCACAAGGCAACGGTCAAGCCGAAGCAACTAATAAAACTATTATAGACGGACTCAAGAAATGATTGGGCTGACGAACTCGATGGAGTCCTTTGGTCGTACCGAACTACACCCTGAAGGTCCACAAGACAATCACCCTTTTTCTTATCCTACGGCATGGAGGCTCTATTCCCAGCTGAACTCGTTGTCCCGACAATACGACGATCGATGCTGGTATCAAACCCCGGCCTCAACGAAAAAATGATGTTCGACAACCTAGACACACTCGAGGAACATCGTGGACATGTATTACTTAGAATTCAAAATTACCAACATTTAACAGCTCGATACTACAATAAAAAAGTTCGAGGTCGGCACTTTGAAGACGACGACCTTGTCTTACTAAAAGTTTTCCAAGGCACCGAAGAAAAGAATGCCGGTAAGCTCGACACTAATTGGGAGGGTCCCTACCTGATAATGCGGGTCGTCAAGCCTGGTGTATACGAACTCATGAATATGGATGGAACTCCAATCCCAAGATCGTGGAACTTGATGAACCTCAAACGTTACTATTATTAACAGTTCAGCGCCAAAAAAAAAAAGACCTCTCCGAACTCGTTTTTTACTCTGTTGTAATTTAAATTACGAATAGCTTGATCCTTATAACGAAGGTACGTAAGCAGACCTAACGGGTTAAGCTATGACTTCAATAAAATTATTTTTCCAAACCGAACTCGAATGGATCGTATCCATGATAATCCGAACTCACATGGATCATATCCATGATAAACCGAACTCGAATGGATCATATCCATGATAAACCGAACTCGAATGGATCGTATCCATGATAATCCGAACTCACATGGATCATACCCATAAAATCCAAACTCGAATGGGTTGTATCCACGATAACCGAACTCATTCAAACGGAACACAGAAACTCTCATTCACAGGAGAAGCATCGCAGATTCGCACATCGACGTCCTGGCCAGACGATCGGTAAAACTGAAATAAGCCAAGCTTCATCATGGTGCTATGGTGCTATGGATAACACACCTTCCATGTTAAGCCGGGACCAGTCCCGCACCGAATCCGCTCTTAGATTATCCGAGATAAGTAAGGCGAGTCCGTCTCGCACACTCCGATTCAATCTGAGAAGACCTGGAGTATCTTAAGAACGAGCTCCCTACGCACTCTTATGCTAAGCTCTATGGTAAAGCCGAACGTTTCCTCTCGCAAAGTTAAGCCGATTTCTCAACAATCGCAAAATTAATAAGCTGATTTCTCAACAATCGCATAATTAATAAGCCGATTTCACAACAATCGCAGATTAATAAGCCAATTTCTCAACAATCGCAACTTATTAAGCCGATCTCGTAATGATTGCCGACCTTGAAAAGGTCGATGAGTCGATCTCACCCTCTACAACTGGCTAAGACCGTACCAAGTACGACCCCAATTCTTGTACGGTGAAATCGAGAGTTTCGTATAAAATTACGAACTCACATATATCCGAATGCGAAATAAAAGTAGGTAAGATAAATCAATCATACGAAGAAATTACCGATATCAATTATAAAACGCCATAAATAATAAAAGGTTCGAAATGGAATATTATAGAAAGCCCCTCGGGCAAAACACCGAACAAAAAGAAAAAATTAAATGCCGACATGGCAATCAAGAAGCTTGCTCCCTCATGACACTCGCCTGTTCTCCTGAAATCGCCGGATGGTTCGAGCCGAACATATCAAGACCGGCCAGAACCTCCGCTCCAACCGGTAAAGAAACTTCAGGATGAACAGTCTCGATAAAGGGCGACACCGAAAGGTCCTCTTCCGTCAAGTCGCAGGGAGTGATCGCATCGCACTCAGCTGACTTCTCAGCTTTGAGTTTCTTCAATTTCTCGATGCGACTCGGCGCTAAAGAAATACCATCTTTCTTAAAAACTTCACAGAAATTAAGAACTCCGTGAAGCTGGTTAACCATAAGGAATGGCCTCTTCATCTTCTCGGTAACGGCGAGATGATCTTTCACCTTCTGAAGACGAACCGTAAACTTTTCGGTCACCTCCTTGCGCTTTATCATCTCCTGCGTACGAGTTGCCCTCAAACGACCCGTCTCTTTTTCCAGAGTCTGGACGACAGAGTCCCTATCCACGGCGAGCTCGGTGTTAGACGCCTTCAACTCGGCGTTAGACATCGTCAGCTCAGCATTAGCCGCCTTTAGCGCGGTAATTTCTTCATTAAGCCCAGCCACGGCTAGGTATGCGGTGTCCGACCTAGTTCGTTCAGAAACAAGCTCGGCCTACAACTCTTTAGCAGCAACGCTGACATCAAGGGCCTCACGATGCACCGAACTCAGTTCGCGGTCGTACGCACCAACAAGGTCGTTGGTCTGCGCTACCATCTGAAAAAGGAGAAAGATGTAAGTCTGGAGGGCAAGGAATATAAACAATCGAAAGCTATAAAACCCACTTACATCAGCCGTAGTGTGAGCCAACTTCTTATATGCCTCGGACTTAGAGAGTTATTCAGTCGGAGACAGATTCTAGATGCTGAAGGTTAGCTGGCGATAGAGTTCGGTACACGCCACCTCGTCGTTAAAATCTGGCTCATCCTTGTCATAGTCAAACTTGACATAATGAGCAGAGGGGCCAGAGGGACGCTGCCTTTGCGAAGCAGCCGACCGACCTGAACGGCTGCCCTCAGCAGTCTCTGTTCACACCAATATCTGAAGATTAGCACCCTCGTCTTGTCTGTCGTCTCCGTGAACGACCATTGTATTCACATCATCAACCCGGTCTCGGTGAACACGTTTTGACGAACGTCGGGTCATGTTCTTCCGTTTTCTTTTCTTCTGCCTCTCAGCCTCCAGTTCGGCCCCAGTATTTTCCCCATCATACAGAACCTGATCCTCTTCTACGACAGGGCGTTGATCCCCTGAAATCTGGTCCCCATCGACGAGCTCGACCAGAGAGACATCAACAAGATCTTGTTGCTCGTCAAGACCGTAATCGAGGTCGGGAATATCGTTGATCTTCATCCTCATCCTTCGACTATTCGGGTTAGCTACACAAAAGAAAATCGATATCATAAAAACACCAAAAATATATGTATATACAAGAGATGACAATACCGAAGGCAACCTCTAAGCACTCACTTTGCTTTCAAATTGATCTTCTCCTGATAATCTTATGGCCAACGACGTTTCCCGCCTGAACTCAACTACTTTAAGTGTTCAAAAGTAAAGCCCGGGATCGTTGTGAGAAAGCTCGGAAGATGACTAACTGAAACAAGTAACGAAAAACAGTCAGGAAGGAAACCGAGGAATGTAATAAAGAATAAACCGATGTCTACCAATATGAACCCTCCATTAACTCCGGTAAGTCCCGTCAGGCCGCGACACAGAAAGCTCGTCGATCCGAACGTAAAAATAATGAGATCCCCAGTTGTTGACCTTGCTTGGTTTGTTCCCCATGACAAGATCGTATTCCGGCTTCGCATTTGCGGATAAGAGCCGCGGTTTCTGTTTTGTAATATTTATTCGGAACAACCTCTCGAAGACCTTTGCGTTGATTGGTATGTTGCAGTATTCCCCAAGAGTCTGAAGGCCGACAAGGTTGATAACCGTGCCAGGTTGAAGCTGAGAGATGGCAATACGTCAGTGCTTGTAGTAGCTATATAACAGCTCGGGAAGGGGGAACTCGAGACCAAAGCTTCTAAAGTAGTCCTCGTACACACATATATAACATTCGGGCGCATCCCATGGTCTTTGACTAGCATTGGGAATGCGAAATACGATGTCATCAGAAGCCCCGCATCGCTCCAGAGTATTTAAGATGGTCTTCCTCTGAGATCGAGTTGGTCCCACACATGCCAGTGTCACAACCTTACGAGTCGAGTTCGGAGTAGCATCCTCACGGTGACGAACTCCCTCTTCTCTGATTTCAGGTGGTGGAGCAACAAGAGCGGTCTCAACTTGACCCAAAGCAATCTCACCGACATCACGTTGGTCATCGATCCGAACGTGAGCGTCCGTCTCACGAGCACCTTCCACTGCGGCGAACGGAACCTGAGTGGTAGCCTGGGAACCGCAGGGAACAGCGGGGTTCACACGGGAGTTACGACGTATTAACTCTTGCCGAACACCACTGAGTCCGTTGTCGGACGAATCTTTAGGATCTGACGACCTGATAAACAACTCCAGATCAGCACGATTTTCCCTATGAGAAGGAGCTCGGTCATTCACAGAAGATGAAGAGGAACTTGAAGTCATCTCGATCGAAGAAAAGAACCGAACGATCAAACACGGAAGAACATCTTGAAGATGGATCGCAAAACTCAAGGATCTTTGGCAGAGTCACGGCAACAGTCGACCGGAAAACTCTAAAAACAAAATGAAAATCTAGAGAGAAGGGAGAGCGCTAGAGAGAGAAAATAAGCGTACCTTGTAAAAAGCATAAGTGAAACTAGTTCTACGAAGATCAAACCAAAACGACACGCCTTAAAAATATTGCATGGATCCGAATTTCGAGGCGACTCTTCGATTCCTACAAAATCATTAAAGGAAACAGGCAAATACGAAATCTACCGAAGCAAAACAAAAAAACGATTGTCAAAACAGCCAAGGCAATATATCGAATTCAAACCAATCATCCGAACTCTAAAAAGCTTCGATCAAGGGTTCGGAAAGATGAAGGTCCCACCATCAAATTTTCCAAGCTCGGCCCACAACCAATCTAAACCAATTCATCATGAATTCCGTCGAACTCAAGGAGTTCCTTCGACGAACTGGGGGGGGGGGGCTTATTGCTAGTGGTGAGTTGAGCACTCTCCGGTTTATATTTGTTTAGACCGAGAAAAAATCGGGCCTATGGCTCAACTCGAATCGGCATCCATCACCGATATCCAATATCCACTTTGCAAAATCTCTTAACCCTTGATCGACAACACTACTAGTGCCACGAAGAAGTCTCATATTCGTTTTTAGCTCCAAAACCTTGCAATCAGACCAAATAGGAGAAGAATTCACAATCGCCAGTATAGTTTCCGAGCTATTACCGCCGACAATAACATGTAAAATCTGCCTAAAACCTTGTGTATTGACGCGAGTTCTAGGTAGGTAGCCCGCGCCTTGCACATGCAGATAGGTTTCATAAACTAATTACATCATTAAGTTATAAATTTTGTTATCGATAAAAAATCAAACACAAATATAACAACAATGTTAGATTTACGATTAATCCAAAAAAAAGAAAAAAAGAAATAACAACCAATATTATTCATAAAAAAATACGAAATAAAGTAATGACAATCATCGAGAACATATTGAATAATGTTTCATTCACTCACACATTTTATGTAAAGCAATTCTTTTTTATCTCTCCATCGCTAGAACTCTCTCTCCATTTTGTCGTAAGTGTCTCTTGCTCTAATTGGTTATCCTCGTCTTTTCCTTCTTCTTTTTATCGTATTTGATTTATTTGTCTCCTTCCTCTTCTTAATCTTCTTTGACTTCTACTTTTTCTTTATCATCTTTGTCTTCTCCAACAATTTTTCTTCTTCTTTCTCTTTCGGTTTGTTTTTGTCTATCTCTTCCGGTTTTCCTTCTTCATCATCTTAGTTATCTGGCTTATTATTCTTTTAGTTTTTCTTCGTCCCGTATTCATCCTCAAATTCTTCTGCTTCGCTTTTTTTTTTTTATATTTCGGTTTATCTTCTCCCTCGTATTTTCCTTTTCTATTTTTTATTGTCTTTGGCTTCTTCTTCTTCTTCTTCTTCATCACTTTCGTCTTCTTCTACTCCTTCTTCTCCTTCTTCTTCTCCAAATCCTTAACTTTCTCCTTCTTCTTCTTCAACGTCTTGGTCTCATCCGCCTTCTTATTCTACTTATGGTTTTTCTTTTTCTTTGTCTTTGTCATCTTCCTCGTCTTTTCAGACTTTTTCTTCATCATCTTCGTCTTCTTTTTCATCATCTTTGGCTTCTATGAATTCCTATTTTTTTCACTCGGAATCCGATTATTCTTCGTCAATTTCTTCTCCCTCTTCTACATCATTTTCCTTCTTCTTCGTCTTCTTTCTCTTATTTTTTTCTTCTTCATCGTCTTCGACTTCTTCTTCTTCTTCCTTATTGTTTTTAACTTCTATGGCTTCTTCCTCCTCTTTTTTTTCTTAAGGTTTGTCTTCATTTTCTTCTTCTGGTTTTTCTTCGTCCTCTTATTGTTCTGGCTTTTTTTTTGTCCGACTTTTCTTCGCCCTCTTCTTCATATTCTCTGACTTCTTATTCTTCCGTGTTTCTTCGTCTCATCTTCATCTTCTTCCTCGCCATATTCAACTTTGAATCAAAATCTTCCATTTTTGGTTTCCATTACTGTCTCTATATCTCTGTAGATTCATAACTTAAATCTCCTTTGGTTCTTCCTCAATAATCTCAAGCATGTTCTTCTTCCTCTTCTTCTCCATCATGAAAGATAAATTCCACAATAGATGGGTTTACTCTTTAATCCTACTTATCTCTTTCTCTCTTTTGTTCTCTTAACTTACCTTCAAACATCTTTCCCATCTCTTCCTTCTCCTTCTTCATAACAATCACACATTTTTTCGACGCCAAAACATCTTCATTGTTTTAACCATTGTTTCCTCGTAGCTTCTATAATTTTCCTCAAGCATTTCAAACAGGGTTTGGAACCGGTTTAGTATCGTCGAATTCAATATCTCTAAAATTTCTTTGTTCATATATAGATATGGTTCGTGGGTCGTTGCCATTTTCTCCTCGGGCAATGCTTGTTTCTCTAAACACTCTGTAATTTCAAGTACTCTCCTTATTAACACAAGATTTAAGGATTAATATTAAAAACTCAAACAAATAAAATAGATCTGTTTCGAAGTCGTGATCGAAGATGTGCTAAAACGCATAATAGCGAGTTTATCAATTATGGCTGATTAAGAGGCTTACTTAAGAATTAAAAAAAAAAAAAATATGTATAAAAAAGAAGTAAAACTACTATTACCAAAAAAACTACACTTACATGTTCTTGAAGGCTCTATCTCTCTCTCTCTCTCTCTCTCTCTCTCTCTCTCTCTCTCTCTCTCTCTCTCTCTCTCTCTCTATCTATCTCTCTCTCTCTATATTAGATCTCCCTTGTTTCTTTCTCGAGAATCTCTAGTATGTTCTTTTTTTGTTTCTCCTTCATGAAAGATAAATTTCACAATAGATATGCTTAGTCTTGTCTCCTTCAACTTCTCATCTCCTCATTTGTTCTCTTAGTTTACCTTCAAGCATCATGGACATCTCTTCCTTCTCCTTCTTCATATCAATCACACATTTTTTCGCCGTCAAAACAATTTCATCATTTCATCCACTATTTCCTTGTATATTCCGTGCACGAAACCACTTATTTAAATTTTATATCTAAATTTTAAAACAAAATTACATCAAAAATATAATTATCATATCAACTACATTTATCATATTTAAATAAAATGTTATCTTATCTGTGTTACCTCCGATTAATAATATTTATAAAAAATAAAATCCTAAAATATGGTTTTCCTACTCTTTTCCTTATTCTTCTTCAACATCTTAGTATTCTTCGTTCTCTTTTTCATCGTCTTCGTCTTCTCCGACTTGTATTAATTTCATCGTCTCCATCTTCTCCGACTTCTTTTTCTTTTTTCTTTCTTTCAGTTTTTCTTCTTCTTCTTCTTCTTCGTCTTCTTCTTTCTTATCATTTTTCATCATCTTCGCCTTCTCGATATCCTATTATTCAGGTTTTTCGTCGTACTTCTTCTGCTATATCTTCTTCTTCCTTTTCTTTATCTTTCGATTTTTCTTCTTCTTCATAATTTCTTTATTTTTTTTCATCGTCTTGGGCTTCTTCTTTTTCATAATATTCGTCTTATTCGACTTCCTCTTCTTTTTTTTTCTTCCGTTTTTTATTCGTTGATCTTCTTCTTCTTGTTCTTCGACTTCTCCTAATTCATTGCATTTTTCTTCTATGGTTCTTTATTCTTCTGGTTTTTCTTAGCTTCTTTCCGCAACCTTCTCAGACTTTGTCATCTTCATCTTTCGGTCTCCTTCCTCATCTTTAATGTATGGGCCCTCATATTTTCCGAATTCTTCTTCATCAGCTTCTTCTTCTTCTTCCCCATCATCCTTTTTACATCTTCCCCAGCGTTTTCTTCCTTCTTCCTCTTCATCGTCTTCGATTTCTACTTCTTATTTATCGTCTTGTCTTCTTCGACTTCTTCTTCTTGTTTTGGCTTTCGGTTTTATAATTTAGTTGGTTTTGTGTAATTCTGAACCTCAAGAACATTATGAACCTGAAGAAAACGCTCAAGAATTTAAGATTTTCATGGTGGGGGTGGGGGGGGGGGGGGGGGGAGCAATTGATTTACAAATCCAGAACATGGATGCAAAAAATGTTTGTTGTGTAATCATACTTTTATTACTTTCTTGATTCCAAATCGAAAGATGATTTAACTCACTACACGTAATTAATATTCCAGCTTCCTAAGTATGATTTTTTAGGCCAATCAAGTTCTTTTACCTCTGGCTTACCATTTTTCGACAAGTAAATACCATCATCTTTGGCAATCCATGTGTACAATGCACCACATCTACGAGCAGGTATTCCTCCTGTATATGCTCTAAAATCTTGAACATACTCCCTTTTAGGCCCTTGTCGTATGAGGCAATCCCATTTTGTTATGATGAATACATTATCGCCGAAACTAAAATTGTATGCAGGAGCATTGAATTTCACAAAGTGGACGCCTAGATCGTCTCCTTTAGATTTGCAATGGACTTCGAGAATGCTACGACTAGAAGCTAAGTTGTTTTGAAAAGCTACGGTATTTTTACGACACTTAGCTTCGTTCAATCCAACAAACAAGACAATAATTAACAGAAAAACGAAAGAACAATTATTCATTTTTTTATCTATCTAGCTTCTATGAAAAAAAGAAGAAAAAAAATTGGAGGAATTTGAATCTAAGAGCACCAGAGTGTTCTTATTTATATTTTTTGCTGTCTTTGTATTAAACTATATCCCTACTTATTTTCTTCTATAAAAAAACTATAATATAATTGCTGTATTGCATAATATCTCATGGCTTAAATTCTTTCTTCCTAGTTCGTGAATTTTGTAATAAATAAAAGTCAGACTGGATCTCACTTTTAGGAATCCCAAAGAACTATAGTAAAACAAAAATCTTGTTTTTTTGTACTTTTCATTTATCTACATTAATTTCTAATTAATATACTCGAATCTCGATATGAGCGTAGTTAGTAAGAACAGTTGCGCCAATTGTCCAACAACTTGAAGTCGTGGAGCTTCAGTTTCACGCGCAATTGCGTCGGCTCCATGGTTATATGACCTCTAAGCTAAGTTCTATTTCGCAAACGAAAACTTAGATTATATGTAACTGAAAATACTTTGATGGCCTCTTGTAGACTTTACGGTTGATGAAAGATGTTTAACGTGAAAAATCAAGAACCCACCACTTGTCTGTATTCTTTATACTGAGAGATGTTGTCAGACTCTACTGCCATATGCTTTATGGCCGTGCCCAAAGAAACAAGGTTCCAATTTTCCTTCAGTTTTGTTACGGGAAATCAAGTTTCTTGAAGATTCTTGGAAGAGTTAATTATGTTCAAATATCCGAATGAGTCATCTCAGGGAGTGGATCATTGCCCTCGGTTGTCGAGATCCGGTGTTTATGATCCTTGGAGGACCTCTACCTGAATTGGCAAATTAACACAATTGAAAAAATTGGTAATATAGCATAAGTTAGTTCCACCCAAACATCATTGATATATAATATTCACAACCAATGGATTTATCATAAACCAAGAACAAAGTTTAGACCCACAGGTCTGTGGTGTAGAAAGTATGAAAGCTTGTATATTGATGTTGAGAGATTACAAGTATTTATATACACGTAGAGGAGATTTGAGTCTATCTAGAGAGATATAGATTAGATCAAATCTAAACAAATATTATCATGGAATATCTTTGATCATTATCCTTAATACGCCCCCTCAAGATGGAGCTCCGGAGGTGACTCCAATCTGGACAGTAAGATCCAAGAAGCGAGCTCGCGGTAAAGGCTTGGTTAATGCATCAGCGAGTTGTTCATTGGACAAAATGTGTGAAACTCGAAGATGACCTCCTTGAACAAGTTCCCGCACAAAATGGTAGTCGAGTGCTATATGCTTCATTCGTGAATGAAAGACCGTATTAGCACAGAGATAAGTAGCCCCAATGTTGTCACAATGAATCGCAGGGACATACTGCAACTGTATTCCAAGCTCAGATAAGAGTGAGCAGATCCATTTTACCTCAGATGCAACTAATGCAACCGCACGATATTCTGCTTCTGTAGAAGATCGAGCAACTCCTTGTTGTTTTCGTGAAGCCCAAGAGATAGGATTCGAGCCGAGATACACAATGTAAGGATTGGTGGATGTGTAGTCATCACGATCACCTGCCCAATCAGCATCAGAATAGGCAGTAAGAGTGAGAGGTGAGTTGGCACGAAGAGTGATTCCATGAGTTACCGTTCCAGCTAGATAACGCAACACACGCTTGACCGCCTCCCAATGAGCAGTAGTGGGACAGTGCATGAACTGAGATAAACGATTGACAGCAAAAGCGATATCTGGCCGAGTGAATGAGAGATATTGGAGACTTCCAACAACAGCACGATATTCCTTTGCAGCTTCGTCATCAAGATTGATACCAGTTTTAACCAGAGATTGAGTTGAGACGTTGGCGTGATTACGGGCTTGGCACCTGTCATTTTCGTTCTAGAGAGAAGGTCAGTTGTATACTTTTGTTGAGTAAGGCGGAGACCAGATGAATTGCGATGAATCTCAATTCCAAGGAAGTATGACAATTCTCCAAGGTCTTTGAGAGAAAATCGAGCAGAGAGAGAGAGTCAATAATATGAGAAACGGTGTGCGAGCAACTGCCAGTGAGGATGATATCATCCACATAGAGGAGAAGATAAACAAAAACAGAGCCGCTGATGAGAACAAACAACGATTCATCCACAAGTGAGTTGAAGAATCCAACACTAAGGAGAAAGGTTCGAATTCAGTGTACCAGGCTCGTGGTGCCTGTTTGAGGCCATAGATAGCCTTACGGGTGATCCTTGTCAACAAACCCTGGAGGTTGAGTCATGTACACTTCCTCGTTGAGAGTCCCTTGAAGAAATGCGTTGTTGACGTCGAGTTGTCGGACCAATCGAATTGTCGCATGTTTGATAACCGTACTGAAAGTTTCCTCAAAGTCCACACCAGGTTGTTGATGGAAGCCTTTGGCAACAAGACGAGATTTCTATTTCTCGACCGAACCATCTGGCAATCGTTTGATTCGAAAGACCCAGCGGCATCCAACGACATTCTGGGTTTGTGTAGGAGGAACAAGGTCAAATGTGCCATTCTGAATCTGAGCATTCATCTCATCACCCATGGAAATTCTCCATTTCTCGTCCTGAAGCGCCTGAGAAGCAGATGTCGGCTCGATTTTTGCAAGAAGAGTAAACAGGCCATATTTTGGGTTTGGTTTAACAATTTGGTTCATGGACCTTGTTACCACACGAATTGGGCCTGAGTGAGTAGATGGGCTTGTTGCTGCAACTGGGCTCAAATTAGTTTCAGGGCCCGCTAGGGAAGAAGCCCTATCATCTTCACGCTGAATGATGGCCGCAGCTGGTGAGGATGACGAGGATTTTCACCTCGTATACCACTATGTGGGAATTTTTAACCATCACTACCCTAAGTTAATCACAATACTCTTCTCTTTAAGTGAAACGACAAAAATATCCCTGAACTTTTTTAAATGAAATATCACCGCCAATATCCCTTAAATATTATCTAGCATTACACCCTAGTATTACCAGGTGATACCACGCAGAGGGGGTTCGAACCCTGGTCGCGCGAGCGCAGGTGATGCGCGTGGAGCTCGCAACCACTGAGCTCCCGTGTTTTTCGTTTTCCTCTTACCGATTTAATTCTATTTAACCTTTAAAACCATTCATTAAGGGTAAAATCGACATTTTACCAGAGAGGGAGATTTGTGATTAAAATCTGGGAAGAGTGGTATATGAGGTGAATACCCGGATGACGGTACAGCAGCCGATGGTGAGGAATCTGAAGATGGAGGCGCCGACGTTGTTGGCAAAGCTAGATTCATGGTCGTTATGAGTGGTGGACGATAAACAGGAGCAACAGACGAGGACGAAGAAGAAGAGAAAGAAGACTCATACAATGGAGATTGAGAGGAAGGTTTGTGAAGTAGGGAGAAAGGGAAGGTGATTCAACAAATTCAACATGCCTGGAAACATACATTCGAGAAGCAGAGACGTCATAGCATAAGTAGGCACTCTGGGTAAGAGAGTAACCCATGAATACACATGGCGTGGACCTCTGGCTGAATTTGTGAGTTGAGTATGGTCGCAGCCACGGATAGCAGAGGCACCCAAAGGAGCGTAGCTTCAAGTAATTTGGTGGTGACTGAAATAGGAGCTCATACGGGGAAGTGTTGGAAAGAACCGGCGTGACCAATATGCATTGGGCATACCGGCGTGAGTGAGCAGAGACATGCCCGTTTCTACAATGTGGCGGTGACGTCGTTCAGCAATTCCGTTGTGCTCCGGTGTATGAGGTGGCGATGCCATCTGAGAGATACCGTGAGAAGAGAGAAATTTTGCCAATGCGATGAACTCACCGCCATTATCCGAGAAAAGAGTTGTGATCTTCCGTTTAAATTTGTTCTCCACAAGTTGTTTGAACGACGGGAAGGCAGAGAGAACATCTGATTTCTTCTTCAGGGGATAGAACCACACATATCAAGTGAAGTGGTCAACAAAGATGACATAGTACTTGTAGTTGTCAGCTGAGTATACTGGTGAGGTCCACACGTCTGTATAGATTAAGTCCAATGGTCCAGAGGAACGTAAAGAGGAGGATTGAAAAGGTAATTTATGGCTTTTGTTGGTGGAACAAGCATTGCAATTAATAGACGTAGAGGAAAGTGAAAGTGGTAAGGAAAATTTCGAAACAATTTGCTTAAGAATATTCAAAGATGGGTGTCCAAGACGCGAGTGCCACTCGGACAAAGAAGACTTGACACAAGGGAAAGCGGAAACAGAAGAAAGCATAAAAGGGGATAAACTTAAAGAAATCGTCAGCCACTCATAAAGACCACCACTAGCTTTTCCTTGCACCATCGTTGCTCCCGACTTGAGATCCTTCACCTGAAAGGTAGATGGAAACAGTTGAACCATCACATTATTAGTTTTGCATAATTTGTTCACCGAGATCAAATTCTTCTTGATATTAGGTACACAAAGGACATTTGACAGAAGAAGAGATCGAGTATTTGAGGGAAGTGAAGTGGAACCGGTATGTGTTATCTTTAGTCCCGAGCCGTCTCCAATGAGTACATCGTCTCCTCCATTGTATGGTGATTGGAGAGAGAGGCTGCTGAGATTGGAAGCGATGTGGTGAGATGCGCCACTGTCGAAAAGCCATGGGGCTTCTGTCGATGGTGTGGATGTGGTGTAATGAGCCTGAGGTTGCCATTGTGGCGGTGGAGATGGTGGTTGCCAATGTGGAGGAGAAACAGGTGACTAAAAGTGAGATGATGGCTGAGATGACTGGTATGCAGCAAGTTGAGAACACCTTTTGGCACTGTGACCTTGAGTGCCACAGATTTGGCATTTGCCAAGATATGGTCGAGGAGGACGATAGCTGATTGCGAAAGTATAGTCGTTGGGGCTGATTACGAAACTGAGCAGCGTTGGCAGTTGCTGGAAGATCAACGGAAGGGCTGAGCAAGGCAAGTGTGTTTTCTCGATTGAGAAGCTTGTCATGTAGCTCATCGGTGGAAATCGGTGTATCACAGCCATTCACCATCTCCACAATTGCACGATATTCATCATCGAGGCCATCAATGATGATGTCAAGTAGATCTTCATGTTCAACAGTTACTCCAAGAAGAGCAAGTTGATCAGCTTTGGTGAGAATACCATGCATGTATTCGGTCACCGTCTGGGTTCCTTTGATGCTGCGTTTGAGTAGTTGGCGCAGTTGTTGGCCACGGGAAGGTGTACCATAGGTGCGCTCCAAGATGGCCCATACATCGTATGCAGATACCGCTCTGGCAACGATGGGTTGGATGGGCAGTGAAAGAGAGCCAATAAGGGAGCTGTATAGCATCCTATCTTGGCGTTTCCAGGAAGCATGAGCCGGATTCGGCTGAACCAGATCATTGGTTGTGATCGTTGTTGTGGGCTTACCATCAGCAGAGTCAATGAAATGGTGAAGCTCATGAGCTTCAAGGAGTGAATGAACCTGAAGACGCCACGTTAGGTAATTGGAGGCATTGAGTTTAGTCATAGCAGACATGTTGACGTTGATAAGAGAGGGGGAAGGATCGGCACTGTTGTAAACTGGAACGAGTGGAGCAGAGTCGGGAGTTGCATCCATCGTTAAAAGGAGATAGAAGAAAAGAGAAAAAATTTGTTTTAGATCGAAAGAGTTCTGATACCATGTAGAAAGTATGAAAGCTTGTATATTGATGTTGAGAGATTACAAGTATTTATATACACGTAGAGGAGATTTGAGTCTATCTAGAGAGATATAGATTAGATCAAATCTAAACAAATATTATCATGGAATATCTTTGATCATTATCCTTAATATGTGGCTCCTACCCCCTAAGAGGAAAGTTTTGGGTCCACGTTTCCTCTGATTCCTTCTATATATCTCTCTTCCCTAGCTCTTTTGTTGGTTTTTATATCTTTTTAGTTTGTAAAAGATGATGTTGAGAGATTGCTCCTTTGTAACACATTAAATAAGAAAAATAACCTTGGATTACCTCCTAGTTATTTTTTTTCAAAAAGGCAACTAGGCTGAACATGGACGAGAGAAGGAACAAAGAAAATTCTAAAATACTTGGTTAAATGTGCAGAAACAAATCTCGACACAAAACAACACACAAAAAGTAAAACAACAGATCAAAAAAGATGGCACAAGATCAAAACCGGCGAGTGATATCTCTCCTGTTATAAGTTGATAAATAAGAGCAAAAAATATGAAATGATTTTCTTCTGAGTAGAGGGTTAGGAAAATTTCCAACGATCCCATTATTCTACTTAAGAGGGAATGATCACACAAAGGTTGAAAGCGAGGTTAGGAAAATTTCCCGTGATACCACTATTCGCCTAAACCTTTGATACATAGAGAGGAAAGAACCGAGGATTCGGTGGCAAACACCATCAATACTCGCGTTTCGGACCTTGATGTGTATATGCAAGAGCTAAAAAAAAGGAAAGAACATAATAAGAAATAAGTCTGGGGGAGAGAAAGTGATACAAAAAGTGTAAAATTGGATGGTTCCTTGTCATGATATTGTATGGTAGAGAATCTAGAAGGTTCTTGAACATTGGCTGCAGTGATGAAACAGGCGATGAGGGCTTTATTTGAACAATGCTGCGAAATAATGTGTGGAGTCTGGAAAAGCTGCGAATGTCTACGGAGAAGTACATGGTGGCTAGATCAAAAGCTGGTTAGGTAACATTTGGGTACTTGGGAAAAGGATCTTTGCGATGGTTCCTGAACAGGTGAGTCTCCGCGTTTTCAAACCTCTTTCTCTGGTTTAGTTTTCTGTTTTGCTTGAGGGCAAGCAAAGGCTAAGTCTGGGGAAGTTGATATATCATGGTTTTTACCCCTTTTAGGCCATGATATAAGTCCGTTTTATCGATTCTTTATTATATTATAGAGTCTTTTAGAGTCTTTTACAGGTTGTAGCACGTTTGGAGCATTATTGGAATTATTAGAGCTTTCTGGAGCAGTTTGGAGCAAAGCTGAAGTTCGTGTTGCTGAGTACCTGATTTCACGTCGAGCATCGATCGATACCCCCTTGGTATCGATCGACACTCATTGAAGCAGACACGACCCGCGACTTTAATGAAGAGTTGAAGAATTACAACTTGGTCCAGAAGTCTTTAATAATTGCAAGAAGCCCCAATTCGTGATTTAGGTTATTTATAGGATTTTTACATCCACTTTGTAGGTTATGCTTCATTTTACTTTGATTTTAGAGAGAGAGCTTTGTGAGGAAGACAAGTCTGAAACTCCCTTTGTCCGAGAGAAGATTTTGAACCCTCTTGTTACTCTTTCTGTTTTATTTGATGATTTATTCAAACATGTTTATTGCTTCAATTTCCATGTCTGAGTAGATCCACTTTAGGTTCAGGGTTCTCATAAGACGTTTTCTCTGAATGCTAGGTTGATTAGTTTATTAGGATTCACCATCTGAATTAGTTCTTCGCTTTAGGTTATGTTCAAAGCTAATTCTAGGTTGACGAATCTGGAACTTAGATCTTAGGATAATTGATTAGGCACGACAGTGCGATTAACTACCTGATAGAACCTTAGGTGAGCAAGTTAATTATTCGCAAAGAGATTTGGTTTAATTGATTTGTGAACATATCAAACCTGATTTAAAAGCTTATTTAGACTTTAGGATTCGCAAAGAGATTTGGAATTCCTAAGATTTGGATTTAGATAATTCTCGCAGCGACAGTTGGTTAATTATACTTTAGTGATTTGAGTTCAAGAACTGCGCTAAATCTGAATCATGATTAGTTAGTTTATCTGCATTCATTGATTTCCTGATAAATACCCTGAGCCTATATTTCTCCAATTGAATTACAACCCTTTTTAATTTAAGCACTGTTTTCAATATCATTGATTGCTTAGCGTAATTCTCTTCCATATAATCTATTGTGCGTCTCTGTGAGTCTTTGTGGTTCGACCCCTAACTATACTATAGCTACTGCGTTAGTATCTAAATAGAATATTAATTTGAGCATATCAGGACATCACCTCTTTTTTTAATGTCCCTACACTTTTAATGTATGGTCTGAGGTTGTGGGAACTCTACTTAGACATGAAGCTAATCCTGACTGGTTGGAAACTCTCATATTCCTATGCACTAATTCAGCCGATGAAATATGTTGAATCCTATGCCGTCTCGCTTTCCAAGTGTCGATATATCAAATTTGGCAAGAGAGGAACACTCAATTTCATCGTCATATTTATCGAATGATTCGCACACGAATCTCTTCTCTTACTTATCATGACGACATGAGGTTTCACGAGTTGATGCAACGGTGATTCGTTTCTCGAGTGAAAAAATCAACTGTTGTTGTTTAAGGAAATATCTTCTAAAGTTATGATTTACTCATTGTATATGTCATTTTTGATTAGTTTGATTCTTTATTCTTGATTACATTTGTAAGTATTTAGTTTTGATCAATAAATATCACATTCAAACAAAAAACAAGAAAAACACCATTTTGGATTTAGGATTTAGTTTATAGGGTTTAGAAATTAATTAATTTTTTTTGTTTTTGATTGAATGTTACATTTATTGATCACTCAAAAATTATGTACAAGAGGTTTAAATGAGAAGTTATGATAACACTATCAAAACAGAATTGCAAAACAAGTGCAACAGCAAATTACGAAAACCCAAAGCGAGAAGGAAATCACTGAGGCGAGACTGCGAACCAACGCTGAAGAAGGCCGTGAAGGTGAGGTATTGTGGAGTAGTTCAACGATGTAATCTGATTGCGTATAAGATTCTCAATCACCCATACCAACTGGTGGACAGTGTTGTAAGCCGTGTGATGGATTCTCGAGTTGCATTCTCTCCAAATCAAAGTAGATTGTCACTTGGAAACATTGCCGAAAAAGGATTAAATATTGTCGATCCCCATGGTGAGATAGGAGAACCCGAATCGCTTCCTCCCAGTCTGAGTCTTGGAGATGTTCTAGAAGTCTCCCCACAATATCACACCAAACCGTAAAGGATTATGGACAAGCAAAAAATAAGTGATCTCGTGTTTCATCAGGGCTAATTTTCTCCCCCATTTACGCATTCGATCCCCTGTGGAAAGTCGATTATGCATAGCCAGCCAAGTGATGAATTGACACCTCGGAATCCCCTGATTAAACCATATAAGTTTCCACCATGGTACCACAGGGTGATGCGATCTGATCTGATTCCAAGTATGATGAGTTGAGAATTGATCTTTATAAACTTATGTGTCGTGCCTCCATAGATAGTAGTCCACCCCATTCTTAGCTCGGGGAAGTGGCTGAGATCTGATTTGTGCTAGTAAAGCATCATATCGGCAAAGTCTATTTCGGCGTAACTTCCACCCTTGTGGTCCAACAACATCTTTTACCGTGGATGTGATAGAAACTCCAAGAATTTGAGGCCTCGCCAACCCCGTGATATCAATTAATCGTCCATGCGGCAGCCATGAATCATACCATAATTAAATCAACTCACCATTTCAAACCACACCCTTAAGAAATGGTGATGCCACCTCACGAAATTTCAAAAGTTTTCTCCAAATCCACGATCCTATTGTGGTATCCGGTGCTTTCCAAAAAACACCATTCTTCATAAGATTTTGCTTTGTCCAATCAACTCATAGAGATCCCGAAAGATAGAACAGTCTCCAAATCAAGCTCAAAGCAAACACACGCGAAACATCACGAAGACGACGAAGTCCGAGACCTCCCTTTGCTTTCGGTTTACACACGGCTTCCTATGATAGTTTTGCCCCGACGATGTATTAGGATTGCCCGATCATAAAAAAGCTCCATATAAACTCCATAAATTCCAACCATAACAATAGACTTACACTCCATAAATTTGATTTTAGAACAATCGATTTGGGGATTTTGGGTATTTTATGCTGATATACGGGTCTGATTTTAGGTCGAATCGGGTTTTTTTTAGTTCGGTTTAATGTCGGGGTTTGATGGTTTGGTATCATGTTTAGATCATAAACCTAGAAACTGACATATGTGGGTTTTGAGGTTTTGAATTTTCAATTCTCGGAGATATAGGTTTCAAACTTTTTTTCAGAAAGATTTAGAATGTTGCCTTCATTTGGGCCGCATCTAGTGCTATTTGATACTTCTCATGAGGAAAATAGATAGTCAGCCCAATAATTTATATTTCCTCTATTGTGGTATTTTTTTATTAAGTAAATTAAATAACCTATTAATTGGTTACAAAGAATGTACGTTCATCATGAAGTTCTAATTTTTTGTTTGAAATCTTTGAACAGCCCGAAATCAAATTTTGTTTGAAAACAAGATTTTTTTGGAAGAGAAAATTCTGGTAAAAGCAATTGTGGATAAAATAAATTGGCAAGCTGCAAACTCCCAAATCACATTACCAATCAAGCCAGTTGGTGATGCTTAGAGAAAAAGAAACGAGATGATTCCCACATGTTTCATAGACGGAGCGTGGAAGGAAGAGTCTCGAGAAGGAGGCTTTAGCTGGATCATCATAGCGGGAAACGATACAATCATCAAACAAGGATCAGAATGCATATAATTTATCCATTCAAATCTACTATAAAAATCTCTAGCTCTAAGTGCGTCTCTCCGTGAAGTTATATCGGCTAGAATCCGAAACCTTCAAATCCTCATCAAAGACTTTCTCATAGTTTTGGAATATATACTTAAAATATGGTATTTTTTAGAATGTTAATATCTCGTTTGTGTCATAATAATAATATGATATATGCATGTTGAGGCTTTGGAAAACATAATTAATAGCAACAGTTAATAATTATTAAAAAATAAAAAAATAAGCCAAGGAAAAACACCGGCCTTGTTTGGAGACCTGGACATAACGATTACCGGCCTTGTTTCTCATCGAATAGAAACTGAGAGAAAGTTCGAATTCATCATGGTCAGGTACAATGGCATCGAGTCATATGGTTCAAACATGGTATTCCACGTTGTGCGTTCATTGCATTGTTGGCAGTCCACAACCGTCTTTCTATCAATTATCAGATACAAGCTTTGGACAGCACCGTAGTTGTCTATTGTGTGGAGAATCAGTGGAAACGAGGGATCACCTCTCTTTTTTAATGTCCCTACACTTTTACGATATGATCTGAGGTTGGGGGAACTCTACTTGGATATGAAGCTAATTCTGACTAGTTGGAAACTCTCATCTTCCTATGCACTAAACCAGCCGATGAAATATGTTCCACCCTCCCCCACCTCGCTTTCCAAGTGTCGATCTATCAAATTTGGCGAGAGAGGAACACTCGATTTCATTGTCATATTTACAAACGTCCTCATCTTCTTATTTGTGAGATTGAGCGAAGGATTCGCACACAGATCCCTTCTCTTAGTTATCATGACGACCCAAAGTTTCACGAGTTGACACAACGATGGTTCGCTTCTCGAGTGAAAAATTCAATCAGTGATGTTTAGGGGAATATCTTCTAAAGCTCTGTTTTACTCATTGTATATGTAATTTTTGATTAGTTTGATTCTTTATGTGAGAAAACAGAGTTTAGAGAAAGCTTTTCTGTATTGATTTAGCCAACGTCTATAGAGTATACAAGTATTAACATTAACCTAAACCCTAATACAAATCAAAATTGTATAGAAAGGAGTATAGATAAGTCTTGAAAGCTGAAATCGCAGACCCTAAATTTCTCGTAATAACAAGATCGTCGACATAAACCAGAATATACATTTGAATCCCATCCTTAACATAAGCAAAGAGAGAGTAGTCGGAGTGAGCCTGGAAGAAACCATAATTACGCAGGGCAGTCATTAGCTTATCAAACCAACAACAAGGAGCCTGTTTCAAACCATATAAGGATTTACAAAGACGACATACCTTCTTACATCCCAGAGTCCGAAACCCTGGAGGAGGCAACATATAAACTTCCTCACTGAGATCGCCATGGAGAAATGCATTATGCACATCCATTTGGCGTAACTCCCAATTCCGAGTTGCAACTACTTGAAAAAGAATACGTATCGTACCCTTCTTAACGACCAGAGAAAAAGTTTTGGTATAGTCATCGCCCTCGATTTGGCGATTGCCCAATGCCACAAGATGAGCCTTAAATCTTTCAATAGACCCATCAGACCGAAATTTGATTTTAAAAACCCATTTAGAGACAATAGCTCTCTTTCCATGACGAAGCACCTCTAAATCCCACGTATGGTTTGCATATAATGCATCAACCTCATGTTGCATAGCAAGACGCCAATGCTCGTCCTTCATTGCTTCGGCAAAAGGTGAGGGTTCACAAGTCGCCGTAACAGCCACTAGAAAAGCACAATGATTTGGCGAGAATCGATGACAGTCGACGTATAGATCGATCGGATAAAAAGTAGCATTGGCAGTAATTATATTAGCAACAAAATTCTTGAGACGAGTAGAAGGAAACTTCTCACGTTTTCCTCGACCAAGCTCTTGGCCAACCTCAGCATTAGGAGTATGAACAACTTCAACAACAGTTTTTCGGTCGTAGGAGACGTATCCAAAACAGATGAATGCACATCGGGTGTAGGCGATGTATCGAGAACATAATCACGAACCGCCAAAGTAGACGGATGAGCAGCAGAGGACGAAGCACTAGGATCCACAACAGGATCAATATTCGCCAAAGGTGTTGTAATCGGCTGAATTACATCATCATCGTCATCCAAGAACTCAACTATAGAGGTAGATCGTGGAGGAGGCAAAATGCGCGAGGAGTCTTGATACGAAAATTAATTTTCACAGAAAATTGCATCACGAGAGACAACAAACTTCGTTGCCTCTATATCATAGACGGATATCTAACGAAGACACAACGCCGACTACGACTTGAAAATTTATCTCCACAAGTATTCTGATTATGAATATAACAAAGACAACGGTAAGAATGCATTTGCCCCAAAAATTGATGGAAATATTACTCTGAAATCGAAGAGCCCGAGCAACATTTAGAATGTGACGGTGTTTTCTTTCTACTCGACCATTTTGTTGAGGTGTCCTAACACAAGAGGTCTCATGTATGATGGCTTTATAGCGAAAGAAATCCCGCATACACATAAATTTGGTACCATTGTCGATGCGTATAGTTTTCACAAGACTAGAAAATTGCCATTCAACCATGGAAATGAATTGACGCAAAAGAAAGCCGAGATCACTCTTCTCAATCATAAGAAACACTCACACAGCTCGAGAGAAGTCATCTACTAGTGTAAGAAAATAGCGTGAACTATAAACCTTTTTCCGTATAAACAAAAAACAAAAAAGCAGAGCATGTTTTTTTGTTTGCTTTGCAATTTCACAAATAAATAGTTGTGAGTATTTAGAGCATTAAAAAAATGTTTTTGGGTTATCACGTCTCTACAATAAATTTCGTTGGTTAATTTTATTATTCTTAATCACTAAGTTTTATATAATCATTTCTCTACCCATCAATGTTTTAAATTTATGAACAGTAGATAATTCAACTTGGTTATGATTATGGTACACAGCTTTAATTGTCTTGACAATAGAGGTATTAACTATATTGGAGGGGGTGAAAATCTCGGCCTAGTGAAACATACTCAATAAACCAATGGTACAAGAACTGACGAATTCAAAGACGAGGTGACAAACCGGACTAAAAGGCCTACCGGGGTGAAGTTTACAATCAAAGGGAAAGAAATGCAAATCTATTAGGTCAACCCCGACGAGACCAAAGACTAATTCAAACAGGTGAATTAAATCACTTAAACGTAACGGCCGTAACCTCCGAATTAAAGATCATTCATGGCGAATCAGGCAGGGTAAATGGATACGTTAGACACAAACTCGGAGTATAAAGCAAGGATGAAAGCAAAGAGAAAGACAACTTCTTCCACCCGCAACTAGCTCTACACTTAAACACTTAACAATTCTTTGTTCTTGTTCTTGTAAAATCACTCTTGAGAACAAAATACAAATCCCACTTTACTCCGCAATTCTTGTTCAAAACCACTTTTTGATCCGTTTTGATCTCCTCGAGCAATATACTTTATGTTTATTGCTCTTGCTATTAAACAAATGTCCCTCGATTATCTTGTTATTAAAGATAAGTCAAAATCCTCCATTTATTTATAATTACAAATTTTGACCGTTGTAATTCCAACTACAACATAATAAAAAATCAAATTTTCTCTTAAAAAAATATCAGATTTTTAAGCAGGACATTTGTTGTATAGTCACCAAATTCAATTACTGTTACCAAAAACTAAAATCATCACTCTACGAATTGTTATTGTTATGAGCAAAAAAAAAACTTAGGAATGTCGCCTGAGTATTTCAAAACTAGAACATAGTGTTGAATATATATATATTGCTCAACCATTGCATCAAATTACACTTCAAATGAGTGGGAATCATACAATACAAAATTAAACTGTTACAAAAGATACAGGTTTAAAGATTTATCCGATAAGAGTGTGGGAGTTTCGAAAATCTTGCACCTAAGGAGATAGCTATAATCGTCTGGATTTGAAGGCAGCCTTCGAGAAATCAAAGACCAACTCGTGGTCAAAAACAACTCGCACGCTAACGTCTTTGCCATCGAGACAAAGCTTACAACAAATTATTCCAAGAAAGAGGATATTGGCGGAAGAGCTTAGAACAAATTGTTCCAAGAAGGAGGATATTGGAGGAAGAGTTTACAGCAAATTGCTCCAAGAAGAAGGATATTGGCAGAATCGGTCTCTCCATAAAGGAGGAAATGAATAGAAACAATTTCTCCATAAAATGATGATTTTTGCGGGAATGATCTCTCCATAAAATGAAGAAATCTGTGAGAACAATCTCTCCCTAAAAAATGAAGGCTTGTTTTTTCAATTGATGCTTAAAAGAGAAGAATCTGATGCCAAACACACAAAACCAGACAGGTGTTGAATCTTTATTTACAAAATTTACCACTATTTTATACATCAAAGGTTTTTAAGTTACTTAAAATAAGAAAAAATGACCTCTCTGTAGCTATGCATCCTGAGGATCCAGTGATCCTGCATAGTCATATTTAATACATTCATATTCAGAAAGCTTCCATACATTGCAGAACAAACTTTATATCTAACGATCCTCGGAGACGCTAATTGTCTATTAACTCGAGATACAAACTCATTAATCATATATTCAAAAGTTTGGAGTTTGTTTTTAAATTCTCAAGAATGACCAAGTTCTGATCCATGTCAAACAGTTTCTCAATATATGTCAAAACATTTGGAGTCAAAAGCTTGTACCTTGGGTGTATGGGTCTGACTATGCACTATGCAGGTGTTGCTGAAGAATAAGTCTTGAAGAGGTAAGCCAGAATCTTCTGGTAATCACCTAATTGGACACCAGTGTTTGGATCAACCAAGAATGGAACCTGTAATTTGTATTGAGCAACAACAGTTTCAGCCGTTTCTTTGTTAAGTGATTGGTAAGAGTGTAGACTCCGGTATACACAGAGGAGGGACGGGTTAGACAGACCTTATTGGATCCTGAAGCATTTAGAAGTGATCTCATCTGTGTCGACCCTTCTCCAGTGTTGTGTAATACATAGGGGAGCTCCAACTCACACAGTGCTTCACGCACCAACCGCGCATACTGGAATTGAAGAAGAGGAATGAATTAAAAAAAACCTTAGTCACCAAAGTCTATCTGAATCGTCATTAGGTCTATAAGACTTAATTCTTGATGAGTACGTTTATATTAACAGAAAATAATGGCGATGATCTAGTAGAGGAATGTATGCATCATTCGACTAATCATGAGATACGTGAAAAGAAAAAAAGAAAAAACATAGTACCGAGTTGTTTTCGTAAGAGAAGAGCTCGAGCATTTTAGGTGGCGGATCCATTGGAGCCTTGTCCCATAATGACATGCCTCTACCTGCTCGGAGAAGTGTTGGCATCCATCCAGTGAACAAGGTGCTGGACAACTCTAAAGAAGTCAGTGATACGGCGAAAACTTCTAATAACCGTAAAGACCAACTAATCTACATGATTTACAGAAATGATCTAGCAAGGAGCTAGAGAATATACAAAACAGATAATTTGACCAAGTATAGCAGATTCTGAGATGCTCACCTTTCCAGAAGTCCTGTGGAAGGGTCTCTTCCATTTCCATATTGATTAAATAGGTATTTTACGATGTCACCTGTTAGTTAGAAAAAGAGAAGATAAACAATGTAAAGATATCCAGAGAAGAGGCTATTAATGTTGGAACTCAAAACTTACCACTCTCATACATTAACGTATCAGTATTCGGGTCAATGAGGAACGGAAACCTGCACATTTTCATTCACAGAATGTTAAGTATTGACCAATAGAAGGGAAGAAGGCACGAAAAAAACAATTATTATGGAACGATGAAAACAAAAGCAAATGACAGTACAACAACGTAAAAGTACATCTCTTTTCCGCCGGATCTTCTAACCATTTCTCTGTGTCTTACAGATCCTTTAGGACAAGGATAAACCTGAACACCAACAAATATCAGGATGAACTTTGGTTTATTGCTTAATAATAGGCTTATTAATCGGGAAAAGATGTTTCAGTCCTTACTTCAACAGAAAGGTCTAGCTCAGTCATGGCTTCCCGCACCCTCCGGCAAAAAGGACATGCCTCTGTTGTCCAGAAAACAAGAAACTCTCACAATGTAAAATTGGCTTTCCACTTATCTGTTTCTTTACATGACATAAACAAGAAGGCATACCAAATTCAAAAAGCTGCAACGGCAAAGGAGGATTAGGAGAAACATCTTGGTTAACAATGCTCCCAGATGATACTCGAGATCCCCATGGAAGTCTTGCAACAGATGCTAATGAAGAAGTTGCAACCTGTATTCATGCCAACCGCAAGGAAAGAAAAAGAAAAAATGTAGAGCTTTTCGACAAATAATCAATGATGGAAGTCTTGAAAGAAAAGACGGTCCCTATCTTGTAACGAAATCCGTAAAACAGGATTCTATTAACCGGTCTAAAACAAAGTTCAGAATACTCCATCCTTCCTCATAACCTTTCTGGCTAAGTCCATGAAACGGTTTACAATGCCTGAGATTCAGATGCTTAAAGAGAACTACTTAACCGAAACCTAAACACTTCCACAACGGTCAAAACGCCATTGAGCTCAGCTCAGATTACTTATTCAGTATTGTTCTACAAATCACCTAAAAGCAAAAGTGAAGAGAGTTGTGTGACCAAAAAGAAAAGAACTTTCTGATCTGTACAATTTAATTGTATTTTTGACGTCTCCATAAAATAAAACATAACTAACCTCAAGAGCATGATTCCGCTGTCCAGAAGGATCACCTCCCTTGAAAGAAGAACATTTGAGAGAACAAAAATATTAAAGACATCTTTTTTTAACTACAAAACCAATTATAAGTAGTTGAGAGAGAGACACAACCTAGAAAACAAAGACACTTGATGAGACACCAGAAAGTTTTAAGAAAAGAAACGAAATTGAGTAAAGAGAGAGAGAGAGAGAGGAGAGGACTCACAGAGAAAAATTTAAGCAATGGACAGAGAAGAGACAAGAAGCTAGATGAGGCAGTCGATTTTCCTGTTGATTCATCAGTTTTGGCCTCTGATTTCACATAAAATCTTCCAGTTCGATGAAACGTAGCTGCCGGAAATGACGCAATCGGATGACAGAGAGTTGTATTAGCCACCGAGAAACGATGGGATGGAATCGCCATTGATTCCTGTGAAAAAAACCCTAATTCGATATCTGAACGAAGGAGAAGGATCGATTCACACACACAGACACCAAAGTGCGAATCTTTGGCGCTTAGCTTGACTCCAAATAACACAGTCGACTTCCTCGGGAGACCATTTACATATTTACCCTCAGCTATTCTAAACAATTACATATTTGTTTCATCTTCTCTCTCCCTCGCATTGCCTTTTCTCACATGATAGAGTCAGCTTCTCTCGATTTGGGTTTCTCTAGACAGTTCGTTTGATCTGTTGGCTTTTCATGTGAATGACCCAAAAACGCAAACTTTTCATGTGGGTCGCCTTCTTTGGCCGCGGAGAAGAAGAGTGACGACGATGTAACCTCTGGTAGGGTTTAACTGTTTGTTTTTGGTTATTAACTTTGAAAAAGGAATCTCTTTTGGATTTTGTGCGCGAGAAAGGTTTTGTCTTGGTAATTGGGTAATAAAAGGCAAGACGATTGGTCCAAATCGCTTTAGTTTTGATGATGATGTTAGTCCAAATGTTAGGCTTATTTAGTTGGGTTGTATATGACAATGATGCACTTTCTGTGAAATCCCTATGCATAACTAAACACGATTGCTAAAATTTACACACTTATTTGCTTCTCCAAACCACAAGAAAATGTGAGTGAGAGAGAAAACAAGAGTTTCCATGTACAAATGACCACATAATAACAGATCTTTACTAGCACAAGCATATCTGTGGCAATGGCCTGCTAAAAAGTTGTGGAAGAACAGTCGCTGTTGCAGTAGCAGAGATCGATATCCATGGTCAATCTTCCTTCGTTTTTTCGTCCAGTGGAGGTGATGTTTTTTCTTGTTTTTGGTGGTAACCTCATGTTCTGTCATGTCTTCCAATTATGCACCTGTTTTGTGGTTTTTCTTTGTTGCAGATTTCTCAAGCCGCGATTTCCTTACAGCCTCTTGGATTTGCCTCTCATGCTCTTTCAGAATGTCATCAATGTTTCCACCAGGAGGCATCAAGGGACCAGAACAGTGTATTCTGTTCTTCTTCCGTATGTATGTCTGAAACCACCGCATGAGCAAAAACATCTTAGGATACATTTATCTAAAAGGGCTAAAACTAGAGCTAATATGTTTGAAGTGATTTTGTTACCGTTGTGGGTTCTACGGCTGCATCATCTTTATGTGAAGGAGACAAGTATCTCCCAGTCATTGGCAGGTTGCTAGATCGGGTAGCCTTAAGCTCTACTACATTGTTCCTAGAGCTCTCGTTCTTACTCCATGTCGCAGTTATACTTGGATGAATCATTGAACTGGTATGAGAAAAGCCTTTATCTCTGTCACATCTTCCTGTCTCTCCCCTCGAGCCGGTTCTACTGTCTTCCTGAGGATTAATGACTTTTGACTGTCCTGAAGCAATGAACTCTGGTGTTGTGACAGTACTCTTGAAGTCTCTCGAACCCCTTCTCACAGATTCAGGTCCACGTCCCTTCACAGTTTCGGCCCGTTTCCTGAATTATATTAGCAATGTATGCTCATGAATCATTTTTTGGTTCTCTAGTTGAAGAATATGGATATAGGGAACCTTTCTCACATACCTTCTTGCTTCTTCATCCCGGACCTTTGCATCAAGTTCCTTACTTGGAGGATACTTTGGCAAACTTGATACATCGCAAGGGAGTGGTTCCGTTGTGAAGAACTAAAGAAAAGAAAAAAAAAGATTTGAGTTCGGACTCAGGAGGGGAATCAAGAACTGCTAGGTGAAGAAATACAAGGCTCTATACCTTGCTGTTTAGTATCGATGAAGCTGAGCCTCGCTTCTCTGGTTCTAAGGATAGAAGCTTGTCAACAAGAGCTAGAGCAGAAGATGGCAAACTCTTGAACGTCTCTAGAAGGACACGCTTATAAGGTTGTTGTGGTTTGAAACTCGTGGCAAGTGGTAGCTTTGTCTTTTGCCAGTAATCATCGGATGGTGAACCACACAACTTGAAGATCTTATGCATTTGCTCCACCTAAGAGACATTGTCAAAGATACATTACTTGAATCAATAAATTTAAGTTGAATGGCAATGAATTCAAGGAACTGATGAATCTACCTCTGTTCTTCCAGGCATGATTGGTTTCCCTAAAAACAGTTCTGTGAGAATGCAACCAACACTCCATAGATCTATGCCGGCTCCATACTCTGTAGCTCCAAGTAGAAGCTCAGGGGCCCTGTACCACAAGGTTACTACACGGCTCGTCAAGGGTTGATCTTGATCTGGATGATAGAAATTCGCCAGACCAAAATCTCCAATCTTGAGGACTCCATCATTGTTTATTAAGAGATTTGAACCCTTTATGTCGCGGTGGAGGATTCCACAGCTGTGGCAGTGTTCAAGCCCGCTAAGCAGCTGTTTCATGTAACATTTGATCTGCAAGAAACAAAGATTTGTCTTCATGTTAGTCCATTGACTCCTTGTTACCTTTTTTCGCTGTAATCAAAACATTGAACGTACCTGTGATTCAGTGAATTTTACACCGGGTCTAAGAGCAAGACCCGAAAGATCATGCTCCATGTACTCAAACACAAGGTACAAGCTACCAGAGAGTTTTGAGGTCACAAGACACTCGAGCTTCATAACGTTTGGATGGTCGAGTTTGCGCAAGATGTTGATTTCCCTGGCCATGAATCTCACGCTTTCAGGATCCATATTGACGAACCTGACCTTCTTCATAGCTACTGTTTTGCCGGTCTCAAGGTCCCGGGCTCTGTACACACTACTGTAAGTCCCTTGTCCAATCTGCAAAATACGTTTTTCACATCAATGATCAAACCCAGCAGAGGTTATGAAGATAACCATGAAATGATCTGAGACAGAATTGAGAGTATGTTTTGTAGAGACAATGCAATAGAAACATATAGCAATCAAGAAACTGCGATATGGAAACAGATAAGGGAAAAGGAACTAACTTTTTCAAGCTTCTCAAAGGACTCTGCAGGCCGAGGAACCCAACCCTTGATGGCCTCACCTGCAACAGAGGTTAACCAAGAAGGCCATTCAGCTGCAATGAGCTCGGCCTCGGGACTGTGTGGGACACTTGTGATGACATTACTCGGCTGATGAAACATTTGGAATCCTCCTCCTCCTGTCCCAATATCTGCAGTTGAACATCTCCGGTGAGACCTTGTGGGTCTCTCTACAATTACCGTTTTACCATCACTATCGTCTATAGGAACAATCAATCCGCTGCCTCGAGCGGATGGTTTATGGGCTAATCCATCGGCTTTGCGCCCACCAGAGTTTCCGTCCACGGATTTTTGTGAAAAGTCATCTTTCTTGGAGGTTGTAGGTGCAATCAATTGAACTGATGAGGACGTTTTGCTCCAGGTTTCGTTTTGTTTCTCTGGTTGAACATTAACTTCTTCTTCTGCTGTTCCTTTTGAGCAAATGCAGCCCATAATACTCAGGCCAATTCACAATCTTCGTGTTTTTTCGCTTATCCGCATCAAGAACAGAATCTTATCCCGAATGATCCCCAAGCATCAAACTCAGGAATCTCAGGTTCATCAGATGGAAAACAGGGGATGATCAAGATGTGATCTTTTTTTTCTTCTCCTTAAGAAAAGATATGCAATTGAGTCTCTTCAAAGATTATGTATCTTATAGGAAGATCTTTTAAAACCTAAAAGTATGTAAAGTTAAGAAAAATGTGGGACAAATACAATAGGGAAATTAAAAATCACAGAGGAGGAGACTTGTTATTCAAGAAACAAGAGATGATGATGAGAAGAACGCTACAAAAAAAAAAATAGAGCCTCAATTGTTTTAGGTTTTTTCCGTTATCTCACTGCAAGATGGATAAAACGTTGCAGCAAACTGTTCGTCGATAACGGAAAAATCAGGAGAGATGGATTCGTTTTTGTTTCGCGGGAAATTAGGAGGAGCCCTAGATTCTGTGTAGAAGACAACTCAAAATCTAGCTGTTTCTGTGTTTTTTTCTTTTTTTTCTCTATTTTGGGATTTTTTTATCTCTAAATTTGTTAAGAAAAGGTTTAACGAATTTGCATGAGGGTGGAGATTTCATGATCCAACGGTAAAAAATAAAAGTTGTTTGAGAAGATGAATGAATATTGTTTGTTGTTGTCACGACAACCACCCACGTAGGATCTTTTCTGTCGGAGATCGTGGGTCCCACTTGCTATATGTTCACTTGTTCGAACTAGCGGTGGGCAAAAAAACCGTAACCGAAAAAATCGAACCGAACCGAACCAAACCGAAATAAATCATATGGTTTGGTTATGGTGTAACCTAAAAACCTATTTGGTTATCATTTTTGTTAAGAGTTCGGTTTCGGTTTGGTTTGATTTAAAACCGTAAAACCGAATGGTTTTTTCAGTTTTTACATTTTAGGTTAATTTTATATAGCTTTATATTTTATTTTTTTTTATTTAGATTTATCATTTATCCATTCTTGTTTTTTGGTTTAATTTAGATTTATTAATTTTATATAACTTTCTTGTTTTTCTTTATTTGTTGTTAATTTTGTTGATCAGAGATTCATAAGCAACATGAGGAGACGAACAATCGTGGCTAATGACGATGATAAAAATCTGAATTTTCTTCTTTTCATCTATTTTCTAGGTTTTTTTTAGTCTTGATTTTTATTGATGATTTGGATTTACGAACAATTTGATTTGAATTCTAATCTTTGAATTCTTTTTTTTTGCACTTATTAGTATGCCTACTTATTAGCTTAATATATTATTTATACATTCATTTTATTTTTGCTTATTATATCAACCTTATCAAAAGTTATGAAACAAACTAAAAATCGTAACCGAACAAAACCGAACCGAGCCAAAATTGCATATGGTTTTTAAATGGTTTCATTTTTTATAAAACCGATAAACCGAAAACCGTTAAAAACCGAACCGTATCAAACCGAAATATATATGGTTTTTATATGGTTTGAATTTTTATAAAACCGAAAAACCGAAAAAACCGAACCGAAACCAAACCACAAACCGAAGTGCCCACCCCTAGTTCGAACGAACATTACGAATTTATCACAAATCTTTAAAAAAACTTTTAAAAAATTATTTAATTTAAATAAAATTTTACAAAAATTATTTAATTTTGACAAATATAACAAAAGTTTTTCGAATATTTCGAGTATTTTGGTTATTTCGGTTTAAACATAATTAATATATTCGGTTTATAATTATAGTTTTTAGTATTTTTGTTATTTCAAAACTATATATACATAATATTTTTAGATATATAATTATATTTCGTATATTTCAGATATCCGTTCCGGTTTCGGTTTGAATATGGTTCAGTTCCGGTTTGGTTCCAGTTCGATTTGAGTATCCAAAATATTTTATATAAAAAATTATTTGAATATTTATAATTATTCGGTTCGATTCGATACTTTCCCATTCAATTTGGTTCTGATTCGATTTTCAATTTCGGATATTTTGCCGAGGCCCTACCGAAGACTCTTCTAAAGTTGAAGTCTCCCACAACGTAAGTATTGACCAGGACGTCGACAAGATTATTAGAAAATAAACTCATGTTTTTAATAAAAAAAACTAAAATAAACTTATGTGCATTAGGATAACTTCATTTTAAGAGGCTAGCAGAATAATATTGATATCAACTCATTAATTGATTGTTCTTTGACCAAGAAGAAAAAGCATTTTATTTAGTAATTTGATGCGGTCTCAATCATTAAGTTTTCAAAAATTCTATCTACTCTCTTTTTTTTTTGCTTTGTCTTTCTATAATAGAATATGGAACTAACATCATCCTACAAACTTGGAAGCATTATGAAAAGCATACTAAAACCATGGATTCTAGGTTATCAAAAAAAAAAAAAAAAAACCATGGATTCTTACATTCTCTAAAACCATAAAATGCTATTTGTAACATCCTTATCCTAGGTCTCCGAAGATAATTAGAATTCGGGCATGTTAGGTCGTCACCAGTGGCCAGCAATACAGGATCGCCAGGAAAACGCCCAGTAACAACAACAACACAACTGCACGATCCCAACTAACCTGAAAGAAAACAGGAGAAGAGGGTTGAGTAATCAAGATTACCCAGTGAAGATGATCCTTTAGAGACTCAGTTAACCCTTCCGACATTATACGAATTAATAAACAACAGCCTAGACCTAAAACAAGGTTTCACGCAATATTCGTTTAATTACTCTTTCTCCTTTTATCATGTAATCTATTTTCTCAGTATTCATCTTTTCTCAGTACTCATCTTCGTAACCGGTTCTCAAACAATGCACTCTACCAGTGCTCACGCAATCTAACACGGTGAGAATTTCCAGGCTCTCCGGCCGTTTCTCGTAACATGGCTCTCTGGCCTAGAGAGCGGGATAGTTCCTTTTAACCCCGTTGGAAGCCTACCAGAACGCTGGTCTCGGGTCCATTAATCAAATCGAACCACTGATCCCTCACAGTGTCGAGTACCTAACATTTACTAATATCTCAAACAATACCGGTTTATCCTAACACGCAAACGTTCATCTAAGTGCATGACTCTCAAGCCGGACAACTCAACAAGCAAACCAGACAGTTCAATATGGTATCATCAATCAATCCTAACTCAATTACTCTAACCTTCTACCCATTACCCAACACGACATATAAAAAGGCAGCAACGGTTTAAGAAAAAGCTATTGACATCAAATCGGATAATGGAAAAAGGGAAAACATAGCACGTCGTCACCTGACTGCATGCGGTAGAGAAGGAGGAGGAGATGGTGAAGGTGATGTGACCAGCTCGCCTCTGGTCTCGTCGGAGGAACTCAGTGAAGGAGGTGGAGAAGAATCAGACCCGACGTCGTGTACTAGAACAGTCATATTTCCTGACTCGTATCTCGGATTCGGACGATCTCGGTCTTCACGGAAAGAAGACTCCCGGGCTTCAATTTGATAGGTATTAGGTCTCCGGGTTCGCGGCGGTTCGTCAGGAAAAGAGCCCGCAGAGTGACGGCGATGGTTAGGGTTTTCAGGTGAACGGTAGATCCGACACTCGTCACTGGGATAGCGATATCGGTGGACTCAGGTCTCCGTTCCGGTCAAACTCGGTCTTCCTGGAACGATAAGATCCGGGGCTTCGATTTGATAGGTCTTTGGTCTCGTGGTTCACAGCGGTTCGTCGGGAATACCCTCTGCAAGATGGATGACGGTTCCTGCGCGGGAGAGAGGCAGGGAGGAGGAGGAGGAGGAGGAGGAGGTGACGCCGGTGGAGGAGGAGAGAGGCGGTGCCGGTGAGAGAGAAAGGTCACACAGGGAGAGAGAGAGAGGAGCCGCGGAAGTGAGAGGAGAAAGAAAAGAGAGGCTAGGTTTTTTCTCATTCGCTTTAGGTTTATATACAGGCTTTGATCCGGTTTAGGCAAAAAAATAAAATCGGACCGGTTTGGGTTATCACACTATTCCCTCTCTATCATATTAAATAATATTTTGATGTTAAAACAAAATTAAATGATGTTTTTGTAACTACCTTAGAAAAACGTATATAAGAGTGGTATTTTAAAAATTAACAATAAAAATGGTATTTCTTAAACCATTAGCATGGTATTTCTATTTTAATATATGCTTATCCACAGCATTTTAGACAGCCGTTAAGCCTGAATCAAACGCCTATAAACTTATCTTGAGCACCCTCATCGGTGGTGTTTTGAGGGTGTCTCAAGATTAAAAAAAAAAAAATAGAAAAAGTAAGAGAGAGGGAGATAAAAATGAGACACAGTGTCTCGTTTGAGATATTCCCAAAAAAAATTGAGACACCTCCGCGCTGACGTGTTGCGTTAGGATTTGTCCAATTTACATTCACACTATAAAAAAATTAGAAAAAGGAAAGAGAGATAAAAAAAATTGCGTTCACACTATTTTTTTTTTGAGACACCCCTTGGACTTCTCACCATTGCAGATGCTAAGAGTCCACAAAATTTCAAACATTGTTATATGTTAAAAATAATTTATTTTCTTGGGCTATTCTTAATGTGAATACAAAGCCTATAATAATATATATATACTATTAAAACATACATATTTTTTTTGTCCAAACAATAATAAATACATATAAAATTATAATTTATGTGGATAACTAGGTTTGGGCATTCGGATTTTGGATTTCGGGTCAGATTCCATTCGGTTATTTTGGGTATTTCGGTACTAAAGGTCTATGACCCATTCGAGTATTTTATTTTTCGGGTCGGGTTTGGTTCGGTTCCGGCAGGGTTCAAGTCGGTTTCGGGTACCCAAAATTTATCCTAAATACTCGACAAAAACTAAAAAAATGGTTCAATTTAAATAAAGTTTGGTTAAATTTTGCAAAAATTGTTTAATTTTGACATATATGATTAAATATTTTTGGATATTTATGGTATTTTGGTTCTTTCGTTCTAAATATAACTAATATATTCGGTTTATAATTGTAATTATGAGTATTTTGGTTCTTTCAAGTCTAAGTATACATAATATTTTTGGATATATAATTGTATATTACATATATTTTGGGTACCCATTCGGGTTTCGGTTCGGGTACCCAAAATATTTTATAAGAGGAATCATTCGGGTATTTATAAAAATTTGGTTCGGTTCGGTACCTCCTAATTCGGTTCGGTTTTTTGGTTCCCGGTATGTTGTCCAGACCTATATATGGATAACTATACATGTTGCCAAATATATCTTTTAAAAAAAAAAAATCTATGTAATATCTTTATTGTTAGATATTGATATTCTAATTAATTAAAATATTTATAAATATCATTTAATCTCTTTTAATTTCTTAAATTATATAAATTATAATAACATTAATCCATGATTGTATGAATTAAATGTATATTTTATGTTTGTACGTGGTTGTCTTGGTACCTAAGAGAATGAATTTTAATCCGAATTTCATGGACAAGGTGGAATGAAAACTAGTTTATAAAATTTATAATTATTTAGTTATATCTCGTTATATTAACCGTTTATCGTCATCAAATAACCGTAACCGTGTCTAATCGTAACAGTATTAACCGGGCTGTATTTAACCGTAACCGTTTTAACCATATATTAAACGGTTAAGGTTAAAACCGTAACCGTGGTCATGCCTAGTGTTTATCTGAAAGTGTTGTGTTGACTGACTTGAGAAGGTGTCAGAACATAACATGATACAACTGTAGGAATATGACAAGTTACAGAAGCAGTTGTTGTATCAGTTGGAAGTAGCACACAAAGTGATACAAGGAAGCAGTGCAGAGCAACAGATGACGTGGGGCTAAAGCGTGAGCTGTGGGAACATTACATGTTACATATGCTAGACAGAGACATAATCGATATACATGGTGTAGCAGTTCAGGGAGATACATTGAACAGAACTGACACAGTTGCTGAGGCAGTACGTGGTGCATGTACTAGTAGAGCAGATACGAAGGCATCGCTTCGTGCAAGTGATGATCAGTGATCGACACAAGATAGAAATACATTGTGGCGATCAAGAAGATTGCAGTTGGATACATCAGAGGATGTATCAGTCGATCAGTCAGTCGATCAGTCAGTCGGTGAGTCAGTTGATGAGTCAGTCGTTGTTGTTTTAGGAAACATGGACACGTGGGTCCAGAAGGCCAAGAGGATGAAGAAATCACGTGGGCTTCAGTTAACTTAGGGTTTTGACCCTTAACTATATGAACCAAGCACTACAAGAAAACAACGGATTTGCGATGGACAAATCCATAGCAAATCCGTCGCAAATCACGTTTTGCGACGGAATTGCGACGACACGATTTCCGTCGCAAATCAGTCGTCGCAAAACAGTTTCCCTCGCAAATCCGTCGCAAATTTGCGACGAACCATTTTCCCTCGCAAATTTGCAACGGAAAATATCCGTCGCAAACCCGTCGCATATTTGCGATGATAAATACTCCCTCGCAAATTTGCAATAGATACATTCCCTCGCAAATCCGTCGCAAATTTGCGACGAGATAATTCCCTCGCAAATTTGCGACGAACCATTTTCCCTCGCAAATTAGCAACGGCAAATATCCGTCGCAAATTTGCGACGGATTTGCGAGGGAATGTATCTATTGCAAATTTGCGAGGGAGTATTTATCCGTCGCAAATTAGCAACGGCAAATATCCGTCGCAAATCCGTCGCAAATTTGCGACGAGATAATTCCCTCGCAAATTTGCAAAGGCAACTTTCCCTCCCAAATCCGTCGCAAATTAGCGACGGATACTTGCCCTCGCAAATTTGCAACGGATACTTTTCCTCGCGAATCCCTCGCAAAATTGCAATGGTTTGCATGGAAAATTGAATTTTGTAAATTAAAAAAAAAAATAAGAATTTAATTTAAAAATTGAATAATAATTAAAATAATTAACATATTAAATTTAAAAACATAATTATATAATTTAGTTATTACAAAAAGTGCATAATTGTTTTAAAAAAAAACAAAATAAAATGTTTACAAAGGACTGGTTCCGGTTCCGGTTCCGGTTCCGGTTCCGGATCCGGATCCGGTTCCGGTTTCGGTTCCGGTTCCGGTTCCGGATCCGGATCCGGTTCCGGTTTCGGTTCCGGATCCGGTTCCGGATCCGGTTCCGGTTCCGGTTCCGGATCCCGATCCCGAAGGGTTACGTGCTTCGCGAAGTCTTGCAAAAGCCGGATCTTTCTCAGCAAAGTAATCCATGAAAGCATCATAGGAATTAATCTTCTCGGCCTGATTCGTTAGCATCTCGGCCTGACTCGATATCATCTCGGCCTGACTCGTTATGATCCGGTGTAAATCGTCATGGGATGGACGCGAAGCCGATGTAGAAGAAGCTTCAATTTGCGGTTGAAGCGAACCGACACCGTAAATTCTTCCTTTTTTGCGGGGAGCAACCTATGGAAGACAAAAAAACAAACATTATAAATATTTCTAAAAATATTTAAATACAATACAGCAATTTAATTTTTAAATACGTACCTCGGTAAAAATTTGGTTCTTCACGAAAGGAGTAAGGGCGCAAGATGCTGTGCTCTCGGGATCATCACTATCGACGGTCTGAGATAACAGTTCGAGCCGCGAAGTGACATCGTGGTAGATCTTCTCCGAGCGTCCATCGATAAAAGAGCCATCCGGTTTCCGTTTTGTCTCCTCGAGAACCGCTAACAAATCCGGAACTGATGATCCGGTCTTTGCGGCCTAAAAAAAATTCATAAATTCATAACATTAAATTAAAGTACGAATGTAAGATTTTTTTTAAAAAAAAAACTTACTATGTTTCGGCCCCGTGCTTTAAACGAGGTTTGTCCTGAACGATGCTTAGAAGGCCCGTAACCATCAGGATCAGAGTATCGGGCCTTGCGACTATCGTCACTCTTCTTCTTGCTCTTTGGATCCATCCAATATCGAACAAGACCGTTCCAAACAGACGGATCCATCCACTTAGGCTTCGACTCATCGCCTTTAATCTTCCACTTTTCTTTCCAACGCCCAACCTGACCGCACATACGAGCCTTCAACTTCTTTTCAAATTTTTTACGGACCTCGCCGTTAATTGCAAAATCCCAATGAAACGATTGCTATAACAAAAAAAATAAGAAGTTAAATGCATAAAAAATATTATTAATAATAATAAAAATAAATTTAATAAAATTTAGAAAACTTACCGCAAACGTTTTATACCAACGTTCAATGATATATTCCGGTGTTTGCGAGTAATTGGCATGTGGTTCTTTGAAATCCGTTTCAAAGATCGAACGGATCTGAGCAGCCACAGCTCCGTCATCATCAAACCTGAAATTAGAAAATATAGTAAATTTTAAAAATAAAATTATGATAATTGTAAACAAAAACATAAATAACTTAGAAAATATAAATTTTACCATAACGTTCCTGGAGGACGGCTTGGATCGAGTCGTGGTAGACTATCATGACCAGGACTCTCGAGAATCTGCTCTATCACAATATCAATGGGGATGGAGTCAGCCGCGGGGTTAGACGGTGCGGGATCCTCCGGTGCTGGGGCAGGCTCCACAGTCTCAGGAACAGCAGTAGTCGCAAAATCCATCTGTATAACAGGAGGAGTACTTGTGGAACCCATCGAAAGAAATCGAGTATAGTCGTTACCTCGAAATCCCGACATCTACAAAAGAAATTTTAATAATTAATTCATATAATTATATTATAATTTAGAAAATACAAAAAAATTACAATCAAACTAATAATTTTATATAATGTCAGAATAATTATAAAATTATCTAATCTAAATTCATACTAATTAAAATACAAATTTAACAACCTAATATATAACATATCTAATTCTAACAATCTAAATTCATCCTAATAAATACAAATATAATAAATATAATTTTTTAACAAATCTAAAAAACTAAAAAACTAAATAATCTAACAAATCTAAGAAACTAAATAATCTAACAAAATCTAACAACTCTAAAAATCTAAAAATCTAAATTAAATACAAATCCAAATCTAACAAATCTAATTTTTTTTTCACAAATCTAACAAAGTTCACAAATCTAACAAATCTAACAAAGTTCACAATCCAATATTTTTTTTTTTTAAGATAACAACATATATTTTTGAAATAAAAAATGAAATTAAAAAAAAGTAACTTACCTTCGCCCAGGAGAAGAAGAGGTCGCCGGAGGGAGAGGGGAGAGGAGGGGACTCGCCGGAGGGAGGGGACTCGCCGGAGGGAGAGTAGGTCGCCGGAGGGAGAGGAGGTCGCCGGAGGGAGAGGAGTGCTCGCCGGCGGAGGAGGAGAAGAAAGAGCTCGCGAGGTGAAGGGAGGAGGTCGCGGAGGAGAGTAGAGAGGAAGGGAAGAGAAACCGATCGCCGGAGGAAGAGGAACCGATCGCCGGAGGAAGAGGAACCGATCGCCGGAGGAGGAGGAACCGATCGCCGGAGGAGGAGGAGTGGGATCGCCGGAGGAGGAGGGGATTGAGAAGAGAGAAAGGAAGAAGAAGATAAACAGTCGGTTTATAAACTAATAAGCGATGGATTTGCAATGGATTTGCGATGGATCCAAATATTGCAACGGATTTGCGACGGATCCATCGCAAATCCATCGCAAATTTCGCGGTTAAATTTTGGCCCAAAATGTTCTGAAAAAATTCAATTTTCGTACCAAATTTCCAAAAAACATTTTGCAACGGATTTGCGATGGATAACTTATTTGCAACGGATTTGCGACGGATCCATCGCAAATCCGTTGCAAATTAATGAGTTTTTTTTTTTAATGTTTAGGGTTTAGGGTATACGTTTAATAGTACATAATAAAGTTTACGGTTTATAATCTCATAAGAGTCATGATCATAAGTATATTTTTTCACAAATATAATGAATTTGAGGGTACGAGGAATGTTGAACTTATATATATATATATATATATATATATATTCATAAACAACATATACGGATATATGACGTTTTATATATCATACGGGGACATTTCCAAATTTTCAGAATTTATGAATGCACATCATTAAATAACTTTAGAAATATAATTTTTTGAGATTCACTTTTAAAACCGTTAGACGCTTATCACGTTTTTATCCTCTCCGGAAATAAGGAATGAATCCCTAGCAATTCCATTGCAAATTTGCAACGGATTTGCGATGGATCCTTTTTTGCAACGGATTTGCGACGGATCCATCGCAATTCCATTGCAAATTTGCAACGGATTTGCGATGGGGTCTTAATTTGCAACGGATTTGCGACGGATCCATCGCAAATCCGTTGCAAATTCGTGATTTTTATTTTATAATGTTTAGGGTTTAGGGTATACGTTTAATAGTACATAATAATGTTTACGGTTTATAATCTCATAAGAGTCATGATCATAAGTATATTTTTTCACAAATATAATGAATTTGAGGGTACGAGGAATGTTGAACTTATATATATATATATATTTATATATTCATAAACAACATATACGGATATATGACGTTTTATATATCATACGGGGACATTTCCAAATTTTCAGAATTTATGAATGCACATCATTAAATAACTTTAGAAATATAATTTTTTGAGATTCACTTTTAAAACCGTTAGACGCTTATCACGTTTTTATCCTCTCCGGAAATAAGGAATGAATCCCTAGCAATTCCATTGCAAATTTGCAACGGATTTGCGATGGATCCTTTTTTGCAACGGATTTGCGACGGATCCATCGCAATTCCATTGCAAATTTGCAACGGATTTGCGATGGGGTCTTAATTTGCAACGGATTTGCGACGGATCCATCGCAAATCCGTTGCAAATTCGTGATTTTTATTTTATAATGTTTAGGGTTTAGGGTATACGTTTAATAGTACATAATAATGTTTACGGTTTATAATCTCATAAGAGTCATGATCATAAGTATATTTTTTCACAAATATAATGAATTTGAGGGTACGAGGAATGTTGAACTTATATATATATATATATATATATATTCATAAACAACATATACGGATATATGACGTTTTATATATCATACGGGGACATTTCCAAATTTTCAGAATTTATGAATGCACATCATTAAATAACTTTAGAAATATAATTTTTTGAGATTCACTTTTAAAACCGTTAGACGCTTATCACGTTTTTATCCTCTCCGGAAATAAGGAATGAATCCCTAGCAATTCCATTGCAAATTTGCAACGGATTTGCGATGGATCCTTTTTTGCAACGGATTTGCGACGGATCCATCGCAATTCCATTGCAAATTTGCAACGGATTTGCGATGGGGTCTTTATTTGCAACGGATTTGCGACGGATCCATCGCAAATCCGTTGCAAATTCGTGATTTTTATTTTATAATGTTTAGGGTTTAGGGTATACGTTTAATAGTACATAATAATGTTTACGGTTTATAATCTCATAAGAGTCATGATCATAAGTATATTTTTGCGATGGGGTCTTTATTTGCAACGGATTTGCGACGGATTTAATAGTACATAATAATGTTTTATTTTTATAAGATTTATGGTTTATGGTATATGTATTATTATCATAATAAAGTTTTTATTTTTTTTACGGATTTACAACATATACATATTTTTATTTTAAAAATTACATTATAGTACATTTAACACATTATTCCGAATCGTTTTCAGATTCATTTTCAGACATATTAGAGTGTTCACTATGCTCATCATTGTTTTCTCCGCTATCGTTCTCCTCGAACTCGTCAGATGCGGCTGCATCTTCGCTTGAATCATCCACGATGTCTTCAACTTCTCTGTTTTGTGGATCGATATGTATGATATCTTCTGTTGTTTCGACTGCGATGGAGACTTCTCCGAATCTTTCATTTTGCAGAGCATCATCGATGCCTAACCCAATTATACGGCCTCTTGGGTTCACTTTTATCACCGATAACCATGTCTCACGTCTTTGCTTAATCCGAGGATATGGAATGAAACACACTTGTTCTGCTTGCAATGCTAGGATGAAGGGTTCGAACTTGGAAAAACGTCGGTTTGCATTGACATCGATCGCCCCTATGTTGTTTGTGCGGACCCCTCGACCGACTGTTGGATCGTACCAATCGCATTTAAATAAAATGCATTTCAAACCGATAATTCCAGGATATGTGACTTCTATAATTTCTTGCAATACGCCGTAGTAGTCGTTTTCACCTGGCACATGGATTCCATAATTTGCGGTTGACCTTCGAGAGCCATGCTTATATGTATGAAATGTGTATCCGCGAGTGAAGTACATTGGGGCAGTAGTGATCTTCGCAATTGGTTCTTGAACAACCTCGTGCAACCATAGTGGCAAGGGCTGGTTTGCACATCCATTCATTACCTACATATACATAATTTGAATAACAATTAATTAATTTTAACAAATTATATTAAAAATATTCGTGAAATGATAGATAACTTATATATATATATATATATGTATATATATATCTTACGTACATAGTATTTTAACCATCCAGCAAAGTCACGTTCTTTGTACTTCTCATAGTCTTTTTCAAGTAAACCGGGATAGGCTTCTCGGATCTGGATGTCGAAAACGCTGCAATAATTTTTTATAAAACTAATTAAACAACGAGTGAGATATATAAATGTAAGTAATCTAAGTGCAGCTAATTAATTATTACCTCTCAAACGGTTGAACAAAATCACAATTTCGCAATATATAATTGTGAGCTGCACGACAATGTTCATGGTCTTCCCACCAAACTTCTTTCAACTTTCCAGCAAGTCTCCCTATTTGGGCGAAGATATCCGGGACATCAACGTTATACTTAGGTGCAACCCCACCATCGTCATATCTTCTAGGAGCGGTTTTTTTCGTTTTGACGGTTGGGCTAAAGTAGTATGACGTGAAGTGAGATGTTTCCTCGGTCAAACTACCTGCAACGATGGAACCCTCCACTCTTGCAAGATTTTTGGCCTTTCCTTTCAAATGTCCCATGAATCGCTCGAACGGGTACATCCATCGGAATTGCACGGGCCCCCCAAGAGCTGCTTCATGTGGTAGGTGGATTGGGAGATGTTCCATTACGTCAAAAAATGAAGGTGGAAATATTTTTTCTAAATTACACAGCAAAACAGGTATATTATTGAGTAATTGCGCTATGCCATCCTCAGTCAGTGTTCGAGTGCATAGATCCCTGAAAAATGCTCCAATGCCTACAAATAATATATATATCAGTAATTAAATAAGAAAATTATATTATAAATACATATTTAAATACTTGTTTACCCGCAATTGCTTCGTGAACAGCTGTCGGTAAGAGCTCGAGTAATGCAAATGGTAGTAATCGCTGCATGAATACATGGCAATCGTGGCTCTTCATACCGGAAAATTTATTGCCTTGCTCTATGCATCTAATTGTGAATTTGGACACATATCCATCAGGGAACTTTACTTCTGAACCAACCCAGTCAAACAACGCTCGTTTCGCATCCGTAGACAATCGAAAAGTTGGAATCGGCATTTTTCCGTTTTGTGTAATATGCAACTCGCTTCTTACACATATTTCGGCCATGTCCAACCTTGATTTCATTTTGTCTTTAGTCTTTCCCTTGACATTCAAAATCGTATTCATGATGTTATCGAAGAAATTTTTTTCGATGTGCATCACATCAAGATTATGCCGTAATAGAAGATCCTTCCAATATGGCAGTTCCCAAAAAATACTTTGTTTGTGCCAATTGTGAGAAACGTTATATCCGTCAGGCATGTTTGCCTTAGTGTGCCAATTGCCCCCACGTTTACATGTTTCTTGAGCACCGTAATAATCAATCTGCTCTAACAAATCATTCCCTGAAAGATAGACGGGGGGGGGGGAACACGCACGACCTTGTTCTTCCTAAACAACTTCTTGTTCTTACGATGCGGATGATGCATGGGAAGAAACCGACGATGACAGTCAAACCAACATGGTTTCCTTCCATGCTTCAACTGGAAGGCCTCTGACCGATCAAGGCAATATGGACACGATAACCTTCCATGCGTAGTCCACCCCGATAACATTCCATACGCCGGGAAGTCACTAATGGTCCACAATAGCACAGCACGCATCTTGAAGTTCCTTTGCTGCGAATAATCGAATGTGCGAACACCTGTATACCACAACTGTTTCAACTCATGAATCAAAGGTTGGAGGAATACATCAAGGGATCGCTTCGGATGCTTAGGACCGGGTACTAGAATACTCATGAACAAAAATTCCCGTTGCATGCACATTTCTGGAGGAAGATTGTATGGCGTCAAAATGACAGGCCATAGAGAATATTGTCTCCCGGACATACCAAATGGACTAAATCCATCGGTGCATAAGCCAAGATAGACATTCCTGCTCTCGTTAGCAAAGTCCGAATGTACAGTCTGAAAGTGTTTCCACGCCTTTGCATCTGACGGATGCGTAACCTCCCCATCCTCCGTGGTATGTTGTGCATGCCATCTCATTGCCGCCGATGTCCTTTCTGATTGGTATAACCGTTTCAACCTATCGGTGATTGGCAAGTACCACATACGTTGGTATGCAACGCGGGTCCTTCCAGTAGTTGGTTGATATCTCGGCTTCCCACAAAATCGACATTCCTGCAACTTATCATCATCTTTCCAGAAAATCATGCAATTGTCTATGCATACGTCAATCATTTCTGATGGTAACCCAAGACTCGCAACCAACCTCTGTATTTCATAGTAACTCTCAGCGGAAATATTATCTTGTGGCAAATACTCTTTAATTAGCTCAGCCCATGAATCCATGCAAATCTCATTTAGGTTATGATCACTTTTAATTGTCATCATCCTAGATGCCAATGATAGTTTAGACTGCCCTTCTCTACATCCATCGTAAATGGGCTGCTTCGCAGCGTCTAACATATCATAAAAACGCTTTGCTTCTATGTTGGGTTCTTCCCTAGTATTATCATCAGCAAATGCAGTTGTACTTTCATGAAATGCATCTGTAACCATATCATGAAACCTATTTCCCTGTTGATACCCTTCATCAATATTTCCGAATAAATGATCATGCCCATAATTATAACTAGGTTGATCAACGCCATGACTCGTACTACTACTTCCAGCATCAACACTACAACCTTCCCCATGCGAAAACCAGATATAATAGTTTGGCTTAAATCCTCTATTATATAGATGCCTCTTCACAGTATCAATATCCACATATTGGGTGTTCTTGCACTTTCTACATGGACAGAAAATTTTACCGTCACGAGTCGCACATGGTTGGCTTGTCGCCTGGTACATGAATGCTCGCAACCCGTCCCGATACTCTTTCGTCACTTCACCCGTCCCTGGATCTCTTTGATTGTACATCCATGATCGTAATGCGTATATTTCGTGCCCCGAAGACATTTTTTAAACATTCACCACTCAAAATATATATATCAAATTTTTTTTTTTTTTTTTTTTTTTTTTTTTTTTTGAAATTTTTTTTTGTGTTATGAAAGCTCTCAACGTGATCTGTATTTATAGGATTTCAAAATAAATTGCGACGGATTTGAGACGGATTTGCTACGGAAATTTGCAATGGATTTGCTACGGAAAAGGATTTGCAAGGGATTTGCAACAACTTTGCAATGGAAATTAATTTTTCTTTTAAACGTGTTCCACCTACCTCGCCTAACTCAACCTAACTGGTTCCATCGCAAATCCCTTGCAAAATTCCGTAGCAAATCCGTCGCAAATTTGCAATGGATTTGCTACGGAAAAGGATTTGCAAGGGATTTGCAACAACTTTGCGATGGAAATTAATTTTTCTTTTAAATGTGTTTCACCTATCTCACCTAACTCCACCTAACTGCTTCCATCGCAAATCCCTTGCAAAAATCCGTAGCAAATCCGTCGCAACTTTGCGAGGGACATTTTCCGTCGCAATTTTGCGACGGAGTTGCGACGACCACTGTGGTCCTCGCTAATCCTTCGCAAATTCGTCGCAATTTTGCAACGCATTTGCGACGCCCTTTTGCCCCTCGCAAATTTGCGAGGGATTTGCGACTCTAGATATTCCCTCGCACTTTCGTCGCAAATTTGTTGCAAAATCGTCGCAATTTGCGACGACTTTTTCCCTCGCAAAATAGCGACGGATTTGCGACGACTAGTTAGTCACTCGCAAATCCGTCGCAAATCCCTCGCAAATCCGTCGCAAATTTGCGAGGGATAATATCCATCGCAAATTCCATTGCAAATCGACTGTTTTCTTGTAGTGAAGAGACTGCCACATAAAGACGAGCGCGTCTAGGGTTTATGGTGAAGATGCACACAGGTGCGTGTGGCGTCGCCCCACCGGAGAAGATTAGTATATCTGATCGGTGATTATGGTCTATGGATTCTGCATCCGTGAGAAGACGGTGGTGCACCGGTGCTGCCGAGTGGTAGTCAAGTCATGCGTGGCTTGATACCGTTTTCATAGTTTGATTGGAGTACAAGCACATCTGTGAGATGGTGTTTGTATCGGTTATAACCGAGCGGTAGACTTTGTAGAGATACCGTGTACACAGTTCGTTCATCTAGAAAAGAATGATAGACATTGTAGTGTTGTATATCATAGCAATTGTAATTGCAATCTTGTTCTAGTGGATTTATTCTGGACTAGGTCCCGGAGATGTAGGGGAAACCGAATCTCGTTAAAAAACTCTATGTGTTATTCACTTTATGCTTGTACATATATTAGAACACATAGATCTAGCCGTAGATGGACTTTCATTTATATAAGCTCTTCGAACGAATTGTTTATTTTTTACCTAAACACTATAAACGTGTTAAGAATATATATTTAAGAAAAAAACATCATTGTAATCTACTAAAACCAAATTTTTAATGTTTGATGATTATTGTACCTAATTTTTTTTATTAAACTAAAGTGATTTTGCTTTTCAATTATTAAATTATTCAATCATTCAATTATTTTAATATTCGATCATTCAATTATTCGATTTTTTTTTGATAACTAGGAGGTTCTGAACTGAAACCCCTGCATCCTTAGGCTCAAACCAACTTTTTTATGAAGTCGAATAAACTTTTTCAAGATAACCATGAAATTATGCTTATATGCGGGTACTTATCTAGTTAATTATATTTAGACTTGATAACCCAAAATTATAATTATAAATCCGAAGATACTAGTTATCTTTTTACTACATTTTGGTATAAAAATAACTCGTATCATCAGATTTATAATTATAATTTTGGGTTATCAAGTCTAAATATAATTAACTAGATAAGTACATGTATATATGCGGGTTTGTAATTTAATATTTTATAACTCGTTAAAAAAATTAAAGACGAAAAAATAGAAAATAAAATTAGATCACCCGTGAAAATATATAATAAATAAATTTAGAAACAAAGTTTACGATGAAATAAATATATAACTTGAAAAAAAAAATTGGTGAAGAGATGCAGTAAATAGCTTTTGATACGATTATTAGACTTTTATTTTTTCGGTGTGTAATTGACACACTACCAAATTGTGGTTTATATAGAGGTGATAAATTATAATTGTTTTCCTTTTATGATTAATTTCCTTAATCTAAATGGAAAACTAAGGAATGTTTTTTTTTTGGGATAATCTCAAAAATACAACTTTGGAGACACCACAATTCAAAACTACCATTAGACATTGTGTATTTTCAAAAATACACCATATGCTAAAGTGAAAGACAAACTTAACCCTGTGTAACAAACACACGCTCTAGTCGATTTCTTTCTCATCTCTTCCGACCAAAAAAAACGTGAGTGGTTTTTGGCTTTCTGATTTGTTTAAAAGCCCTTATAAATGAATGGTTTCTGGTTTTCTAAAAGCCCTTATAAATGAATAGTTTTTGGTGTTCTGATTTGTTTAAAAACCCTTATAAATGGTTTCTGGTTTATAAATGGCATATACCTTTGTTTTATCTTCGCAGGTTTTGGTCAAACCTATCGTTGGAGACCCAAATGAATACATACATTTGGTTCCACCAACAAATCCTGATGACAAAGACTTTGAAAGGGTTATTGAACTAGTAAAGAAAGGATATCGAATGAAGAGAAACGACTGGCTCCAGGAATGGGTAGATGTATTTGTTGCATCAGATGAAATTGGAAATCTGCATAGCAGAAACAATCAGCCAAACAATCCGCCTTCTCCTCCACCTCCTCTCTCTGACAGCCAAAAAATTGACATGCTACTAAAGATAGTTGGAGGTTTGAAGAAAGACGTGAAGAAAATCAAGAAGGCTTTGGGTGTTAACACAGAAGGGGATGGAAAAGAAGATGAAGTAAGTGAAAGAAAGCTATTAAGTACAAATATCTAAAATTTTGATTGATTCTTGGGATTATTATTGATAATCTTATGTCATTCATTCTTTTGCAGGCCGAGAAAGATCACTATCATAATGGCTTTAGTGATGGTGGAAAGACTGAAGATCTTGGAGATGGTGAAAAGACTAAAGATCCTGGAGACGGCAAATTTATATGGTTTTATATGGTTTTAAAACTAGCATATAAAACCATATAAATTCAATTATAACACCCAATATCCAATAATGTAGCTTCGGCCGAGTATTTATCAAGCATTTATATGATGAAGTTAGTTGTTTGTTGTTCTTATCAGGTTTACAAGGTTTTATAAATTACAAACTAAATTGTTTTGAAAGAATTTATATGGTTTTATATATTTTTAAAATAATTTATATGGTTTTAAAACTAGCATATAAAACAATATAAATTCAATTATAACACCCAATATCCAATAATGTAGCTTCGGCCGAGTATTTATCAAGCATTTTAAAACCATATATTAGTGCTCAAGATAAACACGTATAAAGTAATTGATGGAGTTTGATGTTTGTTGTTCTTATCAGGTTTACAAACTAAATTGTTTTGAAAGGATTTATATGGTTTTATATGCTAGTTTTAAAACCATATAAACCATTCTCGCAAATGGTCTTTTTCTTCATATAGTTTTTCTGGTCATGGTGGTTCAATGTACAATTCACTGCACAAATTTATATGGTTTTATATAGTTTTAAAATGATTTATATGGTTTTATTAAAAAATTTAAAAAAATTTCGTGGGAGTTTCACTAAAAATTCATATGGTTTATAACGTTTAGTTATGTGACCAATTTATAAAAATTTAACAAGATGTCTAAGTGGAAGTGCCACCAACAATCCATTAGTTATGTGACCAATTTATAACGTTTTAAAAAATCATTATAAAGCTTTGTAAGAACTAGTAACAATAATAGTTTTATATGGTTTTAAAAAACTTTATAAGAATGTTTATAAAATCGAAGCTGATTTATATGGTTTATACTAGAATGATTTTCCAATAAGTCCCTTTGGCTGAGTGGTTAAGGTGTGTATCTATTAAGTGCATGGGCTTTCCGTAACACTCGTGTTCCGCAATTCTGCCAAACGGGGGAAATTGGTTAAGGCGGAATGAGTCTTGCCGAGAAGAATTGGAAAGAAAAGTAAGTGTTCGGGGGAAAACTGAATTTAGTCGGGGAAAACCAGGCAGATCGAGTGATTGCCGAGCTGGAACGGACTTTCGCCGAGCTGGTTAAGTTTTACCGAGCTAAAATCAGTTGGCCGAGATTTTCGGAATTTTAGCCAGCTAAAATCAGTTGTCAGAGTTTTTCGGGATGTGGTCGGAATTCGGACAAGGCTGGTCGGAACCAGGGTGCCCGTGTCGGCTTTAGACCGGGTTGGTGGGTAGTTATCGGGGGAAAGTTGATCGATCCGCGGGAACAGTTATCTGACCCAAGCGCTTGAGGAAAAGTGCGCGGGAACGGTTAATGATCTGGTCGATCAAGAAAATTTGTAGTAGCGGTTTTAGCCAACGAAATTAGTCACGTGTGGGCAGTTTTAGCCGAGGAAACGCAGAAATGTAACAGTGGGAAGTTATGAGCAGTTTCTCGGGGAAAAATAAATGCACAGAACAGTTACTGATTTGGTTGATCAAATAAACCGCGGGTACGGTTATTTCTTGGGGAAAAACGAGTCTCGTCTATAAAAAGAAGACCTTTGGTCTCATTATTTCTTTTTTCGCGCGACCAAGTACTCAGAAAGATCAGTGAGAAAAATCGAGAGAAGTTATCCGAGAGAAAAACAGTTTAGCCGAGGGGAATTCAATTCTAGCCGAGGGAATGATTTCTAGCCGAGAAAGTTTTTCGTTTCTTTCCGAGAGTAATAGATCGACCGATCGATCCGAAAGCAGCAAAGAGGTGTCAGAATGATCGAAACAAATCCGAAGGAAATCAAAGGTGAGTGCGTGACCGTGGCTATAAGTCTTGAGTCGTTTCATATTGAGATTATGTAGTCTGTTTGCTTGGTTGATTTTATATAGTTTTATATAGTTTTAAAAATACCATATAAAACCATATAAATCCATCTAAACACCAAATATTCAATAATGTCGCTTCGGCCGAGTGTTTACCAATATCCAATAAATAACTAAGTAGATAACCAACTATAATACAAACACTAACATTTGACTTGTAAACCATATTGGTAAACTACTTTAAAATGATTTATAAGAGGATTTATATGGTTTTATATGGTTTTGTATAGTTTTAAAAGACTTTAAAAGTATCGTATTAAATGATTTCTATGGTTTTACAAGACCTTAAAAGGTTTGATATGGGTTTATATTAGCCATGGGCATAAAAACCGAACCAGAGGGACCTGACCCAAACCGACCCGAAATACAAGGTTCAGTTCGGTTTCGGTTAGCCAATATTACCCGAATGATTCCTCAACATATTTGTTTCGCTTCTCGGTTCGGTTCGGGTATTACCAGAGACTCAAACAAAAACCCAAAAAATCGGCAACAATATAATTATAATTAGATAAGTATCTGAATTAGATACATGTACCAATGCTTCATCACTCGGACATAGATCATATAAAGCTATTTCTATTGAGGTATGTTTTTTGGCCGCATGGACGGGCCAATAGGACGCAGGCCGGCCTGCTAACCCGCCTGACTTAGCGTGGCCTAACGCTAACATTTGATTTGTAAACCATATTGGTGAACTGCTTTAAATAATGTTTACCAATTTGGTAAACCATTCGAGAATTTCTAGACTTTCACACTTTTGATTTAAAAGAATGTTTTATTTCTTTGTAATTTACTACATAGGTAACTTCTACTACATTTATAAAACCGAAAGAGATTTAGATTGTTTATATTAAAATGATATTTCAATATTGTCGTTTTGGCCGAATGGTTAAAACGTGTGTTTGGGATTTCCATGTGAGAGATAGAATCTAACCCCTCATATAAGGAAGTTTTTTAGAAATTGTTTTTTCCTATGATTTTATATGGATTTATATGATTTTAAAAGGTTTTAAATAGATTTATATGGTTTTAAAAAGTAAAAACCAGTTACAATATTGTCTTCAAACAAAAATGTATAAGATCTTATAAATAAAATATGTTGTTAAAACCAACAAGTAAACAAATAAAAAGATGAATTAGATATGGACTACACAACTGGTTTTGTTGTGACCACTCTGACCACACCTGCTGCATTTGTAAGATTTAGCTTTGGTACGCGACTTTTCATACTCCCAAATGCAAGATATCCTCTCTTTTTTCCGTCCGCCACTAGGAATGCGAGTAAATAGTGGTAGACAAACAAAACTAGAAATATGAGGTGGAATGACCCAAAATGCATGATCACCAACCCGATAAATACTTTCTGAATACGCTTGTATCCACCTATAAGAAAATATTACTATTAGTTACAAAAACAACAATAAACCAATGTACATAAATCAAGAAAACTCTTTTGAGAAGCTATTCATATATAAGTTTTTAAAAATTTATAAAGTCTTATAAATTTTGCTGTTTTCCCAAAGTTTCATGTTTTTATTGAACAAAACATTGAAACAAAAGATACCTTTCATTGGAGAAGTAATCATGAAAATTTTGATGTGTGGTGTTGACGCCACCGCTGTTACTTTCAGCCTACAAAAACTTCTTCAAGGTTGGAGATGACGCTACAGATTCTGTCTTTGTTTCTTCAAAAGTAGTTTCAATATTCTTCTCAACGACCTAAATTAATAAAAGTCATAGAGTAAAGATAGAATTTTAACTATAAATACGTAGCATTTGGACGAAATAAAAGCAGTCATGACAGACAAATCTCAATATTTCGCACTCCACCAAACTACTAGAAAATTGGATCATCTAACAACCCTTAATCACTATCTTCTAGTTATATTTTTCTTTGCAAGTTCACATGCTTTTGAACAGTACATGATTTAGATCCTAATAAACCAGTAGACTTGAAAACTTGGTTTCTTTTTTACCTTATCAATTCAATTAAGCAAATGTATATTATCATTGCTAATTGCTTTTCACTAAGCACATACGGATAAAGACGTATAGAGATAGAGTATAAATATGATATTTACCCAATTAGCTTCTCTTCTCGTCTGCTTTAACTTTACTTCTCGTATTCCACTTCTGTCGTCCCTGACCCAACAACATAAGAGCTAATCAACGGAATCTGCAAACAAACAATCGATTTCAAATTCTTCAATCAAACAATCACATCTCTTGCGAAAACTCCTTCGTAAAATGAACACAAAATAATGAAGATTTTAATAAAAGCCCTATGATCTAATAAATACCGTGAAGTGACAGACACAAATCTGGGCAATGGTGAATTTGATTCAAAATCTGACGAATTCAGCTTGAAATCTGGTGAGCTCGGTTCAAAATCTAGCGATTCGGCGAGCTCAGTTTGATTTACGATGAAATCGCCCAAGTATTGCCGGAGCTCAATTTCAACTCGTCGATGGTTTGGGAGCTTCTCGCCGTCGATTGTATATCAATGGTTTGAAGATTTTTTCATTATTTTGTCAATAGTTTCATTTAGGGTAGAAAAGTCATTCTCCCAATTAAAAAGTGGTATTTTTGAAACTATTTTACGTGGTTGTAGTTTTGCAAAGTGGCACCACCAAAGTTGTATTTCTGGCAATTTCTCCATATTGTATTAATTTTGTCTTTTAGGATATATTTAATCTTTTCTAAAGAGACGGCTCAAGACCATATAATTTTTGGTCGGTTAAATTTTTTTAGTAATTTTATCTTTTAAGATTAAATTTTCAATTTTAACTTTTCAGAATTTTTAAGTTTTTTTATTAATCGATTTAAAAAATTTTAACTTTGATTTTTAGTTATCAAGCGATTAATACGTACTAATCTATTTGATTTCTATTAGTCTTGCTTATGTACATAACGAAGCATAATTTCCTAACATAACGAAGCATAATTTCTTCTAACATAATTTCGATAACGTACAACATAATTTAGTTTTTATTTTAGATAACGTACAGCATAATTTAGTTTTTATTTTAGATAACGAAGATATGTGAAGCAGGTGTATATAACGAAGATATTTCATAACATATATCATAATTTTGATTACACAGAAGATTACTTCGGTGTAGCTTTTTTTTTTTTTCAACTACCCATTTTATTAAAACCTCGGATAGCGAGTGTATATAACGAAGTTTTTTTGTTGCAAAATAGAGAAACTATGAAATTGGTTATATAGAGTTGGGGAATTAGAATTCTTTTTTTTTTATAGGATTGTATTCCTTTTTTTAATTTCCTTAATCAAAATAGAAAATTGTGTATCTCCTTTTTAAAAACTTAAGCTTTTATCCTTTTTTTTTTTATTTTAGCTTTTAGGATATTCGTTGGTTTAATTTTTATTTGTTTACTTTCGTTTTTAGGATGTTAATCTATTGTTTAATTGCTTTATTATAAACATGAATTTTTATTTTATTTTTTTAAAAAATCTCTAAAATAAATTTCTTTAATCTAAAAGCAATTTTTGTTTTTGCTAACTTTACTTTTAAGATTAAGTTTAGATTATATTTTTTTCTTTATTGTTAAATAAAAAAGACTTTAAGATAAATTTCCTTAATCTAAAAGCAACATTTATTTTTCTTTTTTGTGCTAATTTTACTTTTATGATTAAGTTTATATTATATTTTTTTCTTTTATTGTTAAATAGTATGTGTAAAAATCTAATTGGTAATTTTTTTATACATGTCAAAATCTGATCGATTAACTCGACACGTGTCGCAATCTTGCGAATTACTAATTTCGAATCATTCTCTTTTATATATATATAGATATTTTGAGTATATAATTGTATTTTGGGTATCTATTCGGTTCTCGGTTCGGATCAGGTTCGGTTCCGGTTCTTCAGAAATAGGAATCTAGGATTCGTTCGGATATTTTATCGGTTTTGATTCGGATTCGGTTCCTCTTTTTTGGATCGGTTTCGGTTCATTTTTTCGGATCCAGATATTATGCCGAAGGCTAGTTGCTCCGAACTTATTAAATCCAGATGCAAAACAAGCCAAATTAACCGGATTAAACCGGAACTGGAGCTTTCTCAATTTTATCTTAAATCTCTAAAACTCAAAGAGGTCATATGAACAAGCACGTGGCTCTGTACCTCACTCTGCATGCAGCCATGTTGTTCATCATCCATCACTATACGTCAAAATCCACCCCAAAAACTTTTCTTCTTTCCTTATCTTAAGAAAAACAAAAACAAAAAATTCTCATTTTAATGCAGTTGCCTCCACTTTATCTTTCTTCTTCGTTTTGATAGCCTGATCCTAAAAAAAATCTCTTATTATTTTCGAAGTAAATAGAAAAAGGGAAAAAAAAAATGGTGGATCTATTGAACTCGGTGATGAATCTGGTGGCGCCTCCGGCGACGATGTTGGTGATGGCTTTCTCATGGCCATTACTGTGTTTCATTAGCTTCTCCGAACTGCTTTACAACTCTTATTTTGCTACCGAAGACATGGAGGATAAAGTCGTTGTCATCACCGGAGCTTCCTCCGCCATTGGAGAGGTACTCAAAATTTAGAATATATCAAATTAAACATTTTTTTTTATTTCTTATAAGACATAATTGCAAAAACATGCACTTTATTTAAGCTTTATTAGTTTATATAGCATTTTAATTTTTTTACCATTTTTTTTGTCTTTTAACGGGAAAATGACAAAAATACCCTTTTTATCTTTATGTATATCTATTGTACATGGCTAAATTATCATTTACAATACAAAAAATACTAAAAAACTAATGAAAATTAAGTGCCAAATTTTGCAAACACTTTTCTTATAATCAGGAGACATTGATCAAAATCTAGATTAATTCACATACGACTAATCTATAGGCATATAAAATACCGGACTTTCTTGCAATATAATTTTTTCAAATGGCCAACTATAATTAAAATATTCTCCATATTAGTTTCCACAAAAAAATTTACTCTCTTCTATAATTATTTTCTAAAGACCATAGACTCCCTCTTTTAAAAAATAACAATACAGTTTTTCTTCAAAAAAGTAAGTATAAATTATGAATAGTTCAACCAATCATAAAAAAGCACCAGAATACAATTTGTCACAAAATATACAATAAATTTAAAGTTTGCATAGAAAAGTGAGAACATGCATCTATGTTTTGAAATAACAAAAAAAAAAATCTCTAACTGGTATGGTATTATTAGAGTTGGTATTATTGCGGTTTATGATTATTTCAATTGAACATAGAGTCAAAAACATGTGTTTAATACTAAGAGAAAAAATAATTAATAAAAATAGTGGATGGTTCTTAATTAATTATTGGAACTCATATATTAATAATATATAACAAAAATAAGATCCGATTTAACAAGTTAATGTAAGTTTCCCATTGCGAATATAGAAAGAAAGAAAAAACAAATATTATGAATTTTAAAAAAATTTGCATGGATGCTTATATGATCTTGTTGATGATGATGAAACGCAGCAAATAGCGTATGAATATGCAAAGAGAAGAGCCAATTTGGTGTTGGTGGCGAGGAGAGAGCAGAGATTGAGAGTTGTGAGCAATAAGGCCAGAATGATGGGAGCCAGCAACGTCCTCATCATCGCTGCTGATGTGATCAAAGAAGATGATTGCCGCCGCTTCATCACCCAAGCCGTCAACTATTACGGCCGCGGTACACAACCTATCGCGATTTTCGCAGTATTTCATAGCTTTGATCGATCAAATGATCGTTCTATCTAGGATAGACTCTCATTGAATGCTAGGGATAGGTTAACGTGTAGGTCAGGTAATAGTTTAATGTTTTGAGCTAGTTAAGCAATTTAACGAAAATGTTGTAAATTCAACACAGTGGATCACCTAGTGAATACAGCGAGTCTTGAACATACATTTTACTTCGAGGAAGTGAGCGACACGACTGTGTTTCCGCATTTGCTGGTAGGCTTTCTTGATCTGTATATATCTTCCGGTTTTGTATTGTGCATTGATTGAGATTCTTGAGCAGGACATAAACTTCTGGGGGAATGTTTATCCGACGTACGTAGCGTTGCCATACCTTCAAAAGACCAATGGCCAGATAGTCGTGAATGCATCGGTCGAGAATTGGTTGCCTCTACCTCGGATGAGTCTTTATTCCGTTAGTACTTATACAAAAAACATTTACCGTTCCTTATGGCTTGATCATAATTCTTCCGTCTCATAGAGATGACATATAATGTATCATTGTGTAGGCTGCAAAAGCAGCACTGGTCAACTTCTATGAGACGCTGCGATTTGAGCTAAATGGAGACGTCGGGATAACTATCGCAACTCACGGATGGATCGGGAGTGAGATGAGTAGAGGAAAGTTCATGCTAGAAGAAGGTGCTGAGATGCAATGGAAGGAAGAAAGAGAAGTAAGGCTTATCAACCACACTTGTGATTGAATGAACCTAATGTCCCAAAAACTTACTTTCATTGATCTGCAGGTACCTCCAAACGATGGGCCGCTAGAGGAATTTGCAAAGATGATTGTGGCGGGTGCTTGCAGAGGAGACGCGTACGTGAAGTTCCCAAACTGGTACGACGTGTTTCTCCTGTATAGAGTCTTCGCGCCGAATGTGCTGAGATGGACTTTCAAGCTGTTACTGTCGAGTGAGGGTTCACGTAGAAGCTCCCTTGTTGGGGTCGGACCAGCTATGCCCGCGGACGAATCCTCTTCACAGATGAAACTTATGCTTGAAGGAGGCCCACATCGGGTTCCCGCAAGCCCACCCCATTATACCGCAAGCCCACCCCGGTATACCGCAAGCCCACCTCATTATTCCGCAAGCCCACCCCGGTATACCGCAAGCCCACCTCACTACACCGCAAGCCCACCTCGATACACCGCAAGCCCACCTCGATACACCGCAAGCCCACCTCGATACACCGTAAGCCCACCTCCGTTTGCACAGTTTAATATCCAAGAGTGGGAATAAAAACAGTTTAATATCCAAGAGTGGGAAAAAAACTGAATGCAGAATCGAGGAGAGGTCGGTCTAGTGTGTAGAGTGAACTTGAGCTTTAGAACTTTTTCCGATTAAGTGAACAAAAAAAGCAATGTAAAGGACATAGAATCATGAATAATGTCGGATGGTACAGCTATATGATGTTACTTGTTACTTACGTCACCCAAAACAATACACGGACACAATGTTGATGTACATGATATTGTATCTGTCAAATGTGATTTAGACGCAACTTCTCCACAAGTACTAAACAGAAAAAAGAGCAGAAGCGTTTCGCACCTCTAGGGTCTACGCTCTGAGAATCTGGAAAGAAGATGACAAGATCCTGAAGAGACCATCCGGGTTATCCGTGTGAACCTGAAAGAACACAACCCGTTTTATGTGTTGGGTAATAGATAATATAGAGGGAAACAAAAAGATGAAGCAATGTAGAAGCAGAGGTATAGTTAGTTAATTTACCCAGTGGCCGGCGTCTTCCAGGACATGCATTTCTACGCCGCCTCCTTCTTCAGAGGCGAGCTCTTCAGCGGCGTGGATTCGTTGGAGGTCTTCCAGGGCCCAACGGTGCAAGCTTCTTTCGGCTTTCAGAAAATTCACATGTACTCCTCTTGGAAGATTCTCAACAAAGTTCCTTTTATATTTTGTGAAAAGCAATTTTGCCAAGAAGTTTTGAGTATAACTAACTAGGTAAGATCTCATACAAGTTTGCTCCACTAAGCACAGGGAGGTTAGCAGGAATAGATTACCATAGATTTGTGTCTTCGTAGGACTGATAAAGTTGGGAGATCCCGTCCAAGTCAAATGTCCACGAGAAGCTAGTGCACGATGGTCCAGTAGGTTTGAGATTGGTAACGACCCACTGCACAAGATACATCAAGATTGTTGCAACTCGACAAGTCTTACTCGCGATCAACCAACGGTCTGAGAGTTAGTTAAAAGATGACATAATCTGCTGAGTGAATGGATATTATTGTACCTGTGCGACATCATTGGAAAACCCTTCTTTGGTAAGAGCGTTTAAAACCTCGCGCTTTGATGAGACCTTAAACCAAACACAAAAGATGTTCATAAGCATATGTTTTGTACATCTTTTTGTTCTTCTGACTTCCATGACCCTATAGGTGGCTCAAACTGCTTATTGCAAATAATCAATCGAAGTATCAACAGTTTCAAATTCTTGTGCATGCTTGTTCTATTAGCTTTTTATATATTATAAAAATCTCTCAGCTCGAACAAGAATTCTAAACTCCTTGATATATAGCAATGTTGAACATTAAACTGACAGAAGTAAGCTCTCATGAACACATCTCAAGTTCTTCAACTCTCCTAAGATAATCAATTATCAACTTATAAACCGCACAATTTTATGATCTCGTATGAAAAAGAATTCAGATGTCCAAAGCTTCGACGATGAGAGGCCAAAAGATAGATAGATAGATCTCGTAACTCACCACTTTTGGCAACGTACGTAGAAACGATATAAGCTCTCGTGGATGATCCTCTCCATCTCCTCCTGCACGGACTTTTCCAGGAGTAGCATCCAATACCCAAGCCTGTAATGGATACAATCCCGGAAAGTTAACGTAAACTCTACCGAGGGTAATTAGGATATAGATATATAAAAAATCACTTACTCGGACTGGTCGTGGAAGAGGCTTAGCTGCTTGCTCCACCATGCTTAAAACGACTACACAGATCATAGAAAAGATTGATCTTTACACATATGAATAAATAATCTGGGTGAAGAAATTTTCATAAATACAGTAGTCACCTTTCCCTCCAAAGCTGTGACCAACAAGGACCCGAGGTGTTAATCTCAACTGACCAACCTAAGATCGACATAATATCAGAGAATATCTTTCATGACTAATTGTATAACATGTGTCCTGAAACTTACAAGTTTTAGAACATCAGAAGCCGTTGAAGCAACAGAGTGTGGACCTCTCTTCTTGAGAGACGCTGAATCCCCGTGGCAACGCAGGTCTACCAAGAGAAACTGTGAAGATTATATTAACAGGAGCAGATTAGTTATTGCAAGCCAATAAGCATGTGTGCACAGTTTCAGCGCATTTGATCAAACAAAAACCTGCCAAGTTGGGAACTCATGAGCCAATCTTCGAGCAAAAGTGCCTAGGAACAAAAAAAAAAGAAGGGTTTGGGTAGTTAGAAATGTTTCCACACCATTTGGAACAATGCTGAGAAGGCATAAACAATCTCTTTGGAACAAATAAGTGACTGATAAAACAATCTTGACGTTGAGGCGGACAAACACGAACACTAAGATGGAGTAACAGTTTCACTCGTGATTCAGAAATACCGACCCCAGTTTTTCCCGCTCCCTAGAATTCCGTGTAGGAGAACGGCGGTAGGTGTATCTGGAACAGACTTGTCATCCTTCCATCTCCATTTCACCTGCGTGTGTATTATTATTATGTCAGTCCACAATCAGTCTAAAACACACAGAGAATCTCTCAAACTTAATGTTAGCTTCTATTGGCTCAGTGGACATGGAAACTCCAGCATTTATCAGTCTCTACAACCAAGATGATTACTCTCAGATAACTTACAAGTGCCCCTTGAACAAGATCGTACGCCTGCAAACAAATAGCACCAGATAATCAATCATTAGATTAAACAACTAAATCTCGGAAAATCCGATAAATGCAGAGATTTTTAAGACAATCAATCATCAGAGACCAGGAATTCACATGACTTGCAGCAAGATTAAACAACTAAATCTCGGAAAATCCGATAAATGCAGAGATTTTGAAGACTAAAGTATCAAACTTTTTGTATCACAAAATCAAAGCACGTACTAGGATCCGAGGAGGCTCATCAGCAGCATTTTGGCCCGTTGATTGCCTCTCGTCAACTAATGCCATACGTACAGTTGTTCCTCTCGCTTTACGGTCTCCATGTACCAATGCCAAACGATGCATACAGAATCTGTCACTCTTTAAGTAGAGAGAAAAAAACCAAAGTACAGAGTTAAAATCAGGGACTTTAACTGATGAATGGCCACAGAGATTGACAAAGAGAGAAGGAGAAGTTAAACAAACCTGAGAAGGTGTCCCAATTCTGATGAAATTAGGAGAATTGATCGCTGGTAAAGATGATGTCTTCAACTGAAACCTAAATCCACATCCGCCGCTAGAGCTCGAGACCGTCGGCATTACGACAGATCAATGTTTTTTTTCTCACGGTCTGAATTGAAAAAATTATCCTTTTTCACGGATTGAGGAATGGAGCGAAAGCGGAGAAAGATGAAGAAGTTTAAGAGGCGGAGAAAGCGAAAGCAATGTGCTTCTTCTTTCTCCTCCCTTTTTTTTTTTTTTGGGTCTACTTCTTGGTATCTCCGTCGCCTTGCTTTTCTCCTCCGCCGCACGTTCGGTTTTCTGGAGAATCTCAGGTTGGAGACAGACATGAAATGACAGATTTACCCCTTTTGTCGGTTTCACGTAGACGTCGATTGATCCACTTGGCGTGTCCACCTAACAACTCACATTTTGTCCTAATGGGCATAATAACTGAACTGAACCGAACCGAAATTAATGGTTCGGTATTTTACAATAATTGAATGGTTTTTATTTTTGATATCCATTGGTTATAATAACCGAATGGTTATTAACCGATAACCAATGGGTATCTATGGATATTAAAAAAAAAAAAATTATGTTTATTTCCCCTAATTAACCGAAATAATCGAAATATAACCGAAATAACCGAACCGAAATAACCAAAACTAACCGAAATTTAACCGAAATAACCGAAATATTTTGAAATTTAACCGAAACTTAACCGAAATAACTGAAACTAATCGAAAATATTTGAAATTTAACCGAAAATAACCGAAACCATTTGGTTAACCGAAAATAACCGAAAGATTTCGGTTACCAAGCGGTTATTAATTTTGATAACCATACCGAACCGAACCGAAAACTGTTACTAACCGAATGGATAGTAAAAGACATAACCGAACGTAACCGAAAACCAAAATAACCGAACCGAATAACCATATGCCTTTTCTTTTGTTTTTTTGTGTGCGACTCAAACGCTTATCTTTGTAAACGTTGTTAGATGCAATCAATGATTTTGAAAACCGGGTTGGTTCAACCGAGAATTGTCTATCTAGCTAAATTTGGATCGAGTCAAAACTCAGATTTGAGTTAAAACCACTAAAACCGGCCAAAAAACGGTGATCCGGTTCAATACCAAAACTCGATTAACAAAATTTAAATCAAAATGAGATGTTTAGGTAAAAAGTAGATGTTTAGTGTTAATTGAGTTTCTGCTCTGTTTTGGTTGTCTTATACTCTGAATTTTTTTGAGCTATTGCTCTGTTTCACGACTAATGAACATTCAGACGTTCAAAAAAAAAAAAATTAGATGTTTAGGTAAAAAGTACTCATTTGACACGAAGTCAAAATATTTTTTTTATTAATCAATAAATCTTAACAAAAGAACAATATACAATAGTCAAGACTTTGTGAATTTTTTTTATTTTTTATTTTAGAAAGGGTTAAACATTGTGAATTTTTAAACTATGGTAGCTACTAAAAATCCGATGTTGCTGGTTTCTTGTTCTTTAGGATTGTCTGCTGCTTCCTTCATCATTTGCCTCCTTTTTATAAGGATTTTCTCTCTTAACTATATTTCTTTTTAGAAATGCATCGACTTCATATTCTTTTTCTCTTTCTTTTTCTGGTTGGAGCCGTTGGACATGTTGATCCCGAGGATCACTAATGTTGTTTAAAGGGTGATTATGGAGTGGGAGGTGAGATTTCCGTCAATTAGAGCAAGTCAACCACAATTTATAGCAGGTCGGGTATTACGTCGAACAGGTCGGGGACCGTATTCTTTATATTGATGATGAAAAGAGACGGACGATTTAGATTTACGAACTGCTTCCGACGGGAATCCAGTTCGGCGTTCTAAATCGCGATGCCTTGTTACAAAGGAGAGAGAGAGAGAGAGAGAGAGAGAGAGAGAGAGAGAGAGAGAGACCGGGCCTATTCTTTGTAGAGAGTAATGAGGTTTTTTTCAAAAGTCCCCTCCTTAATCCATAACGAGGGGTATATATAGTGAGAGTAGCTTCCTGCTTCTGCGGATTCCGGGACCACGCGTCGCCATCAGCCTGTTTCGCGGGTAAGGTGCTCTAGGAAGCGTGTCCTGGTTCTCAAGGTGATAGGTAATGATGAGCTCGGCGCCATGCTTTTGTAAGATAGCATACTGTTCGGCCAACTTCCTTCCACGTGTCTTTTCCTCCTTCGCTTACTCCGCAGGGTTGGTGGGACGTCGAGGTCAGACCATGCCTCTATTCGGATAGCACACTGTTCGACCAACTCCCACGTGCCTTCTTTCCTTCTGACATCCCTGTTTTGGCGAGGTGTCAGCGCGGACCCGGGGTGCGTCTTTTGAGAGCTCGGGATTTCCGGATGGAGCCGAGCGCGGGACTCCAGGTCGGTGACCTCTGGTCAAAGGTTGACGCTATGCCGACCGAATCGAGGAGGGCTCTTGCTAAGATGGGTCTAACTAAATGAGGGTGCTAGGCCCACCTCCAACAATAGCCCCTCCCCAGTTCGGTGGCATGAGGTGAGGCGAATACATCGAAGTTGATCTGATGTTAGTTCGGCGCCTTTCGACACGTGTCCAGGCGTCGCTTCGTTGTCCCCTTCCTCTATTTAACCCCTCTTTCTTTCTTCGGTTAAAACTTTCTGCGCATACTCTCAAGGTAACTCCCTTCTTCCCCTTCTTCTCTCTGCGTGTTTTTTTCTTCTTTTCGACTTCGCTTCCGGCTTCGGACATCGAGATTTATTCCTCTTCTCTGAGCGATGGCGCCAATGCTAGATGGAATTAGGGCCGAGTCGAGCGATGAGTCGGCGTCTCGCGACTACCGCGACGTTTCTCCGGAGGAAAGCTCTTCCCCCCGATGGTTCCGAGCACGCTTCTTCTCCGAATCGCGGCGAGGAGGGCGAAGAAAGGCCTGTTTCTTCTACTTCGGGGGCGCTCCGCCGCTTTCCGGGACCCGCCATAGGAAGAAGGCGGTGATAAGGTCCTCCTCTGGGGGTTATGGCGCTGACCGGGACGGAGGAGGATCCGGGCGTGCGGGCGATCGTGGCGGACACCGGGGTGGTCGCGGTGGAGGAGTACGAGCGGCCAAGGTGAGGAAGTCTCCCTTGGTCCTTTACAAGCAAGGCGGGTCGTCGACCTGGAGCACGCCGGGGTCGCTCGCCCTGTTGAGGGAGCTGTGCGACTTCCCTGCTGCCGTTGAGCTCCGCCTGTCCAGACCGGACGAGCGTCCGTGGAATCCTCCGGCAGGCTTCGTCTGCCTGTACGAGGGATTCTTTCTGAAGTGCGGGCTGCGTCTTCCTCTCCCCGAGCTGCTCGTCCAATACTGCCGGGCGCGGGGTTTGGCCTTCTCGCAGATCTGCCCGTCCACGATCCAAGGGATGATCGTGCTGCTGACCCTGGGGCAGGAGTGTGACGTGGAGGTGACGGTGCCCATGTTCGAGGCTCTCACCCAGCAGAAGGCGAATCCTGGGATCCCGGGGACTTACTACGCTGCTTTCAAGCCCGCGGCGAACATCCTTGAGGCCAACAGTTCGGGGTCTAAGGCTAGCAAGCTGTCCAAGATCGAGGACTGGTCTCGCAGCTACTTCTACATCCGGGCTACCGAAGTGGTTGGACTCGATCCGTCAGCGAGATACACCCGGGATTGGAATTTTTCCCTGGGTAGGGGTTTGTAGACCGAGCTGCATTTTTTTTCTTCAGTTTTGGTCTGACTAACGCTGTCTGTTTTGCTTTCAGGTCCTCATTCTTCCAGATTCAAGTTGCCGGACTACGCGGGTATCCTTGTTGTGTTCAGGACGGTGGGTGAAAGAGATTGGAAGTCGTTCACCTCGGGGAGAGTTGCAGCTGCCATGGCCGGAGGTCGGGTTTTTTTTTTTTTTTTTTTTTTACCGACCTGACGGCTGACGTTATTGCAGGTCGATCAAGGTTCGCTAGTCCGCTTTACGCGGATTCGTTTGTGGCGCCGCCTCTGCCAATTGTTGAGGTGCCGGTCCGGCGAGAGCCGGCGCCGCGGGCTGGAGGTGAGGGGTCCGAAGCTGCTCCTTCGAAGAAGAGGGCGGCCATAACAGCCGGCGGGAGGGCTGGCAAGAAGAAGAAGAAGACCGAGGTGGGAGGGTCCTCGGTTTCAGGTCGGGACGAAATCCGGCCTTCACAGCCCGGTAGCGAGCCCGAGGGCTCTCCCGTCCTGCTTGCAGGGGAGGCCGATGTACCTGCCGCCGAGGTACCAGCCAGTGGTGGGGTCGAAACAGCCCGGATCCTGTCGGACGAGGAGGTCGCGGTTCAGGCGACGGAGGGCGGCGATGCGATCGTCGTCGTGGAGGAGGGGCGGGATCCTGCTGCTGTGCAGGGTGCTGAGGGTCGACGCGATGATGGAGGCGGAGCTTCAGAGGGTTCCGATGCTGAGCCTCGGGACTACAACTTCTACTTCTGCCATGAGGACGGTAGTAGCCAGGTCGTCGTGGACCAGGATGAGTGCGCCGAGCTGGCGCAGGCGATGATGTTCGGGCAGAATCATCCGCACTTCCGGCCGATGGAGAAGGCGGAATCCGACGCCTTTCGCGCAGCGGCGCGGTTTGCGGCTCGGGTGAGGTTTTGTTATGGGTCTAGCTGTTAATTTATCTGGATTTACGTATGTTGTTGCTAACATCTGGTTTGATGCAGACGATGGCTCTCACTGCCTTTCTAGGGGAGGCCTACGAGAAGCGACTCGCCGAGAAGGACGCGTCGCTCAACTGCCTGAAGATGCGCCAGGAGGCCAGCGCGCAGACTCAGTCCGTTCTCCTCCGCGGGCTTGAGAATGAGCTGAGGGATGAGAAAGCCCGATCGGCGGCGATGGAGAAGGAGGCGGCGCGGATACGAGCCCGGGCTTTAGAGGCAGATAATGTTCATGCCGAGCTGGAGGCGGAGAGAGCTCGATCTGCCGCGGAGAGGGCTCGGTCGGCTGCCTTGGAGGAGGAGCTCGGGCTTCTGAAGGGGGAGAGGGAAACACTCCGCTCCAGGGTTAAGGGGCTGGAGGGCGCCATTGACCGGGCGAAGGCGGCCGTGGCCGCGGAGAGCGATCGGGTAACGGACAGGTGGGAGGAGAGGAACCGGAAGTGGACCGCGAAGATGGAGAAGATCCGCGCCCATCTCGACGGTCGCAACCGGGCTTTAGAGCCTCACCTGCTGTTCAACCAGGTGGTCGGTATAAAGGCGTGTCTCATGAGGATGGAGGCTGAGGACGGGATGTCGGTGCCGTGGTACCGGTATAAGAAGCTGGACGAGGACGAAGCGACGTTCGGAGCCCAACTGGACGATATCGATTTCCCGGACTTGACCCCGGAAGATTTGGACATCCCTCTCGACCGCACATCTGGCGTCTAGCTCGAGCGGCTTATGCCTGTCGGCCCTTCTGAAACGCCCGTCGTGGACCTGACCTCGGACGTTCACTCATCAGCTGCTGAGGCTGTCCAAGCGGACCTGCCCGCACAAGACCCGGCCCCGGGTGCTGTTGAAGCCGGCCCTGTCGCGCTGCCTGCTGAGGCCGCGGTTGAGGAAGAGCAGACCGAGCAACCCTTCCTTGGTGAGCACGGCACCAATGTGAGGATGGTGGGCCCGGATGACCTGGCTGGTACCCGTGCTGACGGGGGTGAAGATTTACCGGCCGATGTGGCCTTGTAAAGGCTTTTTTTTTTTTTTTTTGTAAAGACTAGGCCGTTGGCCCTTTATGTAAGTGCCGTACGAGGCTTTGTTTGAAATGAAATTAGTGTTTTTAGAATTCCCTTGTTTTCTTTGCGAATGTCTGGTAGAATAGGTCGTAGACCGTATCCTGTGGATCGACGTCGTGTGTGCAGGTCGTAGACCGTGTCCCTGCGTCTTTGTATCGGGTGCGAGGTATGGCTCGGCTTGAGATACTTAATGCTTGTGTATCTTTATTTATTTTTTGTTTTTGCGAGGTGTAGCTCGGCTTAAGGTACTTAAAGCTTGTGTACCTTTTTTTTTGTGCGAGTAGCGAGCTCGGCTTTGAGACACTTAGTGCTTGTGTGTCTGGTAGAGGTGCGAGCATTGGGCTCGGCTTTAGTACTTATAGCTTGTGTACTATGTGAGTGCGAGCATTGGAGCTCGGCTTTAGCACTTATAGTTTGTGTGCTGGGGAGTGCGAGCGTTGGAGCTCGGTCCCCGTTTCTTCTTTCTTGCTTGTGAGTGCGAGCATTGGAGCTCGGCTTTAGCATTTATAGTTTGTGTGCTGGGGAGTGCGAGCGTTGGAGCTCGGCCTCATTTTTTTTTTTTGACGATGAACAGGTCGGGGACCGTATTATTTTTTTATTTTTTTTTTTTTTTGAAAATGCTTTATTAGGTTAATAGCTGAGCCCTGGTCAGGGGTTGCCTACGTACCCTTTAATAGAAGGGATCAAGCCAATCGTAGTTCGTTTGTTTACAAGGATAGACAGCGGAGCGGAGCTCGGGGGCCTAATAGTAGAAGCGTTTTAGGTTTATCGAGTTCCAGGAGCGCGGGACTGCGTCGCCGTTCATCGTGACTAGCTCGTAGACGCCGGGCCTCACGATCTTGGAGATGAAGTAAGGGCCTTCCCAGTTTGCACCGAGCTTGCCGGCGTTTAGCTCGGCGGTGTTTTCGAAGACCTTGCGCAGGACCAGGTCGCCCTTGGAAAAGAACCTGCCTCGAGCCTTCTTATTGTAATACTTGGAGGCGAGCTGTTGATAGTTCTGGATTCGAAGGAGGGAATGGTCCCGTTGTTCCTCGAGAAAATCCAGCTCGCTCAATAAGATGGCGTCGTTCAGGTCGGCCTGTCGGGTGAGCATAGCGCGGCGAGGAGTGGGGAGGCCGACTTCGGATGGGGTCATCGCTTCCATGTCGTGAGAGAGGCTGAATGGTGTGCGACATGTCGATGTCCTCGGCGTTGTGCGATGGGACCAGAGGACTCCATCTAGCTCATCGGCCCAGGAGCCTTTCTTGTCGCTTAGTTGCTTTTTAAGGCCGTAAAGAATGGTCTTGTCGGTGGCCTCGGCTTGTCCGTTTCTTTGTGGGTATCTCGGGGTGGACTTACTCAGTCTGATCTTCTACTTTGCGCAGAAGTCTTCGAAGATGACCGACGTGAATTGGGCACCGTTATCGGTCACGATCTCGTAAGGCAACCCGTGCCGGCAGATGATGAACCTCCAGACAAACTTTTGGACGTCCTCCGCCGTGATCTTGGCGTAAGCCTCGGCTTCAACCCATTTGGTGAAGAAGTCGGTCATCACCAGGATGAAACGCTTTTGACGAGATCGGGGGAGAGGCCCGACGATATCCATGGCCCATCGCATGAACGGGTAGGGTGACACTGCCGTGGTAAGGAGCTCGGTTGGGCAATGAATGAGAGGGCCATGGCGTTGACATTTCTCGCACCGGGATGCGAACTTTTCGCAATCCTGAAGCATTGTTGGCCAGTAGTGTCCCTGGTTTCGTATTCTCAGGGCGAGATCCCGGTCGCTGGAGTGGTTCCCGTCGGCGCCTTCGTGCATCTCTTTCATTACGTCGATGGTTTCTTATCCGTGGAGGCAGTTGAGCAGGGTCCCCGAGGCTCTCCATCGGAACAGGTTGCCGTCCAACATCGTGTATCGGGCGCATTTTTTTCTTAGCCGGCGGGTGGCCCATCGTTCTGGGGGGTGGACGCCGTCTGCTATGTACAGTAGTATGTCGACTCGCCAGTCTGGTAGTTCGGGCTCGGCTGGAGGTGGCGGTAGATCTTCTGGAGGTGGGACGTCCTCGTCGGGGTATGCGATCTGGGGACCGATCAGGTAGGCCCCTTTTGGCAGTTCGATGCTAGGGAAGTCTATACTTTCAACCGGGATCACCCGTCGGTGAGCTGGGGCCGAAGTGGAGGCTAGTGCTGCGAGGGCGTACGCGGAAGTATTATCGCCTCGGGGGATCTTCGTCAGGGTGAATTCGGAGAAATTCGCGGCCAAGCCTTGGGTCACCTTGAGGTAAGCATCCATGCGATCATTCTTGGCCTCGTATTCCCCGCTGAGTTGATTGGCGACGAGCTTGGAGTCGCAGTAGGCTTGGATTTTCTTCGCACCGACCACCTTTGCCAGGCGCAGGCCGGCAATCAGAGCTTCGTACTCGGCCTCGTTGTTTGACGCTGGAAAGGCCAGACGGAAGGATTGCTCGAGGATCTCCTTGGTCGGGGATTCGAGGCGTATGCCGATGCCGGAGCCGTGTTTGGAGGCCGACCCGTCGACGTGCAGGCTCCACACTTCGGGAACTTCGTCGACTGCTAGTTCGGGTACCAATTTAACTAGGAAGTCGGCCAGGACTTGAGATTTGACCGCGGTCCGTCCTCGGTAGTCGATCTCATACTCGCTCAGCTCAACTGCCCACTTCATTATTCGGCCAGACCGGCTCGGGCTGTGGAGGATGGTTCTGAGGGGGTAGGTACTTAGGACGGCAATCGTGTGGGATTGAAAATAAGGCCGGAGCTTTCGGGCCGCGACGACTACCGCCAGGGCGAGCCTCTCCAAAGTCGGGTACCTGCTTTCCACGTCGTCTAGAGATTTGCTGATGTAAGAGATGGGCCTTTGGTCGCCCCGGTCTTCCCGTACTAGTACCCCGCTGACCGCCGATGCATATACGGCAATATAAAGGTAGAGGGTTTCGCCTTCTTCCGGTTTGGACAGGACGGGAGGAGTGGATATGTACTCCTTCAGCTGCCGGAGGGCTTCCTCGCACTTGTCGTCCCACTCGAACCGTTTGTTAGCTCGGAGCAATTGATATAACGGTAGACATCTGTCGGTTGAGCGGGAAATAAACCGGTTAAGCGCGGGGATTCTCCCGGTGAGTCGCTGTACCTGACGCGTGCTTTCCGGGGATTTCAGGTCGGTGATGGCTCGGATCTGCTTGGGGTCAGCTTCGATCCCGCGCTGGGTGATGATATATCCGAGGAACTCGCCCGACGTGACGCCGAAAGAACACTTGGCTGGATTCAGCTTCATGTTGTACTTGTTCAACGTCCGGAAGCAGGATCGGAGGTGAGTGACGTGGTCGGTCGCTACCAGGGACTTTACCAGTATGTCATCTATGTATACTTCCATAGTGCGGCCGATTTGATCGGCGAACATCTGGTTGACGAGCCGTTGATAGGTGGCCCCGGCATTTTTGAGTCCAAAGGGCATCACCTTGTAGCAGTAGATCCCTCGGTCTGTGATGAACGCGGTTTTCTCCCGGTCGTCGGGGTGCATGGGGATCTGGTTGTACCCTGAGAAGGCATCCATGAAAGAGAGCAGCTCGTTCCCGGCGGTGGCTTCGACGACTTGGTCTATTCGGGGGAGGGGAAAGCTGTCTTTTGGGCACGCCTTGTTGAGGTCGGAGAAATCTACGCAGACCCTCCATTTCCCGCTCTTTTTCTTGACTACCACCGGGTTGGCTAGCCAGTCCAGGTACTTGACCTCGGTGATCGACCCGGCCGCTGTCAGCCTTTCTACCTCGTCATTGACTGCCTGTGCTCGCTCGGGGCCCAGCTTTCGCTGCTTCTGCTTGATTGGTCTGAAGGTCGGGTCAACGTTGAGCTCGTGGCTTCACGTCGCCGGATCAATGCCGGGCATATCGCCGGTTAACCAGGCGAAGGTGGAGACGTTTTGCCCCAGGAACTCGACCAGCTCTTTCTTAATGCTCTCTTCAAGGTCGGTTCCGATGCCAACGCAGCGGGCGGGGTTGCTCGGATCGATGTTGATCTGGGCGACGAGGTCCCGACCTGGGAGATCCTAGGTGTTTGGCTCGCCGGGCTGATGCGCGTTGATGGTTAAGCATGCCGGCGCGGCGTGGCGCAGTTTATGCTCAATGCCGAAGCAGGCGCGAGAGACCCGCTGGTTGCTCCTAAGAGTATACGTCCTGGCCTGATTGGGGAACTTGAGGCATTAATGGTACGTCGAAGTGACTGCCTTCATCGAGTGCAGCCAAGGGGTTCCAAGAATGATGTTGTAGATCGGGGTGGTATCGAAGACCACGAACTTGACGATTTTGGTGACCCGGCCTACGTAGACCGGTAACTCGATGGTGCCGATTCCGTTGACGGTATCTCCGGCGAAGCTGGTTAGCGGGATGGAGTGCGGTTTGATTGCGGCTCCGTTCAGGTTCATCCTAGCGAGGGTGTCCTTGAAGATGAGATCGACCGAGCTGCCCGTATCGACGAGGACTCGATTGACGTCGCAGTGGGCTACCCGGACCTGTACGACAAGGGGGTCATTGTGGGGCTGGTGGACCCCGGCCGCGTCGGCCTCGGTGAAGCATATCCCCCTTTTACTTGTGTCATGCGCACCGATCTCCGGGCCAGAATACCATTTCAGGGAGGCGTCGGTCTTCTTCTCATGACGCTTGATGGACCGTATTGAATCGTTACACGAGAGGAGGCCTCCCATGATCATCCCTATCAAAGTCCGCGCCGGGGGAGGCGACCTGCCCCTTTCCTGGTCTCGCGAGGGAGATCTCCGGCGATGATCGTCGTTCTGAGCACGGTTATCCGGCCTAGCCCGGCTGATCTCGCGGCCTCGATTATCGCGGGGTTGTACTCGATCGCTGTCCCGGGCTCGCGGACGCAGCCGCTCTGGTACGTGGATTTCCCCCCCTTTGGAATTGATTCAGCAGTACGTCGTGGAGTGCGCGGCACTGCGAGGTCGGATGCCCCTTTCTCTGGTGAAAGTCGCAGAAGGCTGTCCTGTCATACTGCTCATCTGGTCGGGGTTCCCTGTCGTTCGGCTCGTCGGGACGCCGATCCTGTTGGTTGGGATCTCGCACATACTTGTTCCAGGGCAATTTTGACGCGGGGCTGGGGAGAAGAGCGGGGTCGCGCAGATGGAGGACGGCGGGCGAGTCGTTGACGAGGAACGCGGCGGCCTGCTTTCCTTTGCTACGTTAATATTCATCATCGTAGTGTTGACGAGGCTCCTGATACCTTTCTTGGGGTCGCTCCTTTGGGACCGGTGCCTTGTGCGAGGCGCTGTTTTTTTACTCGGCCGCCTTTTCCTCTTCGAGCTCGACGAAGAGTCCGGCGCAATGTAGGGCTTCTTCCAGCGAGCGTGGTTTGTTGAGCTTCATGTCGTCCTTGAAGGCCGAATCGGCCCGCAGGCCCTTTCTTAGAGCGGGGAGCGCTGACTCGTCTGTGACGTTGCTTTGTGAGGCCGTGGCTTTGAAGCGCTCTATGAAGGACCTGAGCGACTCCTTCGCTCCTTGGTTCAACGCCCAGAGATCTGCGCTAGATGCGGACTGTCTGATGTAGATGGAGTAGTGCGCGAGGAATGTAGTCGAAAGATCTCTGAAGCTGTCTATGGAGTGCGTCTTCAGCCGAGAAAACCATGTGAGGGCCGGGCCGGTGAGGTTCTCTACGAAGAGCTGGCAGTGGGCGGCTTCACGCTCGTCCGGGGAGAAGTGGGCGTGGCCCATGGCGATGGTGAACGCCGTTAGATACTGGGCCGGGTCGGTGTTGCCCGCGTAGGGCTGGAGTTTAAGCTTTCCGAGGTGCTGGAGCGGGACGGAGGTGATCCGGCGAGTGAACGGCGTGTTTTGCGTCTCTCTGAGGACGCGATCTATTTCTGGAGCCGCGCTGGTGGCCTGATGGATTTTGGAGGACATCGCGCGGATAGTTTCCTTCATAGCCTCAAATTCGGCGTCCCTGACGCGCTCCGAGCTGGATCGTTGAAGGTGAGCTTCGTCATCCGGGGAGCTTCCTACTGCCGGGGCGAAGCGTCCGCCCAGGCCTTCGGATCCTGGCGGCGAGTCGCTGGGCCGGATTCTCCGGGCGCGCGGGGTTTCTCCCCGAGGAGCTGGTTCTCTGAGGTGGACGTCGGGGGATCCGGTGTTGTCTGACCGGTCACGGGAGGCTGCTAGTGCGGCAAACCGTTGATCAGTAGCTCGCGTAAGTTCGTCCATTCTGGCGAGCAGGGTCTGCATTATGGCTGACAGAGTGGGCTGGTCTTCCGGCGTTCGGGGCGCGTTGTGGGTGGCGGAACTACCAAATGGGATGGGCGCCGGAGCCGGGGGCGGAGCTCTGAGGGGCTGCTCTCGAGGGATCGATTGGTCGGTTGTCGCCTGGGCTGGCGTTGCGGCGGCCGCTGTTGTTGCTTGAGTCGACGGCGAGGACGTTGTCTGGGCCGGGACCGTTGCTTGGGCCGGGGTCTCCTGCTCCGACAACACTTTTGGGGGTGGAATCACCATTGCTGCTGCGGCTGGTGTCGTGGTTTAACTGCTCCTTGCGTATAGAAAAGTCTCTTAATTCCCCTCCCTCTAGCGCCAATTGTTGATCCCGAGGATCACTAATGTTGTTTAAAGGGTGATTATGGAGTGGGAGGTGAGATTTCCGTCAATTAGAGCAAGTCAACCACAATTTCTAGCAAGTCGGGTATTACGTCGAACAGGTCGGGGACCGTATTCTTTATATTGATGATGAAAAGAGACGGACGATTTAGATTTATGAACTGCTTCCGACGGGAATCCAGTTCGGCGTTCTAAATCGCGATGCCTTGTTACAAAGGAGAGAGAGAGAGAGAGAGAGAGAGAGATCGGGCCTATTCTTTGTAGGGAGTAATGAGGTTTTTTTCAAAAGACCCCTCCTTAATGCATAACCAGGGGTATATATAGTGAGAGTAGCTTCCTGCTTCCGCGGATTCCGGGACCACGCGTCGCCATCAGCCTGTTTCGTTGGTAAAGTGCTCTAGGAAACGTGTCCCAGTTCTCAAGGTGAGAGGTAATGATGAGCTCGGCGCCATGCTTTTGTAAGATAGCATACTGTTCGGCCAACTTCCTTCCACGTGTCTTTTCCTCCTTCGCTTACTCCGCAGGGTTGGTGGGACGTCGAGGTCAGACCATGCCTCTATTCGGATAGCACACTGTTCGACCAACTCCCACGTGCCTTCTTTCCTTATGACATCCCTGTTTTGGTGAGGTGTCAGCGCGGACCCGGGGTGCGTCTTTTGGGAGCTCGGGATTTCCGGATGAAGCCGAGCGCGGGACTCCAGGTCGGTGACCTCTGGTCAAATGTTGACGCTATGCCGACCGAATCGAGGAGGGCTCTTGCTAAGATGGGCCTAACTAAATGGGGGTGCTAGGCCCACCTCCAACAGGGCAGATGCTATATTCTCGTATCCGCTTGTATCAGCTATATTATTTTGGATATTGAACATTCTATTTGATTTGGCCGAATGATGTCAATGGCCAAATACCTGAAAAACACCGGGCACAGACTTAAATTTATAAGCCCCAAAAAAAATCGGGCTTTTTGTACCAAGTCCAATCGGGCTAGTGGATTTTTTTGGGCTTAACCCGGTCAAACTCGGGTTAGTCCATAAAGCCCAGAAATAAACATTTTTATTGAGTTAGATTAGGTCTGGGCAAAATACCTGGAACTGAAGAACCGAACCGATTAGGAGGTGCCGAACCCAAACCGAAACCTATAAAAATACTCGATGGATCCTAAACTCTTATACCCGAATAATCGGAAACGAACCGGAATGGAACCAAGAACCGATCGGTACCCAAAATATCCGAAATATAATTATATACCCAAAAATATTAGTTAATTTTTAGAGTATTTCGGGTATATTTTTGGTTTTATGGATATATTTTCTTTAGTTTTTTAGTTTTTTGGTATATTTTTGGGTTTTTAGGTATATTTTAGACATTTCGAGTATATTTTCTTTAGTTGTTTTTGGTTTTCGGGTATATTTTTTGGGTTTTCGGGTACATTTTCTGGTTTTCGGGTATATTTTCGGGTAATAAATACCTGGACCGATTAAGATCCGGATTTTTTTCGGGTTTTTACCGGTTCTTGAATATCGAAAACGAACCGACCCGGAACCGAACCGACCCGAAACCGATTGGAACCAAACCGGAACGATCCGAAACCCTATTGGTTCCTAAATGGGTCCAAAATCCTTGAACCCGAAAGACCCGGAACCGATCCGAATACCTGAATGCCCAAGCCTAAGTTAGAGGTTTTGTTTATGAATTTAACTTTTTAAAATATGGAGTATTTCCTATATTTTTACATTGATCGAAAACCCTAATTTCCTAGTTTTGCCTTATTATAAATCTAAGAATCTACATTTAGTATTGATGTGCATTGTTAGAGGAGGATTTAGCACCCTCCGGTTTAACTCGGTTCGAACCAAGACCGGCACCGGTTTACGACGGTTCGGACAAGAGGAGGACGGACTTTGCGTTAACAGGCTGAACACTAAAAAACCTAAAAGACAAACCCGCTCGCTTTCGTTACCGAACTCTACGGCCCAGCAACGGCCCGGTATTACGAGACAAGCCGGCCTCCGAGATAAGCGGGAGAATCCCTTGTATCTCGGAGAAGATCCAGAATATTTCCTTTCTTGGACGAATCGGGAAAAAGGGAAATATTCCTCGAGCGACCGACTCAAAAAACCTATAAATAAGGAGGAGCAAAACTCGAAGAATTCATTCACAATCATCTGAGAGACCTAAGAACAGAGAAAGAGCTTCATCAAGCGCCGAATCTCAAGTTCTTTAGTCTCCTTAGTCCTTTTTATCGAAACTCTATTGTAACGCCGAATTCAATCAATAAAACAAAGTTTCCGATCAAAGTTCTCTGTTTAAACCCCTTGTGTGATTTACGAATCAACATGTATGTCTTGAACAAATATAGAAATTGTCTTCTACCTAGACACGTTGAAACATTGATTTATACACGTACTTGGTTAGATGAGTTTACATTTCGTGATTCAAGTAACATTATCATTTATTCATATTTAGTTCATATTTTTTAAACAATTATCTATAGACTTTCATTCATATTTCTATACGATTTATAGATGTAAAAAAAAAACCCAAAAATCCATATAAACTTGTTCGGGCCGGGCCGGACTTTATAATATATGCTCAATGTTTTTTGGACCCAGCCGGACCAGACTCAAATATATGAGAGCTTTACGAGTTTCGCACCGGGTCGGACTAGGCCAACCCTATTGACATCCCCACGCCCTACTCTCCATTTTCTAAATAAAAATTTGGAGAGTAGATAAACAATGTATTATTTCCTTATGTGTACTGAACCGAAGATCTAGTATTCAACTATTTATAATTTTTAAACTCATGGGGTTGATGTTTATATGACTCCTATCCTCTACTCTATCTTGGAAGAGACCCTTTGACGAAATTTTAAAAATTGAAAAAAAGATCGTTTGAAAAAAATCAAAGATATATATGCGGTAGGATTCAAAATGGAAAATTCGAATAAACACTAATTCTTGTTTCTTCTCAATCATCTTAATTCTCACCACATAGATCAAGTGCCAGCATTTGGGCTTGCATACTCACTTTTCGAGCCCAATAACAAAAACCCACTTTCAAAAAAGTGAGCTTAAAATATTTTTAAAAATTGGAATAAAATAGTCAACCGACTTAAAATCTTTTGGATGGTAGAAGATATTGAGTCTTTTTACAAATTTTTATGGGGCCACGAATTATTCTTGATGGCACTATCCCTATGTGTGCAATAGTGATTGTTTTGGAAAGATGAGGTCCAATTAGTCCTTTTGGTGCACATGAATTCATGTGTATCCATATGGACGATTTCATGTAGACACTAACCACATGGATGGACATCATCTTTAGAACTTAGGGTCCACTTTAAAATCGTCCATGTGGATACTAGGTACCAAAGATTATGTCCATCCATGTGGATATTGTCCACTTGAAAATCGTCTATATGGGTACATAGAAATTCAGGTGCACCAAAAGGATTTATTATCCACATCAAATTGTCCATATGGATACTAAGTGGACATGTGGACGGTTTCATGTGGACACCAAATACCTTCAGAAACTGATTTTGTACATCCATGTGGATAGTGTCCTAATGATTTTTTTTGGTAATGGGCCATGTGGCTGTTAAACATCGTTGTAAGATTAGTGTTTGACTTAGTTGAAACATGTGAGCAAGAGTGATTGTTTTGGAACACAATATGTGTTCATATGGATGTTAATTTAAAGGAAAAACTCTGTTGGAACCTAATAATTTTTTGACACGACTTTCTATATTTAGTGTCCATATGGATCGAGGATAATAAGGAATTTAGTGTCAACATGAAAGCGTCCATTTGGCTGTTATACATCGTTGTAAAGATGATAATCAATGGTAATTATGATTCATCTCCCGTAGAGAATTTGGTCATATGGGTGTCCATGGTATGGCAAGGCGGGGTCTGAATTATCGAGTGTGTGTTGATTGGGAGAACCTAATTTGAGCAGATATTACGGTGGGGCCGGAATGCAAGATCTTGTTGGTGGCCGTATCAGTAAGATGCCGACGGAAGGCGCGGGGGGGGGGGGGGGGGGGGATGTAGAAATTTGTTTTAACCTCTCTGAGAAAAAATTGAATCAGTTGCAGCTCACAACTAATAAACTCGTGATGGGATTTTTTTGGGTTGTCGGTGGAATCTCCTTTGTAGGCGTATTGATTTAAGAAACTATAAGAATCATAGTCGACTGATGCAGGAGGAAAATAGATCCATTGGTGCCGGCAAGGAAAGATAGTCGTGGGAAAATATAGATCAGTGCTGCCGGCGAAGAAAGAGAATCTGAGGTAAGTGAGTCGGAGTTAAAATCGGGAAAAGAGAAAAGCAATTACAGTTAATACACATGAGATTTGAGGGTAATAAGGTCAATAGATAACCATAAGTAGAAGAAATTGTGCCTAAAGTTGAAAGTATCATTTCTGTAATTAGAGTTTAAAAAATGTGTTTGAATGTAATTTTCTTATAAAAAATTAGAGAGTAAATAAATAAAATATTATTTCCTTATGTGTTGAACCGAATGTATAGTATTCAACTATTTATAACTTTTAAATTCATGGGGTTGATGTTTATATGACTCCTCTCAGCTACACTATCTTGACGAAATTTTACAAATTGAAAAAAAAAAGATTGTTTGAAATCAAAGATATATATGCAGTAGGATTCAAAATGAAAAATTCGAATAAACACCAATTCTTGTTTCTTCTCAATCATCTTAATTCTCACCACATAGATCAAGTGCCAGCATTTGGGTTTGCATAGTCACTTTAACAAAAATCCAATTTAAAAAAAGCGATCTTAAAATACTTAAAAAAAAAAGAATAAAATAGTCAACGGACTTAAAATCAACCACTACAAAATCGCCACGTGGCTCGCTCACGCCGCCACCTTCTTCTTCCTCGAACCTTTTCACATACGAAAGAGTCTTTCAAAACAAAACAAAAAAGAAACCGTCAAAAAGCTCACCGTTCGTTTAGATTTCATCCTCGATCAAATGGCGTCGTTCGATGAAGCTCCTCCTGGAAACCCTAAGGCCGGAGAGAAGATCTTCAGAACCAAGTGTGCCCAGTGCCACACCGTCGAGAAAAGTGCCGGTCACAAACAAGGTCCTGTTCGTTCTCGCTTTGATCGGATTTTGTTTCTAGATCTAAGGGTTTCTCTTACCATCATCATTTGGCTTTAATCTCATCGTTTCTACGCTTGTTCTGGTCTGGATCTACTAGTTTGAGCGCTTTGATCTCCTCTTTTTCATCTAGACGTATTGTTTTATCGTCTGTGTTGAATCGCTCTATCGTAATTTGTATTGTGTTTTTGGAAATTTGGGGATTTCTTCTTATGAAACAGGACCAAACTTGAATGGTTTGTTTGGAAGGCAATCTGGAACAACCCCAGGATATTCTTACTCTGCTGCTAACAAAAACATGGCCGTGATGTGGGAGGAGAAGACTCTCTACGATTACTTGTTGAACCCAAAGAAGGTATTTTTTTTCCTTAATGGATTTGAAACCATTATCATGCTCTTGAATTCTAGAGATTATTTGTTGCAAAGAAAAAAAAGTAATTTGGAGCCTGATACCATTCAAGTATCGTTCTGTTGAATGTTCTGGATTATCTACAAACCCAAATTTTCTTGCTTTCTTCAAGGTTTTTTTCTTGTGTGCAAAGTCTCCATCTTTATGAAATTTGATTTTCCCTCATTGGAATCTTGAGTGTGCAACAACTCGGCAATGTTCTTTTTTTTGTTTTGCCCTGTTGCTTGAGTTTTTGAGTTTTAGAAGGCCGGAAGCTAAAAACAAAAAAAAGTTAGAGCCGCTCTACCTTCTTAATTTTAGAACTCATGACTTTTTTATTGAAACTTTTTATAATTTTACCAATAAACCAAAGAGATTTTTTTGAAATTTAAAAGCCGAAATGTTGTTATAAAAAAAAGGCCGCAAGTATAAGCTTGCTCTGCTTGGACTCTGAGCGGTTCTGTCTCTAGAATGAAATCGTAAGGTTTGAGAAAATGTTGTATGCGTAATACTGAGTCCTCTCTTCTTTCTCTGTGGATTGGTCGTTTCTTATTGAGCTGATTTAAAGGAGAATTAGATAACTCTCTATGATTGATGTGGGTTTTGTTTGCTTGTTACAACAGTACATTCCTGGGACGAAAATGGTGTTTCCTGGACTGAAAAAGCCACAAGATCGTGCTGATCTAATCGCTTATTTGAAGGAAGGTACTGCATAGACAGGCTCGCTCGGATATATATATTTATATGCAGCCTCTATTCCCTTGCATTTTTTTAAACAGATAAAATAAATCAGACCCAAGAATATTGTGGTCATGAACTGTTTTTTTCTTCTTCTCTGTTAACGAGGCGAGTTGCCTCTTATAAAGTCGAATATTCGTTTTTGATGTGAAGAACCCAATCTCTCCACCACGAAATTTATGAGAATTTTATTCTACTTGTCTACTTTTGTTTACAAAGCAGATTCTATAATTGTCTGTCAAAGACATATTTAGATATAAACACGGCAAACTTTCCATACAAGACTAATTGGATTCTTGCATGTACAATCATTTTATAAAAACATATTTTGTGTATTAACACTTTATAAAAACTGAAAAAAATAAAAAATTTGTATTGTTTATGCGTTAATTTTTCAATCGTATTTATGTACAATATTGCACAAATCAACGGTGTACAATACACATACCAATAACAAGTAGGGACAAAATCGTATTTTCAATAAAGAAAGTATTACTTATTTTTTAAAAAATTTGAAAGATGTTAAAACACAAAATATGTTTTTGATTAAGTGCAAATATACGGTCAAAGTATATGTGATTAAACTAAAAAATGAAAAAAATATTTTATTTTTCTTGTAACACGAGCTAGAGTTGTTAAATTGTTATTATTAATTCATAAGCTGACAAGCAAAAACAAGTGACGACGTCCGGTGATGGCTGATTCAAGTCTTGGGTTGTGAAGGTTTCCACGTTCCTGGTATCTGTTGAAAAATATATAATGAGACTCCCAAAGTTACAAACAGAGAGTGAGTGAAACACAATTTTACACAAACACAGACAAACCTCAACACCATGACGCCCAATTCTGTTACGTGATACGAAATTCAGAACTAGATTCGCAAACTCGTCCGGTACATCTTCCTGCATTCATTTACATTCAAGCAGATTCATCATCTCGATACAAAAAAAACGCAATCGCGATTGTTACCTGTATGGCATGTCCGGTGTGTTTGACCACGATCATCTGAAACTTTCCTTGCATTTGACCAATTGTGAGTGTCCTAATCCAATTTATCAACATCGTTATTACCATACCAATCAACTTAAGCCAGAGGTGAAGAAGCCAGAGTTCCAGAGGGACGAACACGCATATATATATACCTGTCCAATCTGTCCGTTCCAGCTAATAGCAAGAGTTTTGGAACAGGAGATGACAAAAACTTCTCCGAGAGACATTCGTACCTGTGCAACGCAACTAACATTGTTCAAATTTCAAGAGAGGTATATGTTTCCACTTGGATTCACAACACCAATTGTTGTAACCAGTAACTCTAGTTATTCAACCATCTCAGCAATCCTTAAGCTTATGTTTCATAGATGAATGAATTTTTGGGGAAACCGGATGCCAAGTTTCACAGACTACTTAGAAGATCCCATGGTGACCTAATACAGCCGAAGTTCTAACAAATTTTTGTCCTAACAGATTTACTGAAATAAAACAAGAGGTAGTGAGGGTCATACCAGCCTTTCCAATATTGCTCTGTTTCCTCTAGATGCGTCCGGTAAACATAGCTGGACAAAGAAACATATTTTCACTCATTAGGAAGCAAACATGTGAGAATACCTCAAAGTGGTGATATTCAGCAAATAGAGATACGAACCATTGTTTTGAATCATCATATTTAAGAGTTGTGGGGATGGAGACACGAGCAGAATCAATGTTCCTTAATGACCCTCCTCTAACGCTGTACTCAATCTGCCGATTTTATGCAGTTCTTTAGAGATGGTAGACCCGATAAAACTTACTACAACAACGTCATTTGTTGTCTGCAGCTTATAGATATCAATGGTTTTTGTTTTCTTTTAGATAAAAATGCTAGATATCTTGCTTGTATGTACAACCTAGCGTTTAAAAGTTGCTTACTGCTTTTTGGATGCTGGGAAAATGTTGCATTCTATTTGAAAGAATTTTTTGCATGTGAATCAATGAGGCAATAGCAGTACCCTGCAATGAAAGTACTTTGGTCAGTTCATCTCACAAGAGTGCAGACCAAGTGAAAAACAGATAAGACCTTTCTATTAGAAAGCAAACCTCAACAACATCCACAACGACAAGCCCAGCCAAGCTAGGCAATGTTTTGTTTGCAGCAACTTGCACAGCGACCGAGCCTCCCATGCTGTATGTTTATAACATGAAACCAATTCACGAAAACTGGATTACAACACTTTTATTCTACAATAATTAGGTAATATAAAACCAATTCACGAGCCCATAAATGTTCCATACTAGAGAAATCAAGTCAAAACCATAGGTTCAGTAGACGAATTGTTGTACCAGATAGATCCAGAACTACGAGAAAACTTTATCAATGATTAACACACGCACACACACGACTGTCTCAATAGATTTTATACTACCTAATTATTTGACAGTTACTGATACCTGATACATGTGATTAATGCATATAGAGAACTATCTTAAGCTTTATTATATATGTTACAGGTGTGCAGATATATTCGCAATTGTTGATCTACTCGCAACTGACCAGCCCTTTACACTTTAAGATAGAGTTCAAAACAACATACCGAAATGACAAATAAAATGGAAAAAGAAAAAACCTGTGACCAACTAGCACAATAGCTGGAGGAGAGTCTCCATACAATTCCTTAATCACCGCCAAAACATCATTGCTCATTGTCTGCATGTCCATATTATTACATCAGTCTCAAATCCCAGAGACCAGCTAGTGCATAACTGATGAGCAAATTTGTACTTTTGGAAAAAAGGATGATATACCTCTAGCGATAAGTCCAGTTCATTCTCTGAAACCGATTTACCGTGTCCTCTCAAGTCCATCGCAACCACACGTGCTTTCTCCTTGACTATACTAGCCACTAAAGAAAACGAGAGCCTGGCAAAAACAGACGAAACTAGTGTGTTTCTATACACCTTCACCGAGAATGCAAACGGAAACCACAACAAAACGAAAAGTTATAATCGTACAGACCGTGATGCCATTTTAATTATTTGCTTGAACACTAACTCGAGAGCGACCAAAATTCAATCTTTAGCCAGATTTAAAACACTGGAAGAAGTAGTGACTCCTGCTCCATCAAATGAAGAGCCAAGATCAAAACAAAAACACTAACCCAGAGTAGCCACCTCCATGGAGACAAAAGACAACAGGTCCTTCTGTTCCTGCCATATATACGTGAAAGACCTAAAATTGATACGTTCCATCAGAAACAGAGAAACTAAAAACGTTGTTGAAACTTAAAAAAGAGCATTCGTTAAACGTTTACATCGTCTGAGCCAGGGATTGATATATCGTCTTCTTTGTCAAAATAGCTTGTCCATTCTACAGGCGAATACTTTTCCGAAGAGCTCCTGCAACAAAAACCAATTCACGATGTAATTTTATACAGTTCACTGCGAAATTACCAAATGCGATGGGAGAAGAATCGAGAAATGAAATCTACGAGAGGAATCAGTATCGAATGTGAAAAAACAAAAAAAAACTGGTGACGACTCACGTGGAAGGAGGACGAAGAGGTCGAGCGGCGAAGACAGACGCCGGAGCTTCTAATGGTTCTTCGTCGGAGATATCTTCGCGAAGGGGATTCAAATTCGAAGACGACTCCATCGATGAAAGCTTCAGGTCGCGAAAATTCAACGACAGATCACAAGCATATATAACCTCACAGATCTTCAGTTTCCACTGCTTGCTTTTCTTTCTCTACATATTAACTTTAATTGATGTTCAAATTGATAAAAAAATAGGTCATCCTAGATTAGGTTCCCCTTTATACGCAGATAAAAAATAAACTATATTAGATTCTTATATTGATAACTCGCGTAAATATGATCCGTATAATTATATTTTAAATTAATAATCATGTTTAGTTATCTAGAAATTATGTTTTGTTATATATTCACAATTAAAAATATTCAAAATTAATTCATAATGACAAAGAAGATTCCAAAAATCTTAATTTCCTTTTTAGAGTCTTAGCTTTCCAATGAAATTAATCGAATAACAATTAAGAAAACTATATTAGAGTCTTAGCTTTCTAGTGAAATTAATATTTACTCTATATGAATAAGAGGATTCCAAAAATCTTAATTTCTTTTTTTTGTTATTTTGTCTTATAGAAAAGTTTATATTATTACATTGGTATTTTAGTTACTATTAATTACTTTTTATTAGATTTTATTAATTTTCTTAGATTTTAGTTTCATCTATTGTCTTTTTTCTTAACTAATTTAACCAGCACAAATTTCTGATTTAATATACTAAATTGAAAAAAACTAATAAACACATTCATGACAACATTATTTTTGAAACTAAGACAATAGATGAATATGGAATGAATTTTGAAACTAATTTAAAATCACAAAAGATCGACAATTTTTTGTCAGTTTTATCTTGAAGAAGTAAAGACCGGACTTTTGTCTCGTAGCATATTGGTTGTGGTAACTTTTAACTGATTTTTCGATTATTGTACCTTATTTTTTCCAATTAGAGTGAATAAGGTTTTTTTCATCATATTCATTTTCATCCTCGTTATATATATTTTTATATAAAAAAAAGTCAAAAATTATTATCATTCTCTAGCTATTTTAATCAAAACAAAATTTCAATTGAATCTACAAATCGAAAAGCAATGTAATAAACACAACTTTTGCTCTCGTATATATGAAAAAATCAATTTTTGAAACCAAAACAATATATGAATATGGAATGAACATAATAACAAATTTATAATAACAAAAAATCGAGAAAGTAAATATAATTTTTGTAAATTTTACCCTAAAGAGATAGAAGCCGAAATTTTGTTTAGTGACATATTGGTTGTGGTAACTTTTCAATGGTTATTCGATGAGATCATAAACCTAAGCGATGAGGATTTAATTCTCATACTTAGGGGTCATTGCAAATAATATTGAAATAACAAACATTATTTTATATATGAGAATATTGGTTTACACATAGTCATTTTTCATTCATTATAGTCGTTTTTCTCAATCCATGAGTGAAATCTTTCTCATGCCGATCTTTTTTCTTTTTCTTCATCAGAGCATATCTTTGATCAAGAAGACAATTAAGTAGGCAAAATCAATACAATTTGTATAAAATTTCAGAAAAATGAATAACAAATAGAACAACTCAAAATAAAGAACTTCTACATTGATCTATGGCAATCTCAATCCGAATATGAAAATGTAATTTTTTCAATCATTTTTGCACTATCTATTCTACGTGATCGTGTGAAATTTTTTTATGGATGTGTGTCAGAACTTTAGATGCTAATGTAGATTATAATGATTAGTTATTTAAAATTATATGGGGAAAGCCTTAGAATCAAATAACTTCAATTTTTATAGATAATAAATAATTTTGTAACAAAAATGGTGATAAAATTATTCTATCATAATAAATAAAGCTCTCTCTAAATGTGTGCGTATACACACATGTAAAAAGATTTTACGATTATATTTATTCTTATTTATTTATATAATTGGGACCACTATTTTAAATTAAGAAATTTTCCTAATTTAATATCATGTTAGTTTTTTGTTGTTAATGTAAATTTTATACATAATTTCATTATTTTTTATATTTTTATTAATCATATTAGATGTGGAACAATAAAATTGATTATTTAAAAACTGATGTGGACACCCTTAAAGGTATATATCATCAATTTTTTAATTTTCATTTATCGTTTTATCATCAAGCAATATCAACTTCACAATTTAATGTTCAAATAGATTCGAATTCAAAAAGTTTACGTAGACAATTATTAGTGGTTGTTTAAAATTATATGTGAACATTTAATTATTGGTCAAAAACAAATTAATAAGCACAACTCTTGATATAGGATTCATGCCTAATTTAATTTGTAACCAATATATTAGATGAATATGGAATTAATTTAATAGAATAAAAAAACTATGACATGATTTCTTTATTTTTTAAAACTCATTATTTTGAGTAATTCCCATTATTTGTCGTTTTTGATGTTTTTTTTTTTTTTTTATATTTGGCAAATATGAATTTATTCTAAACGCTGATGTGGACCAATAAAATCGATTGTTTAAAATCTTATGTGGACATCTTTAGAGGTCTATAGCATCAACTTTTAGTAGTAATAATAGATTTTCCATAGAGTTAGTGTAACAACCCAATTTTGGCCTAAGAAGAAAAAGCCCAGCAAGAAAAGGCCCATCAGAAAAACCTTAGTTTAATTCTCTATATAAGTGAGTTTTTAGAAGAAAGGGAAGATATTTTTCAAACAGAAAACCCTAGCCGTCAACCGAGACCAGAGCCCCGCCGCCGCCGAGCCTCTCCACCGCCGCTGACCTCCGCCGCTTCGAGGAGCAGCCGCCGCAAAGTTGCCCCTAGCTGCCGCCTTCTTGATTCATTTGCTTCGAGTCACCGTTAATTCAAATTTGAGTCGTGCCATTTTTTTTCCAGAACCCTAACATCCAGATCTCTAAGGTGAGTATTAGATCTAGGCTTCTCTCTATGTTCTCTTGTCTTCTTCTGGTATGTTGAGTTTAGATATACTCCGGCTCTACAAGAATAATTGTCTATTACCACAAATAATTTTGTGGCAAACACCTAAAATCCGTAACAATATAATCATTCGCCACGAATTGTCACAAAATTAATTTGTGGCTATAGGGTCGTTACAAACAGAATTTTATGGCAATTTCTGGCATTTTTGCCATGGAATGCCATGACGATATTCTCGGCTAAATTAGCCACGAGTTATCGAGAAAACAATTCTGGCAAATTTACCAAAAATTAATACAAAATAATTGTGGCAAATTGTAACAAATTATCACAAATCATTTCTAACAAATCGCCATAACATTTTTGTGACTAATCCGTTGATTTTCATAAAAAAACATTTAACAAAAATAATGTATAATTATTAATATTAACCAAATTATTAATTTATATAAAAAAGAAAATATCTAAATACACACGCTCGTAAAAAAAAGAAGTTTTTGTGACTAATTTCCGTCGTTGTCATCTCTGCTTTCTCCTCCGCACAAATTTTCTGTTTCAAAATCAACAAAACTTAGAACTTGGACATGGTTTTTGGCCTCTCTTTCTCTTTGCCGTCGACTCCGATGAGCTCTAGTCCAGATCTGGATCTTATAGAAACGATTCTAGATCCGAGGGGAGAAGTTAGCGACTGGAAAGAGACGCGACGGAGAAGAAATCGGTTGAGCTGAGGGAAATCGAGTGGAGTTGAAGCATATAGAGAAACAAAATCTTAAAGGAAGCATATATGGAGAATCGATGGGACTCACATTATATGAATTGCTTCTGCTTATCGTCATTCTCTACCTCCGACAAAAAGCACTCAATATATGCCGGCGTTGGAGTATTGGTCACCTCCGGTGGTTTTTCCCGGTCATCCTTCCTCTCCGTCGCCGTTGATGATTCCATTTCTGTTGTTGTTTCTCCCAAACCCTCGCTCACTGGATTTGATGAACCTGAACCCAGAAACAAAAATAAAATCAATGGAGAACGAGAAAAGAATTTGTTACAGATTGTATCTTTTTCGTCAAAGAAACAGAGGAAAAATGAAAAGAAAACTGAGACAAAATCAAGAAAGTAGAGAAGTATAGTTTGGGTTTCGTCAAAAAAGTTTCACCTCCAGATCTATTATGAGAAGTAGAGAAGCTTAGTTTGAGATTCGTCAAGAAAATAGAAAGAAAAGAAAGATCTCATTATCTTCAAGATAAAAACGAGATGAGAGAGGAGAAGAGAATATATAATGAAATAGTCTCAAATGAAATGTGAGAGGAAACATTTAGCCCCTATTATTTCACCCAAAATTTCAATTTTTTCCATACAATTTGATATAGTCACAAAATAGTTGTAAAGTAAATAGCAAGTAGTCACAATATAATCTCAAATAAAGTAGCAAAGTAGTCACCAATGAGAAGTTAGTCTCTCTTTTTATTTGCATTTTGATATCGATTAGTAATATTATAATTTGTTATAAAAGTAATATTATTGGAAACATAATTTTATTGATTTTTTTAGGAATCGTTTACATGAATATTTAAAACAATTACAAAGAAAAATAGCGCATAGAGGATCATAATAAAATTAATGGCAAGTTCTTTTTGAGTAAATTCTCCAACGTAAATGTCATAAATAGAAAAAGCATTAACAAACTAAATAGTTTTCAAAACATTTTTCTTACAAAAGAAATCTAAGAATTTTTTTTCTTCTTTGTGACCGTTATAACCAAAGAAAATCAATCTGAAAATTGTAATATGTATTAGTTAAATCTATCAATTTTCAGATAAAATGTTATTTATATATTATTTGTAAGTATTGGATTTTTTGTATTTTATTTGATGTTTATGTGTAAGAGTTTACAATTTAAGATTTAGAGTTTATGATTAAGGATTAAGGTTTAGGGTTTAGGGTTTGTGTTTGGAGTTTAGAATTTAAGATCTATAAAATGTTCATTTTTTAAAAATTTGTAAGTGTTGAATTTTTTTGTATATTATTTGATATTTATGTGTAAGATCTACTTTACAATTTAAGATTTAGAAGTTATGATTAAGGTTTAGAGGTTTATAAGGGTTAAGGGTTTGTGGTTGGGGTTTAGAATTTATGATTTATAAAATGACTATATTTGAAATTTTTGTAATTGTTAGATTTTTTGTATATTATTTGATGTTTATGTGTAAGAAGTATACAATTTAAGATTTAGAGTTTATGATTAAGGGTTAGAGGGTTAGGGTTTGTGTTTGGGGTTTAGAGTTTAGGGTTTATATTTTCGTTTAGTCAAAGATAAATTTGTGTAAAATCCATGGTTATCTCATTAAATTTGTGAAAAATTTGCAATAAATTCCCACGTGTATTGTGTCCTGGCAAATTTGACATGAAAAAAAATATTATAATTTGTGGCAAATATTGTCACGAATTGTTTTGTGGCAAAATTTGCCACAAATTGCCACAACGTTTATCAACGTGGCAAATTTGACACAAAATGCAACAAAATTTTAAAAATCGTTCTTCGTGGCAAATTTGTTATAAGTTTGTGGTAAAAAATAATTACCACGAAAAGATTGTGGCAAAATTATGGCCCAATTTGATTTTGATTTTGGTTATAATAAATTGTTCACCGTGGAACCGGAATAATTTATAATGGTTGTAAGAAATAGTTACATTGTGTAATAAAGAGAAAAGAGAATGATATTTTGGGATAATTTATAATGGTTGTAAGAAATAGTTACATTGTCAAAATAATACTATACATATGTTTTTATTTTTATTTTTAAAAATTAACCCAATTCATAGATGTAATATATCTTTTTTTAAATGATGACAATATTAAAAAAGTAAATTTATAAAACAAAAAAAAATAATTAATATTTTTACAAAAATGCAATAGATAGAAAAACATTAAAAGCTACTATTGTAAGCTATTCAAGAGATATTTTACATCTATAAATTGGAATTTTTTTGTTTTCTAAATTCATAGATGTAATATATCTCTTGAATAGCTTACAATAGTAGCTTTTAATGTTTTTCTATCTATTGCATATTTGTAAAAATATTAATTATTTTTTTGTTTTCTAAATTTATTTGTTTAATATTTTCATCATTTTAAAAAGATATATTACATCTATGAATTGGGTTATTTAAAAAAAAAAAAAACATATGTATAGTATTATTTTGACAATGTAACTATTTCTTACAACCATTATAAATTATCCCAAAATATCTTTCTCTTTTCTCTTTATTACACCTTGTTCTATTGATCTGAAAACAGGAGTGTACCGCCGGTACTGTTCATCATTTGCCACCGATATTATTCATCCCAAAGTCGATAACACTATTTATAACCGGAGAAAGTAATATATGATACTTGTTAGCGTATTTGTTAACGTGCTAACGAAAATATCCGATATTTGTTACTGTGTTAACAATAATACATGATATTTGCTAATGTGTTATCCGCTACTTGTTAGTGTGCTAACAATAATATCTGATACTTGTAACGTATTAACATAATATGTTACCACATTAACAATAATATATGATACTTATAACGTACTAACAATAATATATGATACTTGTTATTATTGTTAGCATGTTAACAAGTATCAGATGTTACTGTTAACACGCTAATAAGTATCGGATATTTTTGTTAGCACGTTAACAAGTATCATATATTATTGTTGGCACACTAACATACAAATATTATTGTTAGTTAGCACGCTAACAAGTATCAGATAGCACATAAGTCTTAGATATTGTTGTTAACACATTAACACGTATCAGATATTTTGTTTAGCACATTAAATAACGAGTATCATATATTATTGTTAGCACGCTAACAAGTATTTGTGAGAACCAGATTTCACACATATCGTAGATCGGTGAAATCAGTTTAGGGTTTAGGAGAATTATTTTTTTATTAGAATTATAGCTGGACCCGAGGTGGGTTGCTTACGTACCCCCGAAAGGGATCAAGCCATTCGTAGTTCTTGTTACATAGGATGTTTAGGATGAATATTATGAATGAGGAGTTCTTCTATTTATAAGTCTTGAGGGCGATCGATTTTCTTTTTCCTTCTTGAATTGATATTGGTGATTATCCTTATTTCCCGAAGTTGATAAGGATAATTTTCTTCTTTTCTCGGGATTTACCTTTATCAAATAAAATGAAATCCTCCTTTTATTTCGTAGGTCGGCCTTAATGGACTTGAGACTGGTAGTTGGGCTGATCTTAATTCAAAACGGGTTAAACCGAAGAGTGCTAAAGTCACCTCCAACAATAAGTCCCCCCCCCCCCCCCCCCCCCCCCCTCAGTTCGGTGAAAGAGTATTTTGAGTTCGGCGAAGTTCATTGAGAATTCTTTAGCTCGGTTGGAATTGAGATCGGATGTTCGACTTCGGTGATGTAGGTCACCCATCCTTAAATTTCTCCAGCTCAATCACACTTAACTTTGGAGTTCTCTCTGGACAAGTGACCAAAAAAATAAGTACAATTTGGTAACATAGGTAGCCAAATCAATTCTTAGAAGACTCTCTACATATACCAGAAATCGGGATGTTACAATCACCCCCACTCACAGAGCGCAATGTCCTCGTTGCGCACCAGAACCATTACCCTTGACGTTGTGAGCCCACATGACTTCACACTTGGTTTTGGGTTCGGCTCTGATACTACTTATAACGCCCCGACCGCCCCTATCTGTGGGCTCCACGCCCTCTCTCGGACCGTGGGCCCCACCCTCGTCCGGCGGCCGGTGCGCTAGTCAGGGAGGCTAGCAAGTCTTATTCACTGACCTTACAAATGACCATGTGATCTTTCCCCATGTTTTGTCCTCACTCGTACGGTACCGCGAATCACTTTCCGGTAGATAACCCATCCTTAAATTGCTCTAGCTCAAACACAATTAATTCTGGAGTTCTCTCTGGATAAGTGACATGAAATATAAGTGCACTTTGGTGACATATGTAGCCAAATCAATTCTTATAAGCCTCTCCGCATTTACCAGAAATCGGGATGTTACAGCTAGAATTTTATAACCACAACCAAGTACTTCAGTAGTGACCCATATAGGACAATGGGTGGTACCAAATGACCTTGACGAATTTATTGACTTGTTGTTGAACTGCTCAAAACTGAAAAATTAAACAAAGTACCTAGGAAAAGTACACTCTGAGGTTTGGTCAGAAACCAAGTGGGGGAAAACCACACTCGCGAATTTGAGGACAAATTCATTTCAAGTGGGGGAGAATTGTAACATCCTAATTCCGATGAGACGAGCCTGATTTAAAAAGTTGCTTTCAAAAAGGCCAAAAGCCAGTTAGGTCATTCTTAAACATAGGGATCCCAACCCTTTTCCTATAAAAGGAAAGAGCTTTTGAGAGAAGATGCAGAGTTGAGAGGTGCAGGCGAAGCCTTGCTCATTTTGTTCTTCACCCCGTGAACCCTAGCAACCACCATGAAATTGAGTTATTTCTGTCGCCACTTCGAGAGACGTTTTCCGACGGCCTCTATGGATCCATATGACGATCCACCAATCCCTAGAAACCCCCGAGTCTTAGCTTTCCAGGAAAACCAAGACCGTCACGATCGAAGGCATGTGTACAAAGTTACCATCGTTTCTTCATGTTAGATGTAGTCTGCCCAAGTCTCTAATCTGACCAATTTCTCCAGGGAATGGAATAACTATTTGAATTTTATTTAAAACAATGAATTAGTTTTTGTTGAAAGACGGTTAAGTTAGATTAATGGAATTTATTTGAGTTTCTAGTTAAGAAATGGAGTTACGTGTGTTAGAAGTTATTTCGTGTAACACCCATATTTTACTTAAACCATTTCACGTTTTATGAATTAAATACAAATCAATAACATGCATCTCACACAACAAGGAACACATGGTAAAATATCCATTTATAACTTATATTCTTGAGATACTAATTCTTTCAGTTTCATACATACATATATATATTTAATTATATATATACTTATTTATACACTCAACAAACAAATACATATTATTTATAAAGTATATAACCCGCATGTATACTTGGCTTAACCCTAGGCTAAGTAATTAACGGGATATATGTGTATATAAGAAAACACGAACTCGTTCTTCACATTTACCACTTGATAATGAATAATGAACCCGATTCACCTTTGGACAGATTCGCTGTCTCGACTTGATGTCACGTTTCTTTATGCTTCTGAAGCTCAAATCGGTTCTCCTTCAACCGAGTTCCACGTGTCCTTAACGTCCCTGCAAGTTTTCAGGTCAAACGTACCTTGTTTGCCCAACCAAAAAGACACAACTCGTCAGACTGGTTATAGATGCGCGCTGCACATAAACGTTTCAGTAAATCATACATAACTCTCAAGCCACTTATCCAAATACAAAACCCTTATACAGTGTGGAAGATGGATGTATTGAGGATATACTCACCGAGTTTCAAATCCATCAGAATAGTAAAACTCCTCCAAACGCTACGGCTTTCTAGTCTGGTTGCAGATCCAAACTGCACAAATCAACTCTAAGAAAATGTCCATAACTTTTTTATAACAATTCAGAATGATATACAGATTTCAAATACAGCTATATACAAGAGTCAGAAAATGTCCTTACTGATTTTTAGATCAATCAGAACTATTTTGCTCATCCGTTTCCATTACCTGCTGAAACTGGTCAAATTAGAGACTCGGACAGAGTACAGCTAACACGAAGAAACGACGGTAACTTTTTCCACATACCTTAGATCGTGACGATCTTGGTCTTCCTGGAAAGCTAAGACTCGGGGGTTTCTAGGGATAGGTATATCGTCACATGGATCCATAGAGATCGCCGGAAAACGTCACTCGAAGTGGCGGCGGAAATAACTCGATTTCATGGTGGTGGCTAGGGTTCACGGGGTAAAAAACAAAATGAGCAGGGTTTCGCCTGCACCTCTCAACTCTGCATCTTCTCTCAAAAGCTCTCTCTTTTTATAGGAGATCCCTAGGTTAAAGAATGACTTAATGGGCTTACAGGCTTTTGGTATTTTTGAAAGCAAATTTTTAAATCAGGATTGTCTAATCGAAATCAGAATGTTACATATGTACTCGACCCATAACCGCTATTACCTGTCTTTGTATTGATATCAACACTTATTTTTGGTGGGGGGGGGGGGGGGGGGATTTGTGCAGTTGCTCGTTTCAGACACCGGAAGCATGGAACATGAATGATGAATATATGTCTCTGTGTTATATGAGACCTCTTGCTATATGGGCAATACAATGGGCACTGACACACACAATCTTTTGGAGAAGAGAAGCAAAACTTACAGGCAGAAGATGAAGAAGAAAGTGAATTATTGTAACTAGATGAATATCCGTGCGTATGCGCGAGTTTTTATATATAGTGATTTTACTCATAATCTATGACATTTCCTTTATCAAATCTCGATCCTAGTTCATATTTTTTGGTCTATCTCATAGATCTTCCAAAAAATGACATTCGAAAAAAAAAAAAAAAAAAAAGAACGAACTAAACAAACGTAACTGAATCAAGTCGAGTTTGAATTCAAATTACAGAAGTTCATTTCAAGACATAGAATCTCAACTTGTCTCCAACGCCAATTGTTGCATGTACCGTGGACATAGATAACCAAACCAGGATGGAGTTATACACAATTACGAATCAAATCAAATTAAACTTATAATTTGTTGACAATATGGTGAGTTACATTGCAAATTTTGAGAAGATATATGTTAGATTAAAATGCAAATATATGTTATCGTTTTTATCTCGTATGTATTTTTTGTTTGCCATCATCCCGTTTGGTTCAAGGATCCAAATATTTGTAATTACTGCAGATGTTTGGTCTCGTAACCTATGGAATCAGAAAATTTCCCTAATTGCTTCATAAACTGACACAAATCTATTAGAATAGCTTTTTATTTTGTAAAGCCAGCCACTTAACTTGACAATCCGCACAAATTTCTTTAGCAGAAAAATTAATTCATAATGTTTTCATTACAGTATTAATCATAATTGTAAGCATAATTTACATGAACCCTAAGATCTTTTGAACATCTAGATCAATCACGTAATAGAAACATAAGAAGAGTATTAGGGGTACCTCCATTCATTGTAGCGGAGAGATCTTCTTGAACGGATCCTTGAACCGAAGAAGAAAGATCAACCTTTAGGCGCGAGGTATGGTTTCTCTCCCCTTTCCTCTCACTTTATCTTTTTGTGTTGTTCTCTTGATGATTTATGATGGAGCTAAACCATCTATTTATAGGAGGGGAGATGACCAAACTTCCTCACCAAGTTTCCTTTAACTTAATAGCTAAGTAGATTGCTTCATAGTTAAGTTTTAATCTCAACCGTTCATCATCTACTTCATAGCTAAGTCTTAATCTTAACCGTCCATCAAGATTACTTAATAGCTAAGTTTACTTCTTAGTTAAGTTTACTTAATGATGAAGATAATTTCATCGGTTTTGAAACGTGTTTAAAAGAATAGCAATCCCGAAAGAAAACCCATAACCCATAACTATAAGACCACATATTAGGATCGGAATTTATTCCTTACATTCTCCCACTTGATCGTTAGTGTAGTGCATTAAAGTTTTCTTTCGGAAATCATAAGGCCGGCATAATATGCTATATCTTTACTTGGTCATCATTAGCGTCTTAGTTAATCCAGCAATCAATGGGAGTCATGGCGGTCGCATATCATTTTGCAACATGATTCCTTCCATGTACTACTTCATTGACTACTTTCATAACTAGACCATAAACATAAGTAGAAGTTACCGTAATGGTCCCTTTAATGTCTTTAATTAAAGACACATTCTGTTATCATGAAATCTAATAAACCATAATGTGTGCACACATTAGAAACAGAATGAATAAAAGATGTAAAAGTCATAAAGAGCTCACATAAATGCCAAATATACGCTAAAACATAAGCAAACAACATGATTAAGTGCTATCCTCAAGACCCATACTTTCAGCATGCTTCATAAAGGTCTTTGGAGGTAAAGCCTTCGTAAATATGTCTGCAACCATAAGTTCAGTGCCTATGTGTTCAATGACAAACTTTTCTCTTTTAACATCTTGCTTCAGTGATAGATATTTAAGATCCATATGCTTGGATCCTTTAGATATCCTATCATGCTTAGAGAAGAAGATTGCAGCTTGATTGTCACAATAAAGAGTTAAAGGCTTGTCAATAAAACTTAAGGCCCCAAACTCAGAGACAAAGTTCCGCAACCATGATCCTTGAATAGAAGCCTAATAACATGCAACATACTCAGCCTCCATAGTGGATGTGTAAATCAACTGCGATTTTTGGCTTTTCTATGAAATGGCACCTCCACTAAGGAGGTACACATAACCGAGAGTGCAATGCCTAGAATCATGGCATCCACCAAAATCTGAGTATGAAAATCCAACCATATGTGGATGTGTTGATTTTCTATATGTTAGCATGTAGTTTCTCGTTCCCTTTAGGTATCTCAAAACTTTCTTTGCAGCTTTCCAATGAGCAAGTCCTGGGTTACTCTGAAATCTACCCAGCATGCCGACTGCATGGCTAATATCAGGTCTAGTGCAAACCTGTGCATACATCAAACTTCCCACAAGAGATGCATAAGGGTAATTTTGCATTTCATTATGTTCCATTTCATTCTGCGGACATTGCTTAAGGTCAAGCTTGTCACCTTTTTGCATAGGAACAAAGTTAGAAGAACACGTCATCATGCCAAATCTCTCAAGAACTTTATCAATATATGATTTCTGAGATAATTCTAAGATTCCCAGTGATCTATTACGGAATATTTCAATTCCTATCACATAGGATGCCTCACCCATATCTTTCATATCAAAGTTTTTGGAAAGATAACTCTTAGTCTCAGTTAATAGACCAAGATCACTGCTGGGTAATAAGATGTCATCAACATACAACACCAAAAATATGAACTTACTCCCACTGATCTTGAGGTATATACATGGATCTGCTGCGTTTTTTTTGAAACCGAATTTCGTAATGATTTCATCAAACTTTAGATACCATTGCCTCGAGGCTTGTTTCAGTCCATAAATTGATTTCTTTAGTTTGCAGACCATGTCTTCCTGGCCTTTGATTATGAAGCCTTCAGGTTGACGCATATAGTTCTTCTTGCAAGTCTCCATTAAGAAAGGCAGTTTTCACATCCATTTGATGTAACTCAAGATCATATTGAGCCACTAATGCCATGATAATTCTGAGAGAGTCTTTTCTAGACACAGGTGAAAAAGTCTCACTATAATCGATGCCTTATTTCTGATTAAACCCTTTAGCTACAAGTCTGGCTTTATATCGTTCAAGATTGCCATTGCAGTCGAGCTTGGTCTTAAAGACCCACTTACACACAACCGCTTTGTGTCCTTTGGGCAATGGAACAACATCCCAAACTTCATTCTTAGCCATCGAGTCTATTTCATCTTTAGTGACATCAATCCATTTATCAGAATTAACATCTTTAATGGCTTGTGAATAAGAAACAAGATCATTAATATCCCATTCTCCAGATTCTACTTGATAAAGCGCATAGTCATCGGAAATAGCTGATCTTCTCAGACGAGTTGATCTTCTTAATGCTGGTTCATGTTGTGCTTCAAGTACATGATCATTATTGGCGATATTTTCATCATGGAGTAAATGATCATTCACTGGGTTTTCTTCATTGTTTAACGGTTCAACAACGGGAGGATTCCCAACATTCGGAACTAAGGGTAATGGGATATTAACCCTAATTTCCTGAATGACCACATCTTGAACTTTATCACTCCCACTAATCTCGCTATTCTCATAAAATCTGGCATTATTGGTTTCCACTATTCTCGTACTATGGGTTGGATAATAAAATCTATATCCTTTAGATTTCTCAGGGTAACCAATAAAGAAACCACTGATCGTTCTGAAATCTAATTTCTTTTCATGTGGATTATATACTCTTACTTCAGCTGGACATCCCCAAACTTGGAGGTGTGGCAGACTAGGTTTCCAGCCTTTCCACAGTTCAAAAGGAGTATTTGGAACTGCTTTGCTTGGAACCCTGTTAAAGATATAGACTGCAGTACGTAATGCATCCATCCACAAGGATATAGGGAAGTTAGCATGACTCATCATGGATCTAACCATTCCCATATAAGTACGGTTACGCCTTTCAGCGACACCATTCTGCTATGGAGAACCAGGCGTTGTGTACTGAGCAACGACTTGGAGAAGTTTGGCAAAAGGTCCATGATGTTGTCCTGTTTCATCATACCTGTCATAAAACTCACCACCTCTGTCTGACCTAATGATTTTCACTTTTCTATCTAATTGTCTCTCTACTTCAGTAATGAATACTTGTACATCATCCACAGATTGAGATTTTTCATGTAATAGATAGAGATAACAATAATGTGAATAATCATCAATATAGGTAATGAAATACTTTTCGCCTCCAAAAGTTGGAACGTCAAAAGGTCCACAAATATCTGTATGTATGATTTCAAGAAGCTGTGTACTTCTTGTGGCTCCTTTCTTAGTGTGTTTAGTTTGCTTACCCTTAATGCAATCTATACACGCTTTAATATTGGTAAAGTTTAGATTCGGAATGACTTCATCTTTTACCAATCTCTTGATTCTTTCATGGGAAATGTGTCCCAATCTTTTATGCCACAAGAAATATGAGTCATCAGTACATGTTTTACGTTTAAGTCCACTTTTAGTGTGCAGGGTGAGATGTGTTTCAAAAGGTTGATCAACCAGCTTTAACATATAAAGGCCATCAACTAAAATTCCAGAACCAGTTCGATTAGAGTTCAGAAATAAATTAAAACCATCTCATTGAGTAGATTTAAAGCCAGCCAAATCAAGTTTGCTTACAGAAACTAGATTACGGGAAACAGAAGGAACATAAAGAGTTTGAAATAAATCCAAACAAAATCCACTATCCAAAATGCGACGATAAGTGTCAACAACTTCAATTGGCGCTTTGTCTCGGTTTCCCACCAATAAGTAGTTTTTACTTGAATTTATGATCTGGGTCGTAAGGAATCCCTGCACGGAATTTGTTACATGTACATTAGCACCGCTATCTATCCACCAAGTGTTAGAAGAAACATTAGTAAGATTAGATTCGAAGAAGCTTACAGAACCCATAGGATTACCTTTCTTTTCGAACCATTATCTTCTTTTAGTGCAATCTTTCTGAAAGTGACCAACCTTTTTGCAAAAGTTGCATCTGTCATCTTTCTTTGCCTTTTTCTTCTCATTAGCTTGATCGAAATCATTCATTTTGGGTGGTACTCTTTTATGGCTCTTTTGATGCCTTTTTCCCAACTTTAGGTCCAGCTCCTTGGACATAATGGGCAACCTTAATTCCTTCACGACCAAGCCTAGACTCCTCTTGGACCAATTTAATAGCCAATTCATTAGACATCCACTTTTCGTCAATGGCATTATAATTGATTTGGAATGGTCCATACTGAGGAGGCAGCGAATTTAGGATAAATTAGACGAGAAATGAATCGTCCACACTCATTCCTAATTTCTTTAGCTTAGCCGCAAGGTTGGTTATTTCAATGCAATGTTCATGCATAGACCTTGTCCCATCATGCTTCATGGTTGTAAGATCTGCCATAAATTTCCCAGCAAGGGATTTGTCTGCAGTCTTAAACCGTTCTTCTATGGCTGCAAGATAAGCCTTAGCTTTATCTGCATCTGGAAGGGAAGTTTTGATGTTGCTAGCTATTGTCATTCTTAAAAACATTATGCTCAGTCTGTTTGCTTTCTCCCAAGCTTTATGGAGAACCTTTTCTTCCTCAGTACTGTTTTCAGTTAGCGGATTTGGCTCTTCTTCACGTAATGCCAAATCCAAGTCTAGTACTCCTAATGTGAACTCAACTTTCTCTTTCCATTCTGAGAAGTTGGTTCCATTGAGGATCGGAATAACAGAGGCCATAGATGACAAATTAGCAGGAAAATATGCTGCAATTTTAGAGATACAACAAGCGCTAATTAGGCTCTACTAACAACACAATAATTACAGTTAGTAAATGCATATGATAAGAAATTATGGCACTCCTGTGGGTAGTCACCATAATCTCATCTTAAGTCATAGCATTAGTGAAACATTATTGAGTGATGTACTGAATTATCTAGACTAAGTTATCTGTGGATATCTTTGGTCTTCACAAATACAAACACTCCATAAGTTATTGATCATGTTTTATGTTAATAGCCACATTGCTGGCGAGTGTCTTTGTTTCTGACTTGATATCCAAGTCGTGATCATGATCAGCTTCAGTCATAACTTTTCCGTTCAACACTTTCACACGATCCTCGTTCATAGCGTTTTCTTACTGAATCGCGATGTTAAGACAAAGAGACTATATCAGACGATTAATCATCCAAAACCCTAATTTCCTCCAATGTAGAAAGAAACTCTCCGTCTATGGAAACCAAAAATTAACACAGAGTCGCCGGCCGATCACAATTCGGCCGTCAAAAACCTCGCCGCAGAATTACTACCCCCACCAAAAAACAGCCTCGCGGATAGAAATTGGGGGAAACAAAAGCCCTAAGAAAACGATCCTCTACTATATTTCGCGGAATCGGCAATCGAACAAAACAAGGGAGAAATTAGGGTTGAACGAAGTGTAAATTAGCGAGAAGAGCTCAAAAATTCTGGCTATGAAGATGCTTCCAATCACAGTGTGAAGGTGAACAGATTTGGAGAAAAAGGATTGTGTTCCCTCTCTTTATTTTGCCCCCTTACATTGGACACATTTTGTTTTTCTAGCTGATTTGTTTGAATCTTATTGGCTCTTTCCTTAAAAAAAAATGTGACATGGAATATTTACGTGTAGCAGGAAATTGCGGTTTTGGCAAGAGTTCACAAAATACGTTCTTCTATGGCTGCAAGATAAGCCTTAGCTTTATCTGCATCTGGAAGGGAAGTTTTGATGTTGCTAGCTATTGTCATTCTTAAAAACATTATGCTCAGTCTGTTTGCTTTCTCCCAAGCTTTATGGAGAACCTTTTCTTCCTCAGTACTGTTTTCAGTTAGCGGATTTGGCTCTTCTTCACGTAATGCCAAATCCAAGTCTAGTACTCCTAATGTGAACTCAACTTTCTCTTTCCATTCTGAGAAGTTGGTTCCATTGAGGATCGGAATAACAGAGGCCATAGATGACAAATTAGCAGGAAAATATGCTGCAATTTTAGAGATACAACAAGCGCTAATTAGGCTCTACTAACAACGCAATAATTACAGTTAGTAAATGCATATGATAAGAAATTATGGCACTCCTGTGGGTAGTCACCATAATCTCATCTTAAGTCATAGCATTAATGAAACATTATTGAGTGATGTACTGAATTATCTAGACTAAGTTATCTGTGGATATCTTTGGTCTTCACAAATACAAACACTCCATAAGTTATTGATCATGTTTTATGTTAATAGCCTACTTGTGGGTAGCTACTTATTACATAAACATATCAAACTTACTTAATATGGTTTTCATTTGCAAATCATTATATGATAAAGTCACTGTGGTGATATCAATATCCTGATTTTGCATACTTATATGAAACCAATCTTCTGTCACGAATTATGCATAGTTCGTTTCTTAAAATTCTTACAAATTATTTCTATACGGATTATGCATAGAATTAACTTACAGAATTTATGCATATACCGTTCTTGTACGAGTAATGCAAGGAACGCAATTTTTAAGTTCATGCATATTACTTTTAAACCTCATTAATTTCGCACAGAAGAACAAATCAATATTCGTACCGATTATGGACGATACATGATTTATATGAAAGAATGTGCGAAAATCCTCATACGCAAACCCACAAAACTTACACGGAATAGGGTTTTCGTTATTTTCTAACTTACAAACGCACAATTATGTAAAATTAAACATAGATTCAAATCTACAAACAACTTAATTTGTAGCCTCAATTTTCAATTATTTAAATCATAGATCTATTACTCTTAATGGATTAAACAGATGTTCATAACCATGGCTCTGATACCACTTGTAAGCATAATTTACATGAACCCTAAGATCTTTTGAACATCTAGATCAATCACGTAATAGAAACATAAGAAGAGTATTAGGGATACCTCCATTCATTGTAGCGGAGAGATCTTCTTGAACGGATCCTTGAACCGAAGAAGAAAGATCAACCTTTAGGCGTGAGGTATGGTTTCTCTCCCCTTTCCTCTCACTTTATCTTTTTGTGTTGTTCTCTTGATGATTTATGATGGAGCTAAACCATCTATTTATAGGAGGGGAGAGGACCAAACTTCCTCACCAAGTTTCCTTTAACTTAATAGCTAAGTAGATTGCTTCATAGTTAAGTTTTAATCTCAACTGTTCATCATCTACTTAATAGCTAAGTCTTAATCTTAACCGTCCATCAAGATTACTTAATAGCTAAGTTTACTTAATGATGAAGATAACTTCATCGGTTTTGAAACGTGTTTAGAGAATAGCAATCCCGAAAGAAAACCCGTAACCCATAACTATAAGACCACATAATAGGATCGGAATTTATTCCTTACAAAAATGACTATTAAAATTGCATCTTTGGGTTAACCATTACAAGAATTCACCGCCTTTGTGAACAACCATGAGCTCTAGAGCAGTGAGTCAAACAACTATTAAAAATAAATAAAATTTTTGACAGAAAATCATGAAAATTTATAATTTGAATTATTGAATTTAGAGGATGATTTTTTTTTTTGTAAAGTAATTTACATTGATTTTTCTGGACGTGAGGCAAAGCTTGAAAGACATTATAGTAAAATTCATATAGACAAGTTTATGTTAACTTACCCCTCATAAGTCAGTCTTTTGGGAACAGAATATATTTCGTAGCACAATTGGAAATAAAGTATCTTAATAATGACTACACCCAGATGAAAGTAGAAATTATCTATGCCTATATAAATGAAAATTATATGATATATAAGGTACTAACGATAAGAAAATATCTTTGACTATCTTGAGAGGTTTGCGTTATTTAGAAAGTCTTAAGGAATATGATTTGATGACTCTAAAAGCAGGCATAAGTGAAGCAAAGAAGGTTGCAGTATTAGGGTAGATGGTGTAGATTAAAATAAAATTTAGCAAGTCATATGCTAACCTTTACCATGCATGGAGATGGTTAAATATGCTCCTAATTACAAGTCGGTCTTTACATGAAGATGATTAACGTGTGAGTTATATAATATCGAAAATACATCAAGGACAAGGTAAATCTGATTCAGCACTGAAAGGTAAATCTGATTCAGCACTGAAAGGAAAATACATTAAGGAAAAAACAAAACAAAAGACAGTAAATTGTGAAAACCCTTAATTACCAAAACACGTAGGAGAGGTAAAGGTTGAGAAGATTTTGCAGAGGACATTCTAACCTTTGTTAAGCAAAACATTGAAATTCCACAAGAAAGATACAGAGAACCGAAGAAACATGTAGCTACGAGAACCGCAATTGTTGGAACTAATTTTTTATCAAAGCTTGAGGGTTTGATAAAATTGTGTTAGTGTGAAAATAAATGAGTTAAGCTCATTCGAATGAATTGTTTTCATTGGCTGAGAAATGTTTTCTCGTGTATATATTTTGGAATAGTTGTGTCATTGATTTATGAGACTAACAACAAGAGAAGAAAAAACCACACGCGCGTCGATCGCATCTTGGGCCTGATGGGCTCGTGGACTTTTAGAGGTATCGATCGATACCCCTTGGTATCGATCGATACTCGACGGGCCGACTTAAAAAATCATAGTCTTCTAGAATGTTTTGAGGAATATTCCATATCTGTCTGGGAAAAACCCTAGCCTCTCTCCTATATATACTGACCGATTTTCACCTTAAAAATCATCATCTGATACACTACAAACACATCTTAAAAGTTCTAGCAAAAGTTCCTTCAATTTCTTACTGCTTAGAGTAAGTCTTTATTCGAGAGTATCATAGTTATAATGTTCGACAAATCTGATATCAAGTGTAGACGATACATATTCATTTGGTTGTATCCTGGGACTCATGGATCTATTATAATCCGTCGCACTACAGAAGATTCTTTGAGTTAAGGAAATAGATTCATCTCGCCTCCTTAGATTTACTTATGCTTTAATCGTTTTATGAATCGTCTGTTCCTTACTGTTTATTTATACAATCGTGATTAAATCTTATCATGTCTATTGTGCGAAATTTTTGTCCTCAAGGAATTAGGCCAAGGTCATACTCGATCTAAATCTTATCCTATCGTGCGAAATCTTATACAATCGTGATTAAATCTTATCATGTCTATAAACTTTGACTCCTTGGTTAATTAGGCCAAGGTCATACTCGATCTAAATCTTATCATGTCTATTGTGCAAAATTTTGGTCTTGCAATACATTGAATTCCACAACAAAGATTCAGAGAACAAAAACTAAAAAGGACAAAGAAAAGAGGATTTGGTATTTTGTAAGTTTACCAAGAGGACCTGCTTCCATACTGATAAGCACAGTCATCGAAACTGAGCTTAATCTCTCTAATGGCTCTGTTTCCTTGGTCGATAACCGGCAGGGAACAACTGCTTCCAACATATCATAAACAACATCAAAATCATTGGAAAACTTTGCATCTTCGTTCGGTCCATCCACATGCTCTCTATTGTGAACCGTTATACTCCCAGTAAATTTTGTAACTCCTACAAGGTAGACTTTTTAATGACTTTGATGATTATCATATCATACTACATCACCTAGTTTAAAGCTATAAAGCTTTGTTTATTTTCTTGAGCAACTGATAGAAGACACTTTTTGTGTATAGATGTGTGAAAAAGTCAGATTCAGCAAACAAATGAATAAAAGTAGTATAAATTATACTCGTCCCTGACAAACTCACTCAACATACGACAAAGATATAGCTATTATCCATACAATAGTAATATAGCTCAGACGGGATTTTCAATCAATTTCCATATGCATGTGCATACAGTGAAGACAAAGAATAATCGTGGTTTCATTTAACCGTATCAAAACCACAAAGAATCTCTTCAAGATAGTGATTTTGCAGTTATTCTTATCATGTAACAAACATCAATTGAACAACATATAGATCGTATGATTGATTGAGAAAAAAACTCAGCACAATCTGATACTTACATAACGAAAGAGAGGATGAAATGTTGTAAATATAAGATATACACCGAATATATGCAATTACTTCTCATATATGTGTATTTACTTCCTGTATATTTCCTTACCTTCCTCGACTCTTCTCTCTTGTATAAAGCCTCTACTCTCTGTTAATAATAAACATCCAATTCCATATCATAATATGGTATCAGAGCCATAACAGGCAGAATTTCCCTAATTTCTCTCTTCTTCTTCTTGGGTCTTCTACTCTTCTTCTCCTACGATCCCACCCTTCTTCCCTTGCCGTTGATTTTTTTTCTTTTCCAGCAATCATGTCTCTCGAAACTTCTTCTGCTGAGAACACTACTATATACAACTCTGAAAATCCTTCAAGCAACCCAATCTCCATTAACATATCGAACATCACCAAGCTCACAAATCTCAATTATATCATGTGGAGTCGGCAGATCCGCGCACTGCTCGAAGGGCACGAACTACATGGGTTCCTTGAGGAAACCAACACCACGCCAGCTCCGACAATCACCGTCAATGGTCAAACGGCGCCTAATCCAGCATTTGCTCCATGGAGGCGCCAAGATCGGCTCCTCTACAGTGCTCTAATCGGAGCGATTTCACAATCGGTTCAATCCGTCGTATCCACTGCAACAACAACCTGTGAAATCTGGACCCTCTTGGAAACGACATTTGGAAAACCAACGCGTGGTCACATCCGACAGCTGAAATACCAGATCAAAACGACCACCAAAGGTACCAAATCAATCCATGACTATCTTCGTTTAATCAAAGGGAAAGCAGATGACTTGGCCTTGTTGGGCAAGCCCTACGATCCAGATGATCTCACAGAGGATATTCTGGCTGGCTTGAGCGAGGACTATAAACCTGAAATTGATGCTGTTAATGGACGAGATACTTCAATATCCTTTTCTGAGCTACATGAGCGACTTCTCAACAGAGAAGCGATGATTCTGTGCAAAGGAGAAACTGCTCCAACTGGTCCAATCACAGCCAATGCTGCGGATGCTCGCCCACGACAACAAAATCAGACCATTCATTGGAGAGCCAACAACAACAGCAACAACAACTCGCACTTCCATCATAATCCAAACAACAACAACCGCTCCTCACGACAGTATCTGGGGCGTTGTCAAGCATGTGGAACACAAGGTCACAGTGCCAAATATTGTCCTGAGTTTCGTATGGTTCGTGGTTCGTCACCACAGGGGCAAAATCTATCACAAACTCAGTCATGGCAGCCAAGAGCAAACGTAGCAATAACATCTGGATCAGATTCCTCAACATGGCTTGTGGACAGTGGTGCTTCCCACCATATGACATCAGACCTTGCCAATCTTTCTCTCCACACACCATACAACGGTGGTGATGATGTCCTCCTTGGTGATGGATCGGGTCAACCAATCTCTCATACTGGTTCTTTATCTCTTCCTTCTCTTAATAATCCATTCTTTCTAAATGATGTTCTTTGTGTTCCATCCCTTGATAAGAATCTGATATCTGTTTTTCAATTATGTTCTACTAATGGGGTTGCTGTTACCTTTACACCAACATATTTCCAGGTCCGCGATCTGTCTACGGGGACGCTTCGTTTGGAAGGCAAACCTAAGGATGGTACTTATGTGTGGCCTAAACAACTATCACGACACCCTCCTTCTCTTGCTTATGCTTCGGCTATTAAGACATCCATGTCGGATTGGCACTCTAGATTAGGCCATCCGGCATTACCTATTTTACAAACTACTATTTCCAGTTTTAATTTACCGTTGTCTTCAAAAGTTTTGTTGAACAAGCCTTGTAATGCTTGCTCTATTAATAAAATGCACAAGCTTCCTTTTTCTACATCAACACTTATTTCCTCACAACCTCTTGATATAGTTTTTTCTGATGTTTGGACATCTCCTATGGTTTCCATCGATGGTTTTAAGTACTACGTCATTTTCGTTGATCATTTTACAAGGTATACTTGGTTATATCCGTTAAAACAAAAATCTCAGGTCTTTGATGTTTTTCAAAAGTTTAAAGCGTTGGTTGAAAATCGATTTCAATCAAAGCTAAGAACTCTTTATACGGATAATGGTGGAGAATTTGTTGCACTCGCTGCTTTCTTATCTTCTAACGGTATTTCTCATTTCACAACACCGCCTCACACACCGGAGCACAATGGCATAGCCGAGCGTCGACATCGTCATATTGTCGAAACCGGTCTTGCCCTCTTGTCTCATGCGTCAATGCCTAAGTCATATTGGACTTATGCACTAGCCACGGCCGTTTATCTCATAAATCGTATGCCAACTCAAAATCTTTCTCTACAATCACCTTTTCAATGCCTTTTTGGTCAAGCTCCTAATTATTCAAAATTAAGAATTTTTGGTTGCTTATGTTTTCCATGGCTTAAACCATATGCATCGCATAAATTAGATTCTAGATCAACTCCTTGCGTTTTTTTGGGTTATTCAACTATGCAAAGTGCATATTTTTGTTTCGATCGAACTACATCGAGAATATATACCTCACGACATGTTGTATTTCATGAATATGTGTTTCCATTCTCAATGTCTAATCCTATAACTCATGTTTCTTCATATGTGACTGATAGTGCAGAATCTTCTAACGCAAACAGTCCCATGATCTCCACTGTTCGTATCTTCTCTTCTCCGCTGTCTCGTTCGTGTCTCTCCCCAATCGTTGACTCTTCTTCAGTTCCTCCACAGCCAGCAGAAACACCAATGGCACATCCAAACAGTGGAACAGAGGCCCAATTACAGTCAGGGGCCCAGCCTGAATTATTGGCCCAACAACAAGCTTTTACATCTACTAACGCTGCTGCAACGGAGCCACCACAACCAGAAGCCCCTGCAACAGTTGCTGCCCCAACGTTAGCTCCGCCACCAGCACCAATTCGAGCTTCCACGAGACAACGAAAGCCAGTCCAAAAGCTTAACCTCAACGCATCTGTTACACAAATCTCCGACGTCGAACCTCGGACAGTGGCACAAGCTCTTCGAGATCCACGATGGCGAAAAGCGATGGGTGTCGAAATGGAAAACCAGATTCGAGAACACACATGGGATTTGGTATCGCCAATCACCGCAGCTAATATTGTTGGTTGTAAGTGGGTATTTACGATTAAACGACATGCTGATGGATCCATTGACAGGTTCAAGGCGAGACTTGTAGCGAGAGGATTCAATCAACGTCCTGGAATCGATTATCATGATACTTTCAGCCCAGTGATTAAACCGGCTACCATCAGACTTGTGCTCAGCATCTCCATCTCCAAAAATTGGCAGATTCGACAGTTTGACGTAAACCACGCGTTTCTTCAAGGGAAGCTTCACGATGAAGTCTACATGACACAACCACCTGGCTTTGTGGACAACGATAATCCCCATGCAGTATGCAAGCTCCGAAAGGCGATCTATGGACTAAAACAAGCCCCGAGGGCTTGGTACAACGAATTGAAAACATTCTTGCTTCAATCCGGGTTCATTAATTCATTAGCTGATGCTAGCCTCTTCATCTACAATAAGAATAGCGTTCTCCTCTACATGCTGGTCTATGTGGATGATATCATCCTCACGGGAAATAATCACCACCATCTCAATCTCTTTATCAATTCACTTTCACATAGATTTTCACTCAAAGATTTGGGAACTCTTTCTTATTTTTTAGGTATCGAAGCTCTTCATTCTTCCAAGGGTCTATTGCTAACTCAGCGTCGTTATATTGCAGATTTACTTTACAAGACAAAGATGACGGACTGCAAATCAGTAACCACACCGATGTGTCCCACCACAACAATTACGCTCGCAAGTGGTGTTCCAATGGAGGATCCAACCCAGTACCGAGCAGTCGTCGGGAGCCTTCAATATCTCTCTCTGACTCGACCAGACATATCATACGCGGTGAACAAAATGTCTCAATTCATGCACAAACCTACAGAAGAACATTGGCACGCGGTGAAGCGGATACTGCGATATCTCTCGGGAACACAATCATGTGGAGTTTTCTACTCCAAAGCCAACACACCTACTCTACATGCATTTACCGATGCGGATTGGGCAGGCGATAAAGATGACTATACTTCCACAGGAGCATACATCGTCTATTATGGAAGACACCCAATTGCTTGGTCATCAAAGAAACAAAAGGGTGTAGCGAGATCATCAACCGAAGCAGAATATCGAGCCATAACATCCACTGCTTCTGAGGTTTGCTGGATAACGTCTTTACTATCAGAATTAGGCCTCAAGCACACAACCACACCACCAATATATTGCGACAATATTGGAGCAACGTACTTAGCCGCGAACCCGGTATTTCACTCACGCATGAAACATCTAGCTCTTGACTATCATTTTGTGCGCAATCTTGTACAATCAGGACAGGTCCGTGTTACACACGTCAGTTCCGCTGATCAACTAGCGGATGCTCTTACGAAGCCCCTACCAAGAACACGGTTCCAACAGCTATCGGACAAGATCGGACTCGCTACCGACGATCCGTCTTGCGGGGGCGTATAAGATATACACCGAATATATGCAATTACTTCTCATATATGTGTATTTACTTCCTGTATATTTCCTTACCTTCCTCGACTCTTCTCTCTTGTATAAAGCCTCTACTCTCTGTTAATAATAAACATCCAATTCCATATCATAATAGTAAATGTTACTGTTCTCAGAATCAAGAATAAGTAGCTCGCCGTTGGGAAAGACCTCGATCGAATAAGGTTCGATACCGAGTTTGCTTCCGTCGAACACCGTCTCTACTGTAAACCCATTCTCGAACTTCACCATTAATCTGGTTGCAATTGCGGATCTTCAAATGGAACCCAAAAAATTGTCAGAAAAACCTAATTTGCAAAAAAGCAACAGATGATCGGAAAAAGAGAGGAGAAAGTAGAAAATGAAACATGTTTTGGTGGTGGTTTTGAGTATTAGATACAGAAACACATTGCAGAGATCTCCGTCTAGTCGACTTCTCTAGAGAGCGCAATTTACATCATCGACAGCGTTTCGTCTAGAATCTTCAAATTTCTTTAAAATAAAAATAATAACATGTGGCGCTCTTTCCAGTGCTAACGTGACATTCAGCTGGAGAGAATTGACCATCTTTTATATATTAGAAGACAAGACAAAGATGTGGCTCATTGTGTGGAAATAGCAGAGAGCATTGAATGTAGAAGCTGTCTCCAAGACACGTACGAGGCCGTCCTCAAGATACTCCACTTTTAGCCTAGAGACCTCAAATTGATTTCAAGTTCAATATGCAACATTTTTACACCATATGTTATTGTTTTGTGTATCATCTAACGTTTCTTGTTCAGTGAGGAACAAATCCAGAATTCTGATAATAATAAGGCTTTCGAGCCTAACTTCTAGTAAAGTTTTTTCAACCTCACAAGTCATGATATTTTCTCTGGTTTTGGGAAGGCAAAAATCTTTCGAAGCATAGACTAACGAAATTAAAGATAACAGCTTAACTATCAGTAACAATTCAGCAGCTTAAGGTTTACAAAGATTACAATGAAGCATTGATTGAAGGTGAAGGAGTCAAAGACGCGAGAAGACCCTTCGTCAATTGTAATCTTTGCAACATTGCTGATTCTTTTAACGTGTAGCTCCATAAACCTAGCTTCGGACTGTGGGTGTTATGATCCCACATTGGAAGTTTAAAATGACCAACACTAATATATAAGGAATTTGAGTCAATGTACTCATTGCCAATTGGTTTTGTGTTGGTCCCTTTAAACTTCCGAGATGGTATCGTGTCGTTTTTCGTTGGGTGTTTTGCAAAACGTAGCACTTTTTCAACTTGACATAGTTTTACACCATTTAATTTATGGTTCATAGTTTTGTAACACTTTTGTTATTATTCATGAAAATTTAGTCTCTCTACATTACGGTGTTCACGCTTGTAGACGGTATAAATGTAGAGTAAGAGAATAATATTTTTGTCATTTACACACTAAAAAAAAAAAAATTAAGTGCTAAAATTGTAAATAAAACTTAAAGAAATATTAATCTATGAAAATATGTCTAATTTAATTCATCAACAAATTGAAAGTTCAAGGTATAAAAATTGATTCCGATCAAACTTGAGGGGCTTTGTTTTTTTTAAATCCCTTTTCTTTTTGCAAAAACCTAAATTTCCTTTGTAGTGTCATCATCATCGGAGCCGTTTTCCAAATTGCTACCACCGCCAAGCTTGTCACCGTCAGAGAGCTCATCATCTCCGCCGCCGAACTCGTCACTGCCGGTTCGTTTTATCTACTCCGTAAACTTTTTCATGGATTTACTATTTACTGCTTCAACGAATTTACTTTTTCATGGTTTCTGTGTGTTGTTTAAAAACGAAAGAAGGAGGAATCCAATCAGATGTCGATTGTATATAATCCAATTGAAATCAAATTGAATAACCTTTACCTGTGTTTAATCAAAAGATTGATAAATAACAGAACTTTGAACTTTTTGAGTGACTTAAACTGTGTTGGAGAAATCAAGATTTGATGTGGAGAGAAAGATTCACGAAGAAGAAGATCCAAAATGGATTTGATTTCTGTTATTAACACTCTCAATCGTACAATGTGTAGAAGATGAAGCTTATATACAAGTCATACTAAACCAAATACAATAACCAATGTAAACCAGAATAAACCAGAGAGATATAATCTCTAATATTGGTCATTAAAAATTTGACTTACATGTGTAAATGTGGTTTGAATTGAGCATCTAGTATCTTCTTAGAGAAATGATTAAATGAATGATGATGACAATTGTTTATGTGAATTCTACTTGATACAATCATGAAATTGTTCTTATACGTTTGTTTAATAAAGACTAAGCATCTTAAAATGTTCTCAGTTTGCTTCAACGGTGTTAAGCCCATGGATCGATCTCTGAATCTACTCGATTTAGCCTTAGGGTTTGGTCAGGAGCTAGCTGATCCATCCCCACTAAGTGGGAAGGTAGTACTGATCGAGGACTGTGTGGAGACCAGTGGCTCGTTTGTGCTTCTCCAGCTGATGAAGCGTGTTCTCTCCCCTCATTCCTCTGATGCCCTTATCTTTCTCGCCTTTGCTCGCCCGTTCTCTCATTATGATCGAATCCTGCGTAAACTGGTAAAGATTTTTTTTTTTCTGTTTGTGTCAATTTTCATGGCTTTCTACATCATTATTCACTTTTGAGATACGGTATATCCCTGTTTTTCTACCAGGATTCTTACCATGTTCGTGTGTTTTGGGTTATGTACAGGGATGCAATTTAGCCACTCAAAAGACAAACAATCGATTGGTTTTCGTCGACATGCAGAAGCTGATGATTAGAGACCGTTTTGACTGTTATCACCATGTTATGCATCTAAGACATTTGTTGTTTTTCTTGTTTTGGCAATGAAGCTATTGCATTTAGTTTGAAAGATTCCTTACTCTGCTCAACATTGTTACCAAAGTATTTCTTCTCGTAGATGATGATGATGATGAAAGATTCCTTACTCTGCTCAACATTGTTACCAAAATATGTCTTCTCGTAGATGATGATGATGATGATATCATCATCAAAAATTCAACAAAACCAAACCACAAAAAGGATGAATTGCAGAGCCGTAAAAGAAATAGGTTAAATTGTTTTTTGAATCATTAAAACGAACACCAAGAGAAGTCGTATTATTTCCCCAAGAGTAAGAATTTGAAAAATATTTATTTGGGGATTTTGTTGGGGGCATTGGGTATTTTAGACGGATGGACATACGGGTCAGGTTTTAGGTCGAGTTGAGTTTTTAGTTTGGTTTAGTTTTGGGGTTTAATGGTTTGGTATCATGTTTAGTTAATAAACTGTTGAAATCGACATATAAGGTATATAAGTTTTAACTTTGTTTCTAGGGGTTTTTTTAATTTGAGCCACATATAGTGTTATATCTTTTTGTAGGAAAATAGATCGTCAACCTTTTAGTAATAGATTTTTTCAAATCTAACGTTGTAGATTTGATATTTGAACATTTCGACAAAAAAGGACAATGTAACTATACGAAAAAGAAAAAAAACTAGAAATTTTATCTCTTTGAAACAGCTGAATTACAATTTAATTCGAAAAACAAAATATGTTGGTTACCTAAAATATAAAAAAAAACTAAGATTTGATAACAACTATATGAAAAAAAGAAAAGAAAGGAAAATGACAAGCTCAAATTAATATCCTAAAAGTACTAAAGTTTTGTCGATTGTAATACTTAAGGATCGAATCCACAGAGACTCAAGAAAACACACAATAGATTTTAAGGGTTGAATTAAGCTAAGTGATCAATTAAATTGAAAGCAAATACGTAAATTAAACAAGTTGTAATTCGATTAGAAGAAAGGTAGGTTCATGGTATTTCTCAGGAAATCAATGAATGCAGATAAACTAACTAATCAGGGTTCAGGTTACGCACGGTTCTTGAACTCAAATCTCTAAAGTATAATTAACCAACTCTCGTTGCGAGAATTATCTAAGTCTAAATCCTAGAATTCCAAATCTCTTTGCGAATCCTAAAGTCTAAACCAGCTTTTAGTTCAAGTTTGATTTGTTCACAAAACAACTAAACAAAATCTCTTTGCGAATTTATTTTGCTCACCCAAAGTTCTATCAGATTTCTCAATTGCACTGTCGTGCCTAATTGATTAACCTAAGATCTAAGCTCCATGTGATCAATCTAGAATTAGCTTTGAGAACAACCTAAGGTGAAGAACTAATTCAGATTATGAACCCTAAACAACTAATTCAGATTATAAACCCTAAACAACTAATCAACCTAGCATTCAAAGAAATCCCTTATGAGAACCCTAAACCTAACAAGAGATCTACTCAGACATGGAAATTGAAACAATAAACATTTTTGAATAAATCACTGAATAAATAATAAGAAAGAGAGTAAAACAGGGGTTCGAAATCTTCTCTCGGACGAACAGAGTTTCAGACTTGTCTCCCTCAGAAAGCCCTCTCACAAAACCAGAATAGAATAAAGTGTGTATGAAGCGTACTCGCCAAAGTGGCTAAAAAACCTAATAAATAACCTAAAAACTTGATGGGGCTTCTTGTAAATAATAAAGTATTCTGGGGCAATTTGCAGTTTCTCAAATCTTCAGAAAAGTCGCGATCCTTCTGTTTCTTCGACGGGTATCGATCGATACCATAAGTGTATCGATTAATACTCATGCATCAAATCGGTGTCTCAGCTACATGATCTCTGTTTGGCTCTAAAAAGCTCCAAAATGCTTCAATATCTCCAATAATGCTCCAAACGTACCTAAAACCTGAAAAGACTCTAAAAGACTCCAAAATACTAGAAAGACTCTATAAAAAGGACTTATATCATGGCCTAAAACGGGTAAAAACCATGATATATCAACTCCCCCAGACTTAGCATTTGCTTGCCCTCAAGCAAACAGAAAATCAAACCAGAGAAAGAGGTTTGAAAAACACGGAGACTCACCTGTTCTTGAACCATCGCAAAGACCATTTTCCTAAGCACCCAAATACCACCTAACTAGCTCCAGATCTAACCACCATGTACTTCTCCGTACTCATTCGCAGCTTCCCAGACTACACACATTATCTCACAGCATTGTCCAATAAAGCTCTCATCGCCAGTTTGATCGCTGTGATTAATACCAAGAACCTTCTAGATTCTTTCCCATACAATATCATGACAACGAACCATTCCATTTTCACACTTTCTGGTATTATTTTCTCTCCCCCAGACTTGTTTCTCATCATGTTCTTTCTCTTTTTTTTTTTAGATATGCATATACACATTAAGGTCTAAAACGCGAGTATTGATGGTGTTTGCCACCGAATCCCCAATTCTTCCCTCTCTATGTATCAAAGGATGTAGGCGAATAGTGGTATCACGGGAAATTTTCCTAACCTCGCTTCCAACCTTTGTGTGATCATTCCTCACCAAGCATAATAATGGGATCGCTAGAAAAAATCATTTCATCTTTTATGCTCTTATTTATTAACTTATAACAGGGGAGAGAGATACCATTACTTTAAACACATGGGTTCCTTTGTCAGATATGAATGAAGAATCAAGCTCTATGGACATCAACCACATCGATGAAGTGCAAAAATTTGGCTCGGGCTTCAATGGACTCTGCTGGAACATGGGTGTCTTCTAGTTAACTGGTCAGCCTTTGGATTTTTCATTAGTCCGATCTAGAACTGATTCTGTAACAATGGTCACTTTGAAGTAAAGTCAGAACAAAATATTCAAGAAAAAATCATCATCTTCAACAAATTTTGACTCAATAAAACAACTTTTGACTCAAAAACGACTGACTCTAAGAAAAACAAAAACAATGTCAGCAACTACCTCCCCCAGACTTGAACAACACTGTCCCCAGTGTTATCTAGCCTAAGGTTGGTAAAAGAAATCAAGAGAACTGAGTGGTATTGTGAAGAAGAAGAAGTTACCGATCTGGAGCAGGTGTATTGACCGACACACGGCCTGGTATCGATCGATACCAGGCGTAAGTCGATACATGAGACTTCTCATCAACGACAAAGTGACAAATGTTGCTTTCAATTATGTCAAAGGATCCGAAAGCGGTATGGTTAGCACTGTTAGATCACTCAAACACATGTTAAAAGCAACAAGATATCATAATGCATAATCCAACAAAGTTCAAAATCAAAACAAGCTGACAAAACATACTCAAAAATTCAAAAGAAGAGAAAAATAAAAGTGAACCATATAGAATAGAGGACTAATCCTCATAAGAATCATCGTCTCCAGCGGTGTGAGACGGTCCAGCAGCAGATGGTGAATGTGGGCGAGATGGGGCCATGCAACTGCATCGAGAAATGGTACTCCAAGTGGTCTGCAAGCTCTCGACGACGTAACGCTGAAACGGATCCAGCTCCATCGCAGGTGGTGGAGGAAGAACAAGTGTAGGAGCAGGTGTACGTGCATGTCGCGAGCGTCATGGTTGATCTCCAGCAAGGTCAGGTGCTGGTGCATCCTCAGCAGCAGCATGTGTTCTAGTACTTGGTCCATGACGCCGAGTAACAGGTGCAACTATCAACATATCCTCAGTAGGCTCAAAACGCAGCAGCTGTGGGGTGTCACCAATGTCTGTCAGCCATCTGTTGGGGAGCTGAACCAGAAAATCTCCATCTGCGGTAGAGAAGTACCAACGTCACTGAGGCTTCAGCCACCTCAGGTTCTGCAAATGCTGCTCATCCATGAGAGCGCGTGTAGTGGAGATCGAGCAGCTCGCATTACTGATCCCAAAGTGCTGGAAGATAGGGGTGAGAAGACTCCCAACAGACTCGGTCTTGCTAGCTGTACCCCTCGTACTCTTGCCTAGAAAAGGCTTTGTCTTCAAGGAGACCAAGTGATGTGCGAAAACAGCCCCCATGTTGACCTCTGTCAGCTCAGGCCACTCATAATCCTCGCCTGGAATGATGTCCCTGATAGCCAAGGCAAGCACTAGAAGCTCAGACACTCGCATCTTGTTCGGCTCCATCTTACACAGAAAGGTGTTACTCTGAATCCTAACCAAGCAACGCAGGACTGGGTGGCGCACATCCATCTGAGTGGATGTCCTAGAGTGATAAGCACCAGTCCCAAAGTGCTCCCAGAAACTCTGCACGTCAGGGTGTGAAACAGGAAGAGCAACTCTCCTAAAGGCTCTCTGAAAGCCATAGATGTCACAAAGATCAGGGAGTGGCAACATGTACCTCACTCCTCGAATCATGAGGGTCAAAGTACCCTCTTGTGCGTCTCTGAGAACCTCGTCCTGGTAGTAGACACGGACTGTCGCCATGAACTGATGAACTAAGTCTGGGAATAGGTCGTACTGCTGTGTGGCAATAGTGCCCAGACCAATCCTCCCAAGCAAACACTGGAGCTCACCGTCTAAACTCAAACGACGCATCGTGACTCCATCAACGAATCGAGTGGGTTGCACATCAATGCCTAGCCATCCATTGTAGTGCAACGTATCATAATCATCCCAGGCTTCAGAGATAGGCATGTAGATGCAGTCTGTACTCTCAGCGATATCCCTATCTGTTCCCTCCCAAACTCTCATACAAGGAATCATGGCCTTCTCGTTCCTCTTAGGCAAAGGAGCCCTACATGTGACACTAGGAGCCACAAGATCAGTAGGAGCAGCGGGTGGTGGTGATGGCTCTGCCACTGGTGGTGGAGGGATGTCGCGCAAGGAAGTATGCGGACGCTCAATATTTTCGGATGCTCCATCAATCCTCACTCTGTAGTGATCGTTGCCTAGGAAACCGTTCACTACACCTCCCCGCCAATGTGAACCATCCCAGATCTTGACACGTTGATACAAGTGGAATTCCTTTGGGTGCGAGTTGGAGCTCGATGCATCGTCAGTTCGTGGCATCTTTGATGCAGACATCTGCAAGCATAGACAAAGATGCAATAACGCATAAGCATAAATCGACCACGTCATCTAGTAACATCAACAATCAGCAACAATTTACTCAATATGTCAACATAACCTGCAGGGTATCGATCGATACCCTAGCGATTTCGAACCATAATCCTCAAAATTTAACAAATCCGCAATTTCAAACATACAAGCGTAAGGGGAGTTCAAAATTTCTCTAGAACAACTTATGTAAGGCAGATCTATCCAGTAAATCAAGTTTTAAGAGGCAAAAATTCAAAATCCCAAACCTTGTGTTTATGGAGTGAAAAAGAGAATTTTGTGTGTCATACCTTGCAGATCGAGAGAACGGATGATAGAGATAGGATGAGCATGAAAATCCAACAAGGTTAGACCTTGAAATCACTCAAATCCGTGAAGAATCGAGAATTTGATGATTTGGGATTGGTTTTTGTTAAGTGTCGATCGATGGGGACTGTGGAGAAAAGAAAAACCTGAGGGTTTTAAAAGGGAACTTACCTGTGCGTAGGGTATCGATCGATATCCAGGTGGTATCGATCGATACCAAGGCGATTTTGTCGATGCAAGTTCTGTTTCTCCTCGTTTGCTCCAATCTGATTCACTCAAGACATAAAACACAAAAACGAAAAATAAAAAGAAAAAGACTTATATACAGACTCACCAGTGGGTTGCCTCCCACCAAGCGCTCGTTTAACGTCATTAGCTTGACTGTACTGCCATTCAGGCAGTGGGTGCATCATCCAGAGGCATTATGTGTAGGGGTGGACATTTCGGTTTAATTTCGGGTTCGGTTCGGGTTCGGTTCGGGTTTGGTTCGGTTCGGTTTATTCGGGTTGAATAAAACTCTAGCCGAACTCAACCGAAATAAGTTTGGTTCAGTTTGTGTTCGGTTTGGGTTTAGTTCGGTTTGGTTTAGATCGGTTCGGTTTAGATCGGTTCGGTTGTACTTTGGTTTGGTTTTAGTTCGGTTTTTAAAAAATTAACTTATAAAAACAAGAATTCTAACGAATGTAAACAAAACGAATTCATAAAAAAATCATTCTCTAAAAGTCTAAAACCACTTAGTTCGGTTTATAACTTTTATGGTGAAGAACCGAAGATTCCACCGTATGTATTATTATTTTAATATTATTAATTAATTAATTAACAAAAACACATTGGTTTATCGGTTCGGTTCGGTTTAAAACCGAACCAAACCAAACCGTTCGGGTTGAGAAAAACTTCTACCAAATGGTTGGGTAATAACTCTGGTTTGGTTTGGATCGGTTTGAGTTCGGTTTGGTTTGGTTGGTTCGGTTCGGTTCGGTTAAAATGCCCACCCCTAATTATGTGTCCTTCTGAAATCTCGGCTCTCGTCAAATAGTGTTTCATCCTTTGTCCATTGACAGTGAACTCTTCGCCTGAAAGATTTGTCAGGACAATTGCACCACGTGGTCTAACTTCCTTGACTGTGAAAGGACCTGACCAACGAGAACGCAATTTACAAGGAAACAAATGCAAACGAGAATTATACAGAAGTACCTGATCATCGGGTTCAAAGTGTCTGGAAAGGATTTTCTTGTCGTGATACGATTTGGTCCTCTCCTTGTACAGCTTCGAGTTCTCATAGGCATGATGCCTAATCTCATCCAGCTCGTTCAGCTTAATGAATCGCCTCTCAGCAGCAGACTTGATGTCGAAATTCATCTTCTTTGTAGCCCAGGCTGCCTTATGCTCGATTTCCACCAGAAGCATTAATAATCACTGGGTATGTGGAATTAAGACCAAGAAAACCATACCTCAGATTTTCTGGGAGTGGCTTGAGTCCCATAGTCCGCACGAACTCCTCATGGTATTCTTGCAGAGTCTGGTTCCCTTGCCTTGCTAAGCCTTGCCCCCAGCTACCACTACTGGTTGAAGTCACGTCTGGCTTTTTGGGGTCGGAGGAACTTCACTGACACTTACGGGCCCTTCCTTCTTCAACCTCGTCACAAATCCAAAGGTTGGACTTAATCTTGACCGTAGATGGACAAATGACTCTCTTACAAGAAGTTTCCCGCGTAAAAGCCACCGTTTTGAAAAAGGTTTTAAGAAAATAATTTCGCAAATGTGACAAATTAAAGACGGTCGTATTTGTTGTGAATGAGGGGGAAATTATTTATAGAGAAATATTTAATTTGCATGTTCTCTCCAACTATATATACACAAATATTAAATCTTCAAAATTCCATAGCTAGGAAAGGTATATATATATATATGTTTACAAACAAAGCAAACATATATGCAAGAGAAGAAGTATTTACAAAGCAAATAATATATCCGTCGGAAATCGGTTAGAAATTACCCACTGATTTCCGACAGTCGTTAATCGGTCGGAATATTCCCACCGGTTTCTGAGGGAGTATAGATTCGTCGGCAGTCCCTCGGAATACCGTCGAAATATTCCGACCAATTTCCGAGGGAAATCAATCGGTCAGAAATTTCCGATCGATTTCCGATCATTTTTAGTACGTCGAAATAACCTCAGAAATCCATCGGTATTCCGTTGGAAACGCCGACGGAAATGCACTTGTTTTCTTGTAGTGCTTTCGCATTTGCCGAACTCCTTCTAGGAAATGTTCATGAAGAAATTGGAGGTAAAATACTTCATCACATATAAAATTGTTGAGATTGATTATATTTATATGTTACAATATATATAATTTTGTCTTTGCAGGGATCAGAGCGTTTTTCCGGGACCTTAGTACACGGACGTTGTCAGAAGATGTAATTGCACAGCTGGCTGTTAATATTCCAATCTTGTTGTGCAATTTGGAGAAGATATTCCCCCTCTCCCCTGCGGTTTTTAATGTTATGGAACATCTTCCTATTCATCTCCCTCACGAAGCAGAACTAGGAGGCCCTGTTCAGTTTAGGTGGATGTACCCATTCGAGCTCTTCATGAAACATTTAAAGGGAAAGGCAAAAAATCTAGCAAGGGTTGAATGATTCATTGTTGCGGGAAGTTTGACATAAGAAACTTCACACTTCACATTATTTTGTTACAAAAATCCGCACGCAAACGGGGTCCCCGTCGATACGATGATAGCGGTGTGGGACAAATTTATGCAGTAGAGGGTGTCCCAGACATCTTCTTATCAATCGGTCGTCTTAGTGTAAAATTGAAGGAAGTTTGGTGGGATAACGAGCATGACATGCACATCGCACATACGTACATCCTCCTAAACTGCGATGAAGTGAGTCCTTACGAAAGGTAACAAAACTATTTAATTAATCAATCATTAATAATTAATTAATATAATTATAATTAAATGTGTTAATTTTTATATGTCTATATATGTATTTTGCAGCTTATTTGTTACCCAGGTACGAGAATGCATTGAAGGGGTTTCAGATGATGAAATAAACGACCGTAAAGATCGTCACTTTATTGAGTGGTTGAAGACGCAAGTAAGTTAATATAGTTATAAATATTTCATTTAATTAGACCGGCTTTCAATCTTACATGCACATTTATCATAGGTTGATCATGGCGATCCCGCATATCCATTTTGGTTTCATGAGTTACTCCTAGGCCCCATTGGGAAGATAACGACATCACCCATGTATTTTACCCGTGGTTACGTGTTTCATACATACAAGTACGGTGTTCGTCGGGCAAATACCAACTACGGAGTATGTGGTACGGGTGAAATAGATTTTTATAGGGTTTTGTAGGACATAATTGAAGTGGAGTACCCCATACTGGTTAGGTTGAAATGTGTTCTCTTCAAATGTGATTGGTTCGATCTAACAGTCGGTCGAGGGATGTGAATTAACAAATTTGGTGTGGTTGACGTCAACAAATTACGACGTTACAACAAGTTTGAGCCATTCATCCTAGCATCACAAGCAGAACAAGTAACGTTTGTTCCATATCCGCGAGTTCGAACCACTGGGATCTAATGGTTATCGGTTATTAAAATAGCTCCAAGGGGTAAAATTGTTGGTGTTGATGATCTTCCAATGCAACAAGATTCTTGCCTTGACATTACAGAACCAGAGATTACAGAGAACGTTCTTTTAATTGATCCACGAAACAGACAACTTGAATATCTACCTGACGACACAGAAGAAGAAGGCGATTCTGACGAGTTTGAAGAAAGTGACGATAATGATGAACCTGAAGATGATGAACCCAACGAAAATGATGATTCTGATTGAAAGCTTATATATATGTAATTTATTCATTTGTATAATAAACATAATTTTCGGTAATATTAATGAGCGGAGGTAATCGAAGATGGGATCGTAAGGATTACTTTATACTAGATGTTATGTGAAATATTTTAGTTTTTGTTTTAAAATTATTAAACTAATAGAAAATTGACGAAACATTGATGAATTAATAGTTTTTGTGAATGAAACACGTAGATTAGGGTTAGTTAAACTTTATTACATAACCCTAAACTCTAAACCCCAAATATACAGTTAACTGTCGTAAATCCGATGGTAATTTACGACGACATTACGATGACTATAGTCGTAGTTGTCGTAATATCGATGGTACATTACGACGGATAGTGTTACGACGATATTACGACGAATATATCGTAATGTCATCGTAATACTTGATAGTGTTTATGGTTTAGGGTTGAGTATAGGTTGTATATGTTTGGTTTTGCATCAATTACATTGTTTTATGTAAGTTCTCGATTCGTTGTTTGACGTAATACCAAAATCATTAACATTTTATACTTCATGCATGTTACGAAGAAACTTATACAATTAAGGAAATTTATCATATGTTAGATTCAATCGTCATTATTGATTGTATTGTGTACAATGAGAAGTTTTGGATGTACACATATACTTCGTTAATACAAGACGGATATGTGTATTAGGGTTTAGGGTTTAGGGTATAGATTTCTAATATTACGACGACTTTACGACGGATCCGTCGTAATATCGATGGTACATTACGACGATTTTACGACGGATCTGTCGTAAATATGTCGTAAACCGAATATTAATGTTGCCGCGTGGGGGGAAAATTTCCCGCGTTGGGAAATTTTTCTTATTGGTTTACTATTCGGTTTCATGGTTCGTAAAATCGTCGTAAATTACCATCGGATTTACGACGGCCACAAAGTTTATATATACAACCCCAGATTTCTCCTCCTCGCTAACAACCTTCCTCCTCTCTCTCTCTCTAGGCGTCCCTCTCTCTCTCTAAGCTAAGCTAAAACCTTTTTTATTTTATTTATGATTTGTTAAATAATAAAAAAATTAATATTAAATAGGATTGGAATTATTAGATAGGGTTGGAATTAGATAGGATTTGAATTAAATAGGAATTGAAGTAGATATGATTGGAATTATTAGATTTTATTTTTGATATTCGTTACTGTTTTTATTTTTTAGATGCCACGACGTAAGTCTCACTATCACCATTTTATGGGTGGCGAGTCTGGACCGACTGGCACTTAGGTCGGCCTGTCGTCTTCCGCCACTACATCTGTGGTTCTGGACTCTGGGTCCACCCCACCACCGGCGCCTCCGCCCCCGTCACCGCCAGCTGCACCTCGACCCGCTTTGATATATGCGGGATTGACGGTCGAGGATATTTTGCGGTCGCCGGGTCATGATCGTTTACCCCGGTTAGATCCGCTCCGTCCGCCAAATACTTATTGGTACGTAAGCTATTTTTTTTTTGTCATTAATATCTGTTTTTAACTTATAATTATATTTTTATATTTCAGGTTTAAGGAGGACAACAAAGTCGGGCGGAGTGTGTCTGAGACCATTAAAGACTATTTTGAGGAGCCTCACCGCAATTGGTATGCCGTTCCGGTCGACGTGCTTCAAATGTTTCGCGGTAATTTTATCGTTTTAATTTTTTTCTTTAATAATTAATTATTTTTATTTAATCGTTTCTAATTGCTTTCTTGGTTTTTATAGCAAAAATGGCACTGTGATGTTGCGATCAACGAGACGGTGAAGACGAAGTTTAAGAAAAAGGAAAATTGCGGCTCAACAATATCGTCTCAGATTGGAAGCGGAAGTGGGAGGTTGAGGGCGATGAGGCGAAGCCCCCATACATGTCTTCCGAAGTTTGGAACGAAGTTTGGAACGGCTTGAAGACCTACTGGCTGGATACGCATTCGCAGCAAGTGGCTGCTAAGTGTTTGGCTTCTCGGAACATTGTCGGTCCAGACGGTCGTCCGGCGGTGTTGTCACTTACTTCGGGTCAAACATCATTTGCGGGAAGGCGTCTTCAAATGGTATGATTTTTTTTCTAATAATTTGTTTTTTCCTGCTTTTGTTATTAATTGAATTTAATCTTTAACCGTTTATTTTTTTTCGAATGTCATTTGTTAAGGCAAACGGAGGCGAACTTCCTCCGATGACTAGAGTTTTTGAAGAAACTCACAAAAAGAAAGACGATTCTTTTGTGGATCCTCGAGCGGAGCAGGTCTACAATTACGTGCAGGCACGGATCGTCGAGCGACAAACTCATCTCTCTCAGCAGTTATCACTTGGCGGTATAGCTCGGTCCAGTCCAATGCGGCTTTGACCACAGCCCAGATAGACGAGATATACGAAGAGGTAATAATAATCAAATTATATTTTTACGGAATTATTTCGTATTCAATTTATTAATTTTAATGTTTCTTTTTTTTAGGTTGCCCCGAAGAAAAAGGGCAGAGTTTTAGGGATGAGATCGATTCGAGATAGTTTTGTTGCCTCGGCTTCCGCACATTATCCGACCGACGATCCGGCTGGGTTGAGGAATGAGTTGAACACCGCCCATACCGAGATCAACACTTTACAGGCGAAATGTGTGGGATACGATAAGAAGATCCTTGGATTAGGTAATACAATCCAAGGATACGATTCTCTCTTCGAACTTCTAGCTGTGGATAATCCCGCATTGGCGACCGCCCTTAAAGCGCAGCAAGCATCGACATCGGGACCGAGCGGAGATGAGCATCAGGATGCGGATCTGGTAGCAGAAAAATGAGCGTAATTGTTGCAGAGAATCGACGAGGACCTTTTTGAAGATTTTGGTATTAATTAGTATTTAGTAATTTGTAATTTGTAATTTGTAATTTGTAATTTGTAATTTGTAATTTGGATTTTGGATTTTTATTTGTATTTTTCAATTATTTATAAAATTTTAATTTTAATTTTTAATTATATTTAATTATATTATTATTTAATAATAAATAATTATAATTATTATTTATTAAATTATATAATATATAATTTACATCAATTTTACAACGTTCTTCATAAATATAATACGACGAGTTTACGACGATTTTTCGAAATGATAATTCGATAAATCGTCATAAAATCATCGTAAACCATATGTCGTAAAATCGTCGTAAACCATTCGTCTTAAAATCATCATAAACCATCCGTCGTAAAATCGTCGTAAACCATCCGTCGTACCGTCGTCGTAACACATCCGTCGTATAGTCGTCGTACACATCTGTCGTATACGCGTCGTAACCCTCAGTGGTATAAGCGTTGTAAAATCATCGTAATATTACGACAATTTTACGAGGAATATTTTACGACGGATTTACGACGATTACTATACGTCCCAGTTGTTACGACGATTGTCGCGTAACGACGAACAATTTACGACGAATTGGCAATCGTCGCTAAATCGTCCCAAACCCTCTTTTACATCGATTTTGTATCAATTATGTCCTTTGTAAAATGACTGTTTTCTTGTAGTGAGAGATGCAAGTTAAGTTGTTTACATTAAATGCTATGTCGTAACATTAAATGCACTACTGCTACATAATATATGTTTGAGCATAATTATAGAGAGACAATATCTTTCGCTGCTAAAGAGTTAGCACAGTTGTCGGTAATACTGTTTATTAATCATGTTATCGTGTTAACCCAATTATCATATCGTATTAAATTTATGTTTATCTTGATAACCTAGTTATCAAATCATACAAAATATAAAAAATTAAAATCGTGAATTAACTTCTTTTATTTATGTATATATAAGTTTAGTAAAAACGATTTCTATTTTTTTACGTAATTAACATGATAACAATTATAACAACATATTATATAGATAATAGAATGTTAATGTGCTAACAATAATATCTGAATACTTATAATGTGCTAACATTAATATTTGATAAGTGGTTAACATGCTAAATAATATGATATCACGATAAGTTTATGATTACTATGTTAACTTAGTTATCATATCATATAAACTATGAAAATTTAAATTAAAATTCGTGAATTAATATTATTTTTAATTGTGTATATATAAATATAATAAAAAATATTAATGTTTCTTTTACGTAATTGACACGATAACAATAATAACAACATATTATATAGAAGTCAAGTTAACAATTCAAGTTAACGTATAACATTATTAACAAGTTAAGTTAACAATTCAATTTAACATATAACATTGTTAACAATTAAAGTTGACATGTAAACATCGTTTATAAGTCAATTTACGTATAATATCGTTAACATATCACGAATTTAAAAAAATAAAAAAATAGATTGGATATGGTTATCGGTTTTCGGACATAAATAATTTTGAAGGGGCCATTTTCCCTATTAGAATCTAGGTTCGTGTCAAGTTATCAATTAGGTTGTAGGGGTTTGTTGGTCTTTTTGTTGTGAATAGAGATGAAGTGAATAGTGGAGGAATCCTTTACCTAATTTTGACATTAATCGTTGGCATATAATGATCTCTTCTATTAATACATAAACATTTTTAGTATTTGCATCCAAACACTCCATATTTAAAAAACAAAATCTGTTTGGAAATTATTTAAACATTATCCCAGTTTGTTTTTACAAAAATAAATATATAAAATAAATAAAATTCCGAATTTTGGATAATATATAAATTTAAATATAATATCTTCAAAAAATCTTTGCATGTGAAAGTTGGTGTTGAAAATCTGTGTTTTAAACGATTTTATTAGACAACATACAAAAATAATTCGAGATTTTTTTGGTTTATTATATTAAAAATAAATAATGTTAAAGAAGAAATCTGAAAAATATGTATATAATTGCCAAACATGAATTTATAAAATAAATAATGTTACAAAAAAAAATTCCAGAAATAATATTAAATTGTCAAACATGAATTATTTTGTAGACAGTAGAAAAAATTAGAAATATATGAAATTTATTTTAATAAATTAAATTAATGTTTTGAAATCTGACCCCGAAAAGCAAACAAAAGAGTATTTCGGGTCACCGAGTCCGTGGGTTGATCCGTTTCGATACTGTCCGATCGCAATAAACCAAGTCTTCTTGAGATGGTGGTAAGGGATGTCTATGTGGACTCCCCTCCCCCTCCCCCCACCCGGCTTCGAGTTGCCTTGGCCACATAGCCGCACGATTTCTTAAACAATTGCGTAAACTCGAATGTGAGGCCTCCTGAAAATTAGTCTAGATCCAAAAGGCATGGGATCACTACATTATTTAACAATATATATATAGGGTTCTACCATAAAACCATATATATATCCATATGGTCAATTATGGTATCAGATTCAAACCAACCATTTTGGAAAGAAAAGTTTCTCCATAATTTCTCCAAACAATATATATATATATATATATATATAATATGCAAAATTATAATATAAATTAAATTAAAAAAAAATTAAGAATATATTAAGAATAATTAGTAGAATGGGCGGTTAAACCAGTCATGTAAATATAAAATAAACATAAACATAAAAATGAATATAAATATAAGCTTACATAAAATTATAAACAAGATGAAAAATACATTTATTATAAATTAAAAGCGGTTAAACCAGCCATATTACAAGATCGTAAAAAACTTAATTATTGGAGATTGTAAGAATGTAAGAAGACTTAAGAGAGAATATGGTAAAGAAGGAGAATGAAGAGAGAGATATGAAAATGGAGAATGAAAGCTTGGATATATATGACTTTTACAAAAGCACAAGAGATTAAATTAATAATAAAACATAAACTAGTGGCATAATTTGGTGAAGTCCACTCATAAAACTTGTCGGCATAATTGATGGTGAATTCTTCTCACAAAAGCTTGTCTTTATTACCAGCAAGTCATCATAGCTACATGTAACTCCACTGTTGGTAGTCAAAACATGTGTTTCTTTGATGTACTGTTTTGTCGCGTTTTGTCGTAGGAGATCGTATCAAAAGATTCGTAGATATCACAGAGATTTGTAACAAGGATTTTGTCGAGGTTTGTATTATTCTGATGGCGAGAAGTCACACTCCACTATTTCTGAATATTTTTTCATCAAAATTCGGGACATTAACACCTGATCCACTTCCCGAGGCCTAAGAAATAAAGTATGAGATTAAAGACAGAAATTGTAAGGAGATTGCCTTAATTTCCTGTTTGGATTTAGCTGCTGCTAGCATCGATAACATCTTTGATTTTTGGGCTAAGAAAAAGGTTGTTTCCGGTGTTTGGTTAAGTGTTTTGTTTGGTGTTTGGGTTTGGGTTATGGACAAGTTTGAATTTTTGATTTTTATCCAATCTAGTATATTGGACGGGTAAAAGTTTGAAGGGATCTTGAATTTATCCCACCATTTTACTCTGAACTTTCTTCTGATGATCGGGATTGGATCCGAGGAAAACTCGAGAGTCCAAGAAAAGACCCAAGGAAAATGAAATTTAGAATGGAAGATGACTAATGGAGGAAATTTCTTTTCATTTTCTGATTGAATGAAATTTGTTTTGAAGATTTGGAAACTTTTTTGTATGTCAGGCTTGCAAATTTTAGTTACAGAACCGAAATAGTTCCACCACGGTATAAACCAATATGGAGATTTGGATAAATCACAAGTGATATAAAAAAAGTTTAACCACGTGTGTTTGTGTTTCAAAGATTGGATCAAAAAGGAATTATACCAAACCTGACAATAGTCTCAATAATTGAAATGGATATTGAAACATGGGAGATTTTTCAGATCATCTGGGAAATTTAGGCTTTCATTAAGATTATATTCCCAACCGCTTGGAGCAATGACTTTATGAATTTTAAAAGTGGAATAAGCAGGATCAATGTGGTTTTCATTGAGATAAACATGTTTGAAGGACATTGATTCTGTTACTTCCAAAATCGTTTCAAGGAATAACACAGTTTTATCTGTATTATGAGGTTTGAAAAATCTATTTTCCCAAAATATTTTTCGATTGTTGAAAACGGGTCATTGTTGACCAAAAATAATTTTTCAATTTGAAACAATTTGAGAAAAAGGTTTTATAGAAGAATCACCCTCTTGTTTTGAAAAACTTAGCTCGAAAACTCTATGTAATTGTAGAATCTGATCCATGATGATATTTTCTGGAGATTGAAGAGAGTTTGATTTTTCTTCTTTTTCACATTCTTTTTTGTAACTGAGATCCAAGGTTCTGTTTATATATGTGGGGATGTGTTTGGTTTTTTCTGGGATTGTTTCCAGGCATCATACCTGTTTTGAAGGAATTCTCGTGTTAAGAAATCTGGAACAGAGTTTGAATCTCCTTTAATATATTCTATGTCGAAATCAAAAATACTTAGAATTGATTGCCATCGCGCAAAAATCTGTTTTGAGGCAAGGTTTTTAACGTCTTTAGCACTTTTGCAATCAATTCGTAAAATATTTTTTTTATCCAAAAGGTCACTTTAAATTTTTTGGATACATAATACTATACTTAAAAATTCTTTTTTAATAGTAGAGTAGTTCCTTTGGGTATCATTCCAATGCAAATACGTAAATTGGACTATACTCTCTCGACCATCTATATTCTTTTGCTTAAGAATACCCCCATATCCGACATCTGAAGCATCTGTTTCTACAACCTTTTCTAAATTTGGATCCGCTATGTGAAGACAAGGGATTTCAAAGATTTGTTTTTTTAATTTTTTGTACTAATGCAGTATGCTCTTTTGTCCAAGGAACCGGGTTTTTCTTTAGACGACTATGCAATGGTTTTTGCTATCCTATTTATGTTAGGACAGAAATCTAATACATAACTTCCAAGGAACCTTTATAATTGGGTTTTATCTAAAATTTTATCGGGAAATTTATTTGCAAATTCCAAAGATCTTTCTATTGGTGTTATCATAACTTGCGATATGTAATGGCCTAGAAATCTGATATTAGTTTGAAATAAAGACATTTTTGTTTTTGAAATGACAAGGCCATTTTTTTCTTGCAACATAATAAAATGTTTTTAGATGTTTGAAATCAAGAGTATTTGAAAATATTAAAATATCATCAATATATACAATGCAAAATTTTGAATACTCAGAGAATATGTCATTCATGATTCTTTGAAATTCCGAATGTGCATTTTTTAAGCCAAACAGCATTACATTCCACTAGTATTGACCAAAAGGGACTGTAAATTATGTTTTATAACGATCATTTTCAGAGATTTGAATTTGCCAAAATCCTGATTTAAGATCAAATTTTGAAAATATGTGGGGATAATAAAGCCTTTGAAATAAAAATAAAGCCTTTGAAGTAAATCTTTTTATTTGGTATTGGATATCTAATCCATTTTAATGCAGTGTTTAAGGGTTTGTAATTAATTACTAACCTAAGAGTGCCTCTTTCTATTTCAGAATTTTTATTTACATAAAAAGCAGCATATGACCAAAGTGATATTGATTTTGAAATTAGGTATTTGTTTAGAAGATCTGAAATCTCTTTTCTCCAATGTTTTTCTAATTCAGAGTTCATTTGTATGGGACGAGCCTTAGTGGGAATTTATTTTTCATTAAAATTTCCCTCGTATGGCAAATCAACAATATGTTGTTTGCGATTCCAAAAGGCTGTCGGAAAATCTGAACATATTTATTTTTCAAATAGTTTATTTAGATTTGAAATGTTTTCTTTTGTTTCTTTAGTATCCAAAGCCTCTTTTGTTTTTGGTAGTAACTACTCTGATTTTAAATTTTCCAAGTGGAATGTTTTACTATGTATTAAAGAATTTAAGAAATTTTCTTGTATTGAGCAAGTTTTTATTAAATTTAGGCTTCACTTTTTTGGTGTTTCAAGAAATTGGAAAGATAATTTTTTTTTTTTGGTTTTTGAAAGAAATTGAATCATCCATGACTTTGTATGGTGTGGTTAAATTTATGAAGGGGGTCCCTAAAATAGCATTTTGGTATATGTCATATGTGATGAAAATATTATCTTTTAAAACTGAAGCTTCTACTTTAGATTTTATGTGAAGTTTAGAATTATTTGCAGCAGATATTTTTCTCGTGTTTCTAGATGATAAAATTTTGGGTCAAACCCAGACTTGATACAATTAAGATCGGTGCCTGTATCAAACAGAGCGATTGTATCAATTTTGTAATTTTCAGAGAAAATAAGTGTGACTCTTATTTTATATTTTCGGGAAGTGATTTCTCTTAGGATACAAAGGAAATCATTAGGGGTGGAGTCTAGAGATTGTATTTGTTCTTTTAGATCGAGGTCATCTTCTATGTTATTTAGGCCATCATTTTCTTGTTCCTCAGAACTAGAATCATGATTCCCTTTGATAGAAGATAGAATTAAGTGAATATACTCAGAATTTCTTTTTCGTTTTTCTTTAAGGGTTTTGAGATCGTTTTTTTACTTCTTTGAGTTCAATCCCAAGATCTTGTATCTTTGTTTTAGAACTATATTTCTTTCTTTTGTTAAGAATGGTGGTTAGGTCATAAGATGATTTGGAAGATGTTGGACCATGAGATTTTAACAGGTTTTCAGAGGGTTTTACCTCTTTTTCGTTTAAGAAAGAAATGATTGTTTCTAAGAATTTTTGTTTTATTATATTTGAGGATCTGAAATGGAGTCTAAGATTTCAAGCTGGAATTCTTGATCTTTTGTAAGAACGTTTATTTTCTTTTCATCAGATTCTGAACCTGATGATGAGTTTTTCAGTTCATCAACTTGTAAGGCCTTTTCAGAGGATAGTGATGAATCAGAATCATAAGATGATGATGAATGATCAAGAAAGAGATTTGAAATTTTACTTGAAATTTTTTCTCCAACTGTACGTTGTCTCGAGTTCGTCGCCAAAGTAACAAAACAAGTTTTAATATATGGTTTGTGAAATTGTATAATCTAGGATTCATGTACACCAAACATGTTTATTTTTCAAAAAAAAGGAATGAAAATGTATGGTATATATATATATATATCCATAAATGTTTGTTTTAGACTTATAGTGTATATGTAACATGATTGTATAAGTTTTAAATTATTAAAAACAAGACCCTTATATTAATTATGAAAATCTAATGGATATAAGATAACAACATGATTTCCTTCCATTATTAAATCTGAAATTGTTCCATGAGAAATTTGAAAAAACAATATGCTTTCATCTCCGAATTTTAAAACACACACACTTTTGCATAATCTGTTTCGAAAACCTAAAAATGTATCCCATATACAAGAAATTTTTTCGTGGCCCATAACAATATGCTTTCATCTCCGAATAAAGAAATGAGAAATGACCTTTAATTAAGCTTATAGCTCCAAGTAATTAATGTTGTACTGCCTTGGACCTAATAATAATAATAATGATCATCATTATAGTGTATTACTAGTTCAGACTATATACTGAGATGAGGAAACCTCCGGATCCATATTTACAAATTCTTTCAAAACTATTATCGATTCCCACAACAAGTATTGATCTTCTCTTTTTCCAGTTCTTCGATTTTAAGAGTCCTCTTTTTTTTCAATGTACTTAATCAGGCTTCTTCTTCAACTCCTACATGTACATAAAAGTAATTAATATTTTGTAGGAATTGTTTTTTGTGCATTCATGATTTTGTTCCAAAATACCACAAGTTTGAAATATTTCAAAAATACCATAATTTTAAAAATTTTAAAAAATACCACAATTTTGGAATTTTTTTTAAAAAACCATAAATATGGAAAATTTTCAAAAATACCATAATTTTTATGTATATGACTAGTACCTAAAATTTTAGTTTTTCTGGCAAACACATTTGAAAATAATATTCCTTTTTTGTTGAATAAATTTCACACCGAAAAATTATGTATAGAAAAAAGAGAAAGGGACTTAAGAAAGATAAAATAATTATTTTGGTTAGTATTATTTATCAAAAGTCATAAATTTGGCCATCCACTCTATATATGTGTAATTATGTTAATTTTGGGACAATATATAGTTATCACACAAATTCACTCATGATTTAATGACAAAAAAATCTAATAAGCTCAACAAGGTCAACCACAAAATTGATTGAACCACCATATCTTCTAAACATCTAACATTGAGTACTAAAGTCTACGTAAATGGAGTGAAGTGAACAACTTTAAGCATCTCATGACCATCCAAAATTAAAACTAATTTTGTGGCCATCAAAAACTAAAAAAAAAGGGTGGTTCAAGGTCATGGCCTAGCCTGCCTAGCCTCTGGGCCGGGCCTGAGTACGTTGTCTCGATTTCGTTGCCAAAGTAACAAAACAAGTTTTAATATATGGTTTGTGACATTGTATAATATATGATTCATGTACACCAAAGAGGTTTTCGTTTCAGAAAAAAGGAACGAAAATGTATGGTATATATATATATATATATCTATCCTAAAATGTTCGTTTTAGACTTTTAGTGTATATGTAACATGATTGTATAAGTTTTAAATGATTAAAAACAATACACTTATATTAATTATGAAAATCAAATGGATATAAGATACAACATGATTTCCTTCCATTATTAAATCTGAAATTGTTCCATGAGAAATTTGAAAAAAACAACAAATTGATCATATTATAATGAAAAATGATGATCATCATCTTAGTATATTACTAGTTCTTCTTATTATCTGGAGATCACATATTGAGATGATGAAACCTCCGGATCCATATTTATCAATTCTTTCAGAACTATTATCGATTCCCACAATAAGTTTTGATCTTTTTCGTGTTCTTCGACTTTAATAGCCATCTCATTTTCTTCAATGTTCTCTATCAACATCTTCATCAACTCCTATATTTACATAAATTAAATTAGTTTTAGTAGAAAATATTAAATATTACCCTATATTAAAATACTAAAAACCCAAAAGTTTCTTCCAAAAATACCACAAACCTTAAGCCTTATGAATAGGACCTAATTTTTTTGCAGTAATTCCTAAACTATTTGGAAAATTTATAAACATATAAGAACCCTTTCTAAAACATAAATTTTGGGATATTTTTATAAAAATATAAAAAAACATAAAAACTGATATTTTTTCCAGGACTAATATTATAGAAAAACAATAAAAAATATTAAAATGAACACTAGTTTACCTTGTTACGCTTTGTTGCCTCTTTTTCGATGCTACTCTCATATGATCGACTTCAACTTCAAGTTCGAAAATCCTAGCCTTCTTTGCCTTCTTACACTCTTCTCCACTTTCCACTGGTTCCATGTTTAGATCAAAATCGGCTTCAGGCTGCATCACCCACTTTCCATGCTCCATTTCTTCAGTATTGTTAATTTTCTCCTCTATCACATTCATAAAAGTATTGGAACACCTATCTCGTCTCTGGTAATGCATGGTTCTTGTTCAAAGCAAGTCCACCATGGTCAATTTCTCAATTACTATCATAGGTCTTTAGTTACCATCATAAGGAGAAATAATTATTTTGTTAAGATTTTCCCTTTTTTTGAAGTTATACACTTTTAAATGAATTACCATTTAACTACCAAAAAGTCATAAGTCAAAAATTTATGTTATTCCACGTAGATTATTTCACAAAATTGTTGAATTAAAACTTTTTTTTATTGGTATGTACATAAATTCATACGTATATATGCGTGCACACACACACACACACAAGCGTTTGTATAATCTGTTTCGAAAACCTCAAAATTTATGCCATATACAAGAATTTTTCCTAATGAAGAAATGAGAAATGACCTTTAATTAAGCCTATAGCTCCAAGTAATTAATGATGTACTGCCATGGACCATTTAATTAAGGGGCAAATTGCTGTTTTTACCCCAAATTTTTGTTTTTATAACAAAAATACACCGTCCTTTCAATCAAATACTGCGCTACACTTTCGGGGGTGGAAAATTACAGTTACCCCCTTATGGCCAAACAAAAAACGCGAAACCGCTATTACCATTTTAACCTTCGCGACATGTCAGACTTCTATATAGGTCTGACATTTAGACTCTAATAGAAGTCTGATTGATTTCTCTTACCAGCCTTCTCTCAGACGTATTCGAGAAGTCTGATACAGATTAAAATAGTAAATTTAAATTTAAAAATTAAAAAAAAAAATTTTAAAACATTTTTCTACAATAATTAAATATAGACGATTTTGATGAATATAAATTAATATTTAATAAAATTGAATCAAATTAAACAAGGTTAGTTAATTATGCCTATACCTCAATAAATATCAGACTTATCAAAGAAGTTTGATACAGATTTAATTAGTATATTTAAATTTAAAAATTGTAAAAAATTATTTTGTTAAAAATTTCTTATACATAAATTAAATATAGACGATTTCGAAGTATTAAAATTAAATTTCGTAAAATTGAATCAAATTAAAAACATGTAAGGCAAAGTAGGTTGTAAACCTCAAAACATGCTTTGTAATGGAAACATTTACATATAACTTTAGGGTTAGATTCATGGTTTACAAAATTTACATTTGAAATTTAAAATTTGCACATATGTGTTGTAATGTGCATATATTTCACGAATTTGATGCTTCCTAGAAGTTATGTTTTAATATTGTCACTCATAAGTGCTAGGTTACTCGGACTTATCGGAGAAGTCTGAGAGAATCTGGATTTCCCAGACTTCTCAGAGATTATCAAACTTCTATTTTAATCTGATTTTTTAAAAGTCAATTGCAAAACTACCCTCTCGTTGACCATATGGGTTTCATCAGACTTCTAAAGCAGTCTGAGTATATAACTCAGATCTGAAAATCGACGATATGCAAAAATTCGTACCTATATCCGTTTAGAGTTTGTTTTCACCCTCGTCGATTGCCCAGAACGTCTAATATCACCGAAATCCCGCAAGCCCAGTTGTGTTTTACCGTTTTTATGCCATAATTTCCGATTTCGGTACGTTTGAATCGGAAAATCAGTGGGAAAATAGGAGAAATCGGAGAGAGAAGTCGCAAAAAGTGTTTACGAGCTCTATTCTTGAGCTTTAATGGCGAAATACGGGTTAGGTACTGCATTAACTCGTCAACGATGGTGGTTGTCGTGGTTTCTCAGACTTCTCAGAGAAGTCTGAAACGTATTTAATTTGAAAATTTAAATTTAAAAAATATTAAAAATTTAGTTTTTAGAAATTTTTACTACATAAATTACACATACTCATTGTTGCTGTATATAAATTAAAAGTACATAAAATTTAATCAAATTGAATCATTGGAGATGAATTTGGATCTAAACACAAGTTTGCGGTTTCTCAGACTTCTCCGAGAAGTCTGAATTGTATTTAATATGAAAATTTAAATTAAAAAAATAATTAAAAAAAATTTCATATAAATTTTTGATACATAAATTAAACATAATCATTGTAGATATATATAAATTTAAATTACATAAAAGTTAGTCAAAATGAGTGAGTATGAGATAAAAATGGATCTAAACATCATGTAGGTAAGAGTTTACGATTTACAAGCTCAATATTTGTTGGATTAGGGTTCAAAGTTTGCCCTTGGAGTGTAATTAACTATAAAAGAGTGTGAATATCGAGTTATATATTGCATTGTGCAAATAATAAAGAAAACAAGAGTTTTGTCTATGTTCAACATATGAAGTTGGATATCCTGTTCTTATCTGTAGGGTTAGATTGAGAGTTTCTAAATTTTTAATTCATAATGTTTTTTTTACATATACTGGTTAGTTTGTGACTAAGTTAAACGAGTTTGATGTTTGTTATAAGTTTTCTATATAATATGATGGTATTTAAGTAGTAATTATCAAGTTTAGGGTTTATCAGATTGCCATTTCAGTCTGATCATGTCCATGGTTTATCAGACTTCTTGATGGAAACATGTGAATTAACCTGAAATAAGTTACCCTACTTGTGATTTTACCCCATATATAAACTAAAGTTACCAACCCTAATCTGTAAAAGTCATTATCGACTCTCTCTCTCTCTCTCTAAAACAAGAAGAATCTCTCTCTCTAAACTCTCCCAAACATCTCTCCGGAAACCGTCGCCACCGCCACCGCCGTCGTCAGCTTCTTCATTCTGATAATTACCTCTCCTTTTTCGTGTCACCTTACCAGTCCCTCCATCTATCTCTCTTCATCTTTTCATCACAACTCCATTTTCTTGTAGGTCGAATCGCCACCGCCACCGCCGCCGCCACCGCCCTTGCCGTCGTCAACTTCGTCTTTGCAACTGAGTTAAGCTTCCTAGAAACAAGTTTTTCGCCTTCTACTCTACTTTTTCTGCAAATTTTTTAGATCTATACGAAATAAGACCATTTTCCATGTTCTTTGCCTAGATCTAAACAAACATATGGGTTTTTAATTAATTATGTTTTAGATCTACAAGATAGAAGTTCATTTTTCTATGTCAAACAAAAGTTCTAGGTCTGGTATGTATTTTGATGCTTGGTTGTATTCAGTCCAAAAAAACTTGAAAATTACTATATTAGAAGTCTGAAATTGAATTAGACTCGATACGAAGTCTGATATTTGACCTGATCTGATTTAGACTCGATTAGAAGTCTGAAATTATACTTTCATTTAATTAGACTCTGTTAGAAGTCTGAAATTTTAGTTTGTACGAATTAGACTTGAGAAGAAGTCTAAAATTAGACTTTTCCGAATTAGACTCTTTTAGAAGTCTGAATTTCGACTTGATTTTAAATTAGACTTTATTAGAAGTCTGGCTTTAGACTTGTTTTAATTTTTGCGACTATTATCTGGTACACAGGATGGGGCGATTCAGTCACCTTCCAACGTCGAGTAGTTCATGTTCAACAGGTCGACGTCGATCCGGATCATCCTACGGATTCCCCAAGAAATACTTATGCGGTCTGGAGCCCATCATGCGAACATCCACTACTGCCGATAATCCGGGAAGAAGATTCTTCGGATGTCGTAACTATGATGTAATGGCCTCTATATGTCATGTGGTTCGTTTGTTTTTTTGATGCTTATTATAATTTGGGATCTTAATATGATTGTATAAATGTGGTTGTGTAGGATGGTGGTTACCATATAATGAAGTGGTGGGATGAGGCTATGACTGAGGAGTTAACGATGTAAAGTTGTATGTTGACCAACATGGTCAACTAATTGATGGCATGTTCGTTTCTAATGCTCAAAGCGACAAGTATTTGTCCACGTTACTCGATGACGTCAAGGTAACGAAGGCAGAGATAGCTCAATTGAAGGAGCGGTTGACGGAGAAGCCATGTGGCCAGATAATGCGTGGCGTCGAGTTGAAGAGTCTGGCGTTCGCTGGTGCTATTATTATCGTCATGATCATGTTTATATGTTTTGGTTTCTTGTAATATGTGACAATTTGTAACCAAAATTTCTATTTTTTTCATGGAACGAGATATTGTTTATGAAGTCTGAATTTATTAGACTTCTTTCGAAGTCTGAAAAACTTAAACTTTTGAAAACTTTCACAAATCTGGTCCTGAAAATATCACCATTTCAAACTGCAAAACGAGTCTGGCAGTAGAAGTATTTGAAAAATACTTCTAAGCGGCAATTAAAAATATTAGAAAAAACCGCAGAAAAAAGCGGGAATTTTGCCGCCCAAAATTTCCTGACTTCTCGCTCAATTATCTCATCACTATCAGACTGCTAAAAGAGTCTGATATCAGACTGCGTTAAGAAGTCTGACATCAGATTGCGAAAGCGGTATTTTTTATGTGGTAAAACCGCTTGGTTACATGTCTCCACCAAAAAAGACAGCAACTTCTCATATACAGTATATAGATGAAACAACTATAAAACAGGTGAGTGTAAGGTGATTTAGTTTACACAATTTGGTTTTTTGTGGCCTGGTTGTTTGCAATTAGAACAAGTATATTGCTTGGGAAGCTTCCGTGGTTTATTTCCCTTTGTCTTGGCAATTTCTAGCCAAGTTTGCCACCTCGACTTCTGAGGTCTTCCAGGAGGATGAGGATTATGCGGGGGAAGGACATGTACGGTGTCAGGAGCTTTCATAGTACAGTTCTTCGGAAGGATGTTCATTGCGTATGCCTGAAACAGATAGTCCCTACCGAATAATGGGCATGGCAGCGTATATGGGTGTAGCTCAAGTTCTGGTGCAGCGCAGATTGCATGTGAGCAAGGTATCTTTTCGTAATCCCACACACCACATTCACACGTTCGGTTGTGCAAGTCGACCACACAATCCCTATGTCCTCCCTTAACAACGAATCGATACCCATCAGCGCGTTCCGCCGTCATGAAGTCCGCATAATATTCACGAATAGCCATCAAATATTCAACTCCTCGGCTAAATTTTTTTGTGAGATTCAATGTATCTAGCCGCCTTTTACAAAACCACGTCCCTAACTTCTCTTGTATGAACTCCAAAAGGAAAGAGATAGGATATCATTTTGCCTTCTTGACTACGGAGTTTATAGTTTCGGCAATTTTGCTCGTCTTTATGTTGTACCTTTCTCCAACAAAGTGAACGCGGTTAACGCGCACTACCTAACTCGACCATGCTCCTTACTTGCCTATCATTTGTGACATAAATAGGAGGGCTATCCGGACCGATATATTGCAAGAGTGGTTCCGGTAACGGATATGATAACTCCACCAACTCGGTTTTCTTGTCCAGCATATAATCATCTTGTACCATCTCAAAAAGTTCACAATATGTAGAACGATCGCCCAAAGTGATAAACCGCCCTCCTTTGAGAGTATCCACCACAAAATACCAAATTTGGTCTCTCACAACCCATTCACCAAAATCAACAGGTAGATGCACCATTATCTGTAAAAACAATCATGGAAAAACAACATTAGCGATCTTAATGGAAATATCAGACTTCTTCGCGAAGTCTGATTCTATTAGCTACATTTCCAGAATTATTAAAAAATTATCTAAAAATAATTACCGTACATAAGCATGTAAAACTAACGCATGATGAACATATACAACTAACACACATATAAAAAATTTAAAATCAACGAAATTCATCACAAATATACAAAAAAATGGCTTTAAAAAATTTGTCAATCCAGACTGCCACAGAAGTCTGACAAGCATTACGTCAGACCTCTATGGCAATCTGAAAAAGAGGGTATTTTTTCAATTAGAATGTTACAAAGCAGACTGCGGATGTGGTCTGACGAAAAGTTATCAAAGCAGACTTCTATCGCAGTCTGACAAAAATGGTATTTTTGCAATTGACCCAAGCTTTGACTTTTTTGTCAGACTGCATTAGATGTCTGAGAAAAAGAAAAAGGTATCTCTGCAATTGACCAAAATTTTGACTCTTTTGTCAGACTTCACGGAGAAGTCTGACAAACGTCAGACTTCTCCTGCAGTCTGAAAAAATTATGGGGTAGTTTTGCAATTGACCGAAGTTTGACTTTTGTTCACAAACTTTCAGGACAGTCTGAAGAAATCCTTCAGACTGCGATAGAAGTCTGACAGAAATTGGTATATTTTTGCGTTGACCAAAATCTTCGATATCAGACTTCTTTAGCAGTCTGAAAGATTTCATCATTTTCAGACTGCCATAGAAGTCTAATTTTTTTTCTCTCCTATTCAGACTGCCAAAGAAGTCTGATATTTTTTCCCCCATTTTGGTCAACTTTTGAAAAAATTCGGTCATTAACCAGTTCCCTGTTTTTTTTCAGACTTCAGATTCCGTCTGAAAAAACAGTCAACTTCCGGTCAAAGTCGCTCATTTTTCCTTCATACTGGATATGAAGTCTGAATAAAAAGTCAAGTTTTCGGTCAATTGCAAAACCACACTATGCCTCGATTAGAGAATTTTTATTGATTTTTTTTTGTTTTCAAAGGAAATTACCAGACTTCAATTTTAATCTGAGTATTTAAAAGTCAGTTGCAAAACTACCCTCTCGTTGACCATGTGGGTTTCATCAGACTTCTAAAGCAGTCTGAGTATACAACTCAGATCTGAAAATCGACGATATGCAAAAATTCGTACCTATATCCGTTTAGAGTTTGTTTTCACCCAGGTCGAGCTCCCATAAAGTCTAATATCACCGAAATTCCGCATGCCCAGACTTGTTTTGCCGTTTTTATGCCATAAAAATGATTTTGGTAAGTTTGAATCAGAAAATCGAGGGGAAATCGGAGAAATCGGAGAAAAGAACTCGCGAAAAGAAAGTCTGAGCTCTATTCTTGGGCTTTAATGGCGAAAAATGGGTTAGTTACTGCATTAACTCATCGAAGATGGTGGTTGTCGTGGAGGTTGAGAATTGATGGCAATGGCATTTCGTAATTAAGTTATATCTGAATTTTTTTTCGTCTTTTGAAAAAAACGTTAGACTCTAACAGCAGTCTGAGGAATGACATTTTTGTGAATACCCAGATTCTTAAAGGGTAATTCGTGGGATTCTGAAAAAGATGAGAGGAATGGAGCATTTTTAGCTTTGACTTCAAATTGTAAGGTATTTTTACAAAAAATGCCTTAATTAAGAGTAGTACCTAAAATTTTAGTTTTTCATTCGAACTCATTTGAAAATAATTTGTTTATATTGTTGTTGAATAAATTTCACATTCCCAGAAAAATGAAAAGAAAAAAGGGACTTAAGAAATGAAAAGAATTATTTTGGTTTGTATTATTTATCAAAAGTCATAAATATTGCCATCCACTCTATATATGTGTTATTATGTTAATTTTTGGACAATATATAGTTATCACACAAATTCACTCATGATTTAATGACAAAAAATCTAATAAGCTCAACAAGGTGGTGAACCACAAAATTGATTAAACCGCCATATCTTCTAAACATCCAACATTGAGTAATAAAATCTAAGTAAATGGAGTGAAGTGAACAACTTTAAGCATCTCATGAGCATCCAACATTAAAACTAATTTTGTGGCCCATCAAAAAGTAAAAAAAAAAGGTGGTCCAAGGCCATGGTCTAGCCTCTGGGTCGGGCATGTCTCTAAGGCCGAGTTCTTGAATTTTTCTGTTAAAATGACAGAATTTCGAAGTGTGTCCCTTTTTATTACATTTGAAGAACATGACATTTTTATACAATGGTTTGATTGGGGTTTCTCTTGGAGTATATTTCTTGGAGTATGATTTCTTACTAGGTTTATGCCAGGAATTTTCGCGAGGTTTATGGGTTTTATAGTTTCTAGAGTATTTTCTAGATTTATTCTTAGAGTAGTAAGCGTTACTGCATTCTCCTATGCATGATGTATTTCTTTTGGTAGGGTCAATTTTGAATTGTCTACAAAAGAAACCTAATTCTACTTTTGTTCTTTCGAGTTTCCATTTAATTAATATGTTTCTGGAGTTTAAGATCTTAGCAGATCTTGAGACCTTCTTGTTGAACAATGCTGATCAATTCTCCATATGTGAAATCATCATAATAAATTATTTGGGTTCTCGTGGAATCTCTAATTTTATTTCTAACTTTTTCTCCTAGAAGGGTTGGGAGTCCTGCGAGAAATTTTTCTTTCCAAAATGGTTGGTTTGAATCTTGACCATCAATATTGGTTGGTTTGAACCATAAGGATGTCATATATAGTATCAATACTAATAAATCTCTAAGATATGTTTGAAAAAAATATGTTAAACTGACAAAATAATTATTATTGTAGTTGATAAAATATTATTCATAAACAAAAGAAGATCATAAAGTACTAGATTGTAAAATTAAAATGACTCAATAAGAACAGTCAAAAGATGCCATTTGATTGCAATATAATTTTTTACTTAACCATGGTCCATCTGGGTCAACGATTATGTCTGGTTCACCGTTATTTGCTGAGTTTTTACGACTTTTACCGGATTTTATAGTCTCGGGTTTTAGACCTATATCCGGACCGGATTGTTGTCTGGATCCCGGGTTTTTCAGGATCTGAAAATATTACATTAAATTTATAAAAAATTATACCGCATGGACGCGGATGTGAGAATCTAGTAATACTCTTAAAGGGTATAATTAAATGGGAATATCAATTAATTTAAGGCAATTCTCCTCAATAGCACCAAATACAGTTTTTGTCACATATCTAGCGCACGCGGACGAAAATGACCCAAAATAGCATTCATTAAAGTGTACAATGACTAAAATACCCTTGCTGATAAAAGAAGCCCTAAAACGAAACAACCTTCATCCCTCGCTAATCATTGCTGAAAAAAAACAGTTGCTACATTCATCGCCGAAGATCGCTACCGTCGTTGAATTTTTTGTCGATCTTTAACAAAATCCTTGCCAGAGATCGCCAATCTTTTCATTGCCGCAAATCGAGGTACACTATACAATTGCATATACAGTTGACTGTTCTGAACAAGGGGATACGCAACTCAGGTCGAGGAAGATCGAGGAACAAGTTGCAAAATTTTCAATTCAGGATCAAGGACAATGGTATCGACTATTTCTATCCCGGTTGCAGAAGCTGATGATTAGAGACCGTTTTTAGTGTTATCATCATGTTTTGGTAGTGAGATGCGTCTAAGACATTTGTTTCTTTCTTGTTTTGGCAATGAAGCTATTGCATTTAGTTTGAAAGATTCCTTACTCTGCTCAATATTGTTACCAAAGTATATCTTCTCGTAGATGATGATGATGATGATGATGATTAAAGTAAAGGGGTTTAATGACTTAACTTTCTTAGAGTCCGGTGATTACATATTTATACAGAGATATACAGCGGTGTATAGGCTATAGAGAAATACATTTAGACCCTTTCCATATATGTACATATACTCTCAATACGCCCCCTCAAGATGGAGATACTCTTGTAACTCCAATCTTGGAGCATGCCGTTTGAAATTGGAGTCGAGGTAAAGGCTTGGTAAGTGCATCGGCGAGTTAATCTTTCGTAGAGACATGAGATACGCGTAGTATTCCAGCTTGAATCTGATTTCTGATGAAATGATAATCGAGTGCGAGGTGTTTCATCCAAGAATGGAACACCGGATTAGCACAGAGATATGTGGCACCAATGTTATCACAATATATTGTTGGCGCCGATGGGAGCTTGATCCCAAGTTCAATTAGTTATGAACATAGCCACCGTACCTCAGATGCCGTGTTGGCGACGGATCGATATTCAGCCTCGTTGGACGATCGAGCCACTCCTCTTTGCTTTTTCGAAGACCAAGATACAAGATTACGCCCAATGTATATAACATAGGCATTTGTCGACACATAATCATCGGTGTCACCGGCCCAATCTGCATCCGAGTACGCATGTAATGTGGTCGGAGAATCAGCATGGAGAAAAATTCCATGGGTAAGAGTACCTGCGAGATAGCGTAACACGCGTTTTGCTGCTTGCCAATGGAGAATCGTGGGATGGTGCATGAACTGTGATAACCGGTTAACCGCGTACGAGATATCTGGGTGTGTGAAGGTGAGATATTGAAGACTCCCGATGACTGAGCGATACTGTGACGCATCATCAAGAAGCACACCACCTGTCAGAGTGAGTTTTGGTGACGCAGGAAGTGGAGTGGAGAAAACCTTGGCATCGAGCATATTGGTTTTGGTGAGTAGATCAACAACATATTTGCGTTGCATGAGGTGTAGTCCTCGCTGTGTTCTGGTAGCTTCAATGCCCAGAAAATAATGGAGATCAACGGGATCTTTGATAGAGAATCGTTCGGCAAAGGTCTGTAGAAATTGGGCAACTAGAGATGAGTCGTTCCCTGTTACAATTATGTCGTCAACATATACGAGAACATATGTGAACGTCGTACCGTAGTGGTGGATGAAAAGAGAGGCATCAGTGAGTGAATTAGTGAACCCTGTGCTGAGTAGGTGTTGCTTCAGTGCGTTATACCACGCACGTGGAGCCTGTTTCAGACCGTATTTCGCCTTTCTTAATCGGCATACATGTGTTGGTCGATCATTGTCAACAAATCTGGGAGGCTGAGTCATATAAACTTCTTCCGTTAACTCGCCTTGGAGGAATGCGTTATTGACATCCAATTGTTTGATTGGCCATGAATTGGTGACCGCTACTTCCAGAACAAGGCAGATGGTTGTCGATTTAATAATCGGGCTAAACGTTTCTGCATAGCCGATTTTGTACTGTTGATGAAATCCCTTCGCTATAAGCCTCGCTTTGTATCATTCCAGATCACCATTTTGACGATACTTGAGGGTGAACACCCATTTGCAGCCGACAACGTTCTGGTGAGGGTCCGCTGGTACAAGATCCCACGTGTGATTGACCGTTTGAGCATTGTATTCCACAGGCATCGCCCGCCTCCAACATTCATCCTGCAAAGCTTGAGAAACTGTTTTTGGTTCACGGATTGGTGTTTTGGTTAACGCTACGGTAAGAGTAAATTTTGTTTTTGGTTTTGTGATGTTGTTTTGGCTCTTGTTTGCATTTTATGGAGATTTGGTGGTGGTTCGCGATCGGAGGAGACCGTTTCGCGACAAGGCTGAGAGGAGGAAGGACATGTTACGGGATTTGGAGAAGAAGGTGTTGGTTGAAGCTGGGCCTTAGGTTGAGGCCCATTTTTTGGTAGAGCAGTGGGCTCATGGAAGATTGGATTTGGCTGGGCCGTGGGTTCAGACCCATTTTGATTGTGAGTAGTGTGCTAAATTATTTGCACCGTAGAGTCAAGGTTAGGGAGCGATACCTGGGAAGTTGTCGATGGGGTCGCCGGTGGAGGAGCGACGTCGCTGTGAGGGTCCGAGCACGTGGGTATGATATGTGGTGTCGTTGATGAAGCAGGGATGAGTATTTGAGTGACTGGCGGTGAGTGGTGAGAATTTGAACAGTCTTCATCTTCTTCGCGAGACACATGCGTTGGTGATGTCGCAAAAGGGAAGACTTGCTCCGCGAATTGAACATGTCTCGACGTGTAGATGCGGCCAGAAGGTATGTGAAGACAATGGTAAGCACTATGTGTCAAAGAGTAACCAAGGAAGACGCACGGCACTGAACGATCGTCTAATTTGTGTCGAGTGTAAGGTCTCAGCCATGGAAAACATAGGGAACCAAATACACGCATCTTCTCATAATTTGGCGGGTTCCCAAACAGCTTCTGAAACGGCGAGTCGAGAGACAACACCGGTGTAGGAAGACGGTTGATCAGATAAACCACCGTCGAGAAGGCAAATGGCCAATAGCTTTTCGGAACAGAGGCTGTTGAGAGAAGGGTAAGTCATGTCTCCACTACGTGTCTGTGTTTCCGCTCGGACATACCGTTGTGTTCGGGTGTGTGTGGTGGTGATGTGAGATGAGAGATCCCTTGTGATGCTAGATAGTCACGCAGCGCAACGAACTCGCCACCGTTATCAGAGAAGAGCGTCCCAATGCGCGATTGAAACCGATTCTCCACAAGAGATTTGAAGGCAATGAAGACATTCTTGACATCAGATTTCCGTTTGAGAGGGTAGAGCCATGTGTAGCGTGTGTAGTGGTCGACAATGACAAGATAATATTTGAAATTGTCGATGGAGAGGATTGGGGATGACCACACATCTGTGTATAAATATTCAAGGGGTCTTTGTGAAACAATGGATGATTGAGAAAATGGTAGTTTGTGGCTCTTATTAATAAGGCAATCTGAACAAGACAAATGCTTTGAAGAAGAGTTGGAAAGCGGAAGAGAAAACTTTGAAACAACAGTGTTTAAAATAGATGTGGACGGATGACCCAATCGAAAATGCCATGAGGAGAGTGTCATCTTTGAACCCGTTGAGGTAAACAGTGACACAGCTTGAGACGGAGAGACCGGCCACTCGTATAACTCATCCCTAGTTCTCCCTTGGAGTAATGGGACCCCCGTGCTCAGATCCTTCACCTGAAACGACGCAGGAAAGAATTCCACAGAGACTTGGTTAGTGTTGCACAAACGATAAACCGAGATAAGTTTTTTGTTTATTTGAGGAACACATAAGACTTTATTTAAAAACAAGTCATGAGTTTGAGAGGGAAGGAAAGTGGAACCCGTGTGAGTGATGGCAAGATTAGAACCATCGGCAATCATCACGTCATCGCCGCCATTGTACGGCTGATGGAGAGAGAGATTGCTGAGGTCCGACGTCATGTGATGAGTCGCGCCACTGTCAAGAAGCCAGTTTGTGGATGTGTATGGCGACCCAACAGCCAAGTTGGCGCGAGGTTGCCATGGTGTAAACGGTGAAGGCTGTTGTTGGCTCAGCGACGGTTGCAACGTTTGTAGGCGAGGGCACCTCCGTGCACTGTGCCCCTGGACATTACACAGTTGACACTTCCCCAAATACGGTCGAGGGCCGCGATTTTCAAACTTATTGTTCGGTTGCGAGGTGGGGTCATTGTTGGTCGTGTAGCGTCTGTTGTTGTTGTTGTTGTTGTTGCGATTGTAACTTTGGTAGTTGTTGTTGTTGTTTCGATGCTGCGCAGTGTTGGCAGTCACCGGAAACAAAGGCGAGACAGCACCAGCAAAGGACAGAAGTTTAGCCTCGTGATTGAGAAGACGTTCGTGAACTTCGGCGAGCGTTGGAGATGTTTCCCTTCCTTCTATTTGATCCACAATTGTTTTATACTCCTCAGGGAGTCCACCAAGGACATATTCAAGTTGATCTTCGTGACCCATAGGTTCCCCAAGGATGGCCAATTGATCAAACCGAGTGGTGAGACCTTGCACATATTCATCAATTGTTTTGTTACCTTTTGTTCAAAGCTTGATTTGGTGTCTCACTTGCTTGAAGTGACCACGGCTCGGTGTAGCATACGTGGTGACTAGCGTATTCCAGATCTGGGAGGCAGTCTTGGCTCGTGACACAAGAGGCTGAAGAGGAGTGGAGATTGCGCCAAGAAGAGCACCATAGATCAGCCTGTATTGACGAGTCCACATGACAAGATCTGGGTTGACGGAGGTAACACCATCGGTAGTGACAGTGGCAGGAGGAACAGATGCGTCATCGAGGTGACTGGCGAGAGCGTGTCCATCAAGTAAGGCATGAACTTGCAAACTCCACATAAGGTAGTTTGTGGAAGTGAGTTTCGAGACATTGGAGAGATTGATATTGAGAAGAGTGTTTGTGTTGACAATGATGGTTTCGGCAGAGGTATTGTCGGAAGTAGACATGGTGGTTTTAGAGATTTGTGGCGGCTGAAAAAAAAAAAAATTAGGTCTTAGGAGCTAAATTGCTCTGATACCATAAAGGGGTTTAATGACTTAACTTTCTTAGAGTCCGGTGATTACATATTTATACAGAGATATACAGCGGTGTCTAGGTTATAAAGAAATACATTTAGACCCTTTCCATATATGTACATATACTCTCAGTATAAAGATCATCAAAAATTCAACAAAACCAAACCACAAAAATGATGAATTTCAGAGCCGTAAAAGAAATAGGATAAAGAGTAATAGTATTATTTCCCCAAGAGTAATAATTTGAAAAATATTGATTTGGGGATTTTTATTTGGGGGTATTGGGTATTTTAGGCGGATGGACATACGGGTCGGTTTTTTAGTTTTGGGGTTTGATGGTTTGGTATCGGGTTTAGTTAATAAACCATTGAAATCGACATATTATATAAGTTTCAAACTTTTATTTCAGGAAGATATAAGTTTTAAATTTTGTTTTCGGGGAGATATAAAATATAATTTTAATTTGAGCCACATACTACTTTTTTTTTTGGGGTCGAAAACTGTATTTCATTCAAATTAAATGATAGAGTTCAACAAGACTTGCAAAGCCTGTTTTGGTATCTCGTCTGCTTTCACATTTGTAGTGCGAAGGATGTGTCGAAACGAAATCGAAGAAAAAGATAACGCCAAAAGGCGGATATCGGAAACAATAGCGTGAATCTCGGTATGAGTTTCTTGAGAGTTGAGGAGGTTGACTAAGGAAAATATATCGTTAACCCTTTAGTTAATTTTTCAAATCAAACATTGTAGATTTGATATTTGAAAATTTTGACCAAAAAAAAACGGACAGTATAACTATACGAAACAAAAAAAACTAGAAATTTTATCTTTTTGAAACGGAGGAATTATAATTTAATTTGAGAAACAAAATATTTTTGTTACCTAAAATAATATATATATATATATATATATATATATAAATGATAATATTAATAACTATAGTCAATTAATGTTTTTCCAATTAAGAAAAATACCCAAAAATAAAATCTATTATATAAAGAGTGAGTGGGTCTCACAAGGTATTGACACATCAGCACCCATCTTCATGACACATCAGCTCACTTATTTGTTATTTAAAAAATATAAAACTCAATTTAAACTAATTACTTTCATGTTCATTTACCTATGCACTTATTTATTTACCGTGATGGCTTTTTGACTCCCACTTTTGATGCTTCCTATTCTTAATGACACTTTAAAGGTTGTCTTCAATATTGGCCAATACATGTTTCAATGGATAAAAAAAAGAATCAACAGGTATAAAGGAGAAAAAAGGAAAAGATAAAAATTACCCTAATATTTTCTGATAAATCTCCATTCTACAGCTTTCAGGTTGTAACTTATGCAAGTTTCTATATAGAAGCCTACGAATGTGAATGTTGTTCACAAATCCACGGTCTAAGATTTATTTCTCGGCCATGGGCAGAGATATCTACGTGTCTAATACCGCCGTCTGTGTTCGTTTAAATAGCAAGACGTCTTCAAAGCTTGGTAAGATCAATAAGTCATACTTTTTTTTAACTGTTTGAGTGTTAATTTGTTGCATCTCTTATACTTACTAATATGGGGTATCGATTAATTTTAGAAGTGAGAACATTATTAGTTCAGTTTTAACACAATAAAGGTTTTTCTGCTCGAAGAGTGAATTTCCTCATGGATTTCACAAAATATGGTGACTATGAAGGATGATTATTCACTCTTCGAAAATTATTTATTGATGAGGTTTTTTTACATTGCTTATTTGGGTTCTCCAAAAGAGAAATTGAATTCACAACTGATTTACTTGTTATTAAACATTTTATGGCTTTACGATCATTGAATTTTTTATTTTTTAATAACAATCAAATTCTTACTATCAAATTAGAAATCACGTTTTCTTTTTTCCTGCTTTCAAATCTTTGGCTTTTCATACTTTGGTTATTATAGATTCTATAGGGGCTCGTTTAGTGGAAGGAGGATCAATTGTATTGGTAAATGGTTAGCGTTAACCACTATAGTAAAGAATTGAATGCTATACATGCATGGAAATTAGAGTAAAAAAGTTGGAACATGTGTTGTTAGGTAAGTTAAAGATAACTAGCGTGCATTGATTTAGTATACTTGAGTAAGCTTTACAAAAAATGAGTTTCGCTAATGGTTTGTTTTCTTAGATTGAACAAAATTCACAAATGTGAAGAGAAGCAGCCTCCACAATAAGATGGATGATATAGTGATCATGGAAGCTACTCTGTTTTGAAGTGTTGGAACTAATTTTTTGTCAAAGCCTGAGGGTTTGATAAAATTATGTTAGTGTGAAAAGAAATGAGTTAAGCTCTTTCTAATGAAATGTTTTCATTAACCGAGAAATGTTTTCTCGTGTATATATTGGAATGGTTGTGTCTTAAATGAACAACATGAGAGAAGAAAAGCCATACGTGCGACGTTCGCATCTTGGGCCTTGATTGGGCCCGTGGACTTTTTGAGGTATCGATCGATACCCCTTGGTATCGATCGATACCCAGCGGGCCGACTTAAAAAATCGCAGCCGCCTAGGTTATTCTAGAAATATTCCTTTTCTGTCATGGAAAAACCCTAGCCTCTCTCCTATATATACAACACGATTTTCACCTAAAAAATCATCCTCTGATACACAAAAAACACTTACTAAAAGTTCTAGCAATCGTTTCTTCAATTCCCTACTGTTTAGAGTAAGTTTTAATTTCGAGAGTATCGTAGAATAATGGTCGATAGACATGAATCATGGTGTTGATGATTCAGTTAAACTTTGGTTGTATCCTGGGACTCATGGATCTATAAAACCCCGTCACACTACGGGAGATTCTTAGAGTTAAGGAAAGAGATTTATCTCGCCTCCTCAGATCTTGCATTGCTTTATCGCTTATAAATCGTCTGTTCCTTAAACTGTTTATTTACATATTACTGTGATTAAATCTTTCCTGTCTGTAGTGTAAATTTTGGTCCTACAATCTTAACTCTAAGAAGATCCAATTTCTGTTTTAATACTTCAATTGGATCTTTAATCACGAGTAAATAAACGTTTTCAAACGGTTTTTAAACGATTCTTCTACTGCTGATGATACTCAAACGTTGTCAAAAAGCTTTTAGCAAATTGAAACGTGTAGTAGAGGCAATCTTCATCTCTCTCTATGTTTAAGAAGATGTTCTTCTGCTAGTGATACTCAAACGTTAATCAAACAGCTGTTTAGCAACTTGAAACGTGTAGTAAAAGCAGATCTGCTTAAACATCTTCTAAAAAACCGTCTTTAATTGCGATTAAAGAACGGTATAATCAACGAACACACATCTGTTCTTGATAGGTTCGATTCAGATCGAGGCCTTGTGAGTATCGATCGACACCCTATGGTATCGGTCGATATTGGACTAAATTGTATCGGTCGACACTTAAGTGTATCGATCGATACCATGCAAACAGTGTATCGGTCGGCACCTCAGTGTATCGATCGATACTTTGCATCGACCAAGTTGGTCTATGTCGATCGATACTGTGTATAAGACACAGGTATCGATCGACACTGGTGCTATGATCGATCCTGTGAAATTCACTTGTATCGATCGACACCCAGGGTATATCGATCGACACTGAGCGTGTATCGATCGATACCAGGTTGCTTCGAATGACACAGTATGTGCATCGAGCATCAATAGGAACCCAGGGTGTATCGATCGACACTCAATGTGTATCGATCGACACCAAGATGCTTCGATTAACACAGTATGTGCATCGAGCATCGATCGACACTGTGGTTTATCGATCGATCCTGTGTAAAAATTCACTTGCATCGATCGACACACAGGGTGCATCGATCGACACTATATGTGTATCGATCAACACAAGCTGATCATCGATCGACACCGAGGTGTATCGATAGATCTTATGCAAAACTCACGTGCATCGATCATCGCCAAGGGTGTATCGATCGACACTGAGGGCATCGTTCGACACCATATGGGTGTATCGATAGACATTGTGTGTGTATCGATCGATACTAAGGAGTATCGATCGACACCAATGCGATTCAGTTCGATATCAGCCTTAGAATTGCGATTCTTGAGTTTATATATCGGTACTAACTGAAAGTTGTGTTCTCATTAGCTTAAAATGACAAACAACGTTGACAACAACTCTGGAACTATGGAGAAAACCAGTGACAAAGAGGATCAAACGACTACGAGTCTGATCAAAACAGTGAAAGCTCAAGCGAACTTGACAGAAGCTGACATGTGTGCTGTGGTCACTGAGGCCAATGTTGCAGAGAGCCATCCAAAGACTTGGTGGTTCGACAGTGGTGCAACCAGACACATCTGTATGGATCGCGAGATGTTCTCGACATACACAAAGAACAAGAGTGGTGATAAACTCTTGATGGGAAATTCCGCCTCGTCGACAGTTGATGGTCACGGGAAGGTTGTTCTGAAGCTCACCTCTGGACAGGAACTTGTTCTCACGAACGTCGTCCATGTACCAGATATGCGCAAGAATCTGATCTCTGGATCGCTCATAAGTAAGCATGGATTCTCTGTGAAGCTGGAAGGTGATAAGCTAATCCTAACGAAAAATGGGATGTATGTGGGTAAGGGTTTTGTATGTGATAATCTGTGTAAGATATCTGTTGAGGAAGTAATCTGAAAGGATAATGTAACCGAGGCATCCACCTCGTAGAATCCTAAAGATTAATGATAAGAAACCATTTGCTTATCTCGCTGAGTCTTTTAATATTTGGCATGAACGACTAGGACATGTTAAGTTCAAGTCTATGAGTAGATTAATGAACATGAACATGATTCCTAAATGCAAATTAAGCAAAGACAGATGTGAGGTTTGTGTCCAAGCCAAACTCACTAAAACGCCATCACCCAGCGTTCAAAGAACAACAGAACCTCTAGGTTTAATTCACACAGATTTATGTGATTTGAAATATATTCAAACCAGAGGAGGCAATAAATATTTCATGGCATTCATAGACGATTGCACGAGATATTGATACATCTTTCTACTGCGGAGTAAAGATAAAGCCTTGGACAAAAATTTAAAGACGTGTAGCTCAATATTATGTGTCCAAAAATTTACGAATTTTGGAATAATTAATTGAAATTCAATTAAATATTGGAGGCTGATTTAATTTGAATAATTAAATCATTGGATTTTTGAGGTATCGATCGATACTCATTGGTATCAATCGATACTCAACAGGCCTCTTGCGATTCTTGATATGAGTTCAAGAATACTAATACAATTCGATATTGTATTAAGTTTATTAAATTCTAGAAATTGAATTTAATTTTACCATTTAACTTGAGAGTTGAGTATTGGTTAGTATATTAATTTGGTTTGATTCTCTTGAACAAAATCAAATTTCAATATGACTAACAACACCGATGTGATCATTGTTAGATCTGGTGGTGTAAAAAATAATGGAATGGTTGAAGCCAATTTAGTCGAGATAGACATGTGTAATGTCATCCTCGGAGTCAATATGGTTAAGCATAACCCAAATGAGTGGTGGTATTATACCAATGTAATAGCTCATATATGCGTTGATATGGGAATGTTTCCCTCCTACCATAAATAATGACAAGAATTTATTCATCGTGCTGAAGTTGACTTTTCAAAGAAGCTCACTCTCACTGATGTAAAGCATGTGCTAAAGATGCATAAAAATCTTATTTAGGGCACAATGTTAATTAAGCATGTATTGACAAATAATGTTGTCTATATTAAGGACAGACTGGTCCAAATTAACGTTGAGACAGTCGGACTTAAAATCAATGTAACCAATGGTGTTGACATTAAATGAGAAAGAATCATTTGCTTATGGTACAGAATCTCTTAGTATTTGATCTGAATGTTTCAGTCACATTATATTCGAATCTATGCGTAGATTGAATGAGATCCTGAAATACAAAATAAGCAAAGATGAGTGTGAGGTTTGCGTTCTAACCAAACTCACTAAAACACCACAATCGAGCGAACCTCTTGGTTTGACTTATACAAAAGGTGGTGAAAAATATTTTGTGACTTTCGTTGAGGATTGTACGAAATATTGTTATGTCTATTTGCTAAGAAGCAAATACGAGACCTTGGAAAACTCAAGGAGTTTAAACTCGAGGTTGAAAACCAACTCGAAAGAACTATCAACATAGTTTGAAGTGATAGAGGACATGAGCATGGTATTATCCATCAAACGATTGATCCCTATTCACTGGAATCTAATGGAGTCTCATAACAAATTACCGAATTATTTGATGAACTCATTATTCCTAAAAAATCTGGGTTAGTCCAGAAATGTGGGGGGAAGCATTGCTTACCACAAGTTATATCCTGAACTAAATACTACACAAAGTCACTGGAAATGTTCCATGCGAACTTTGGAAAAGTAATGTGTTTTTAAACAAATACATGAAAGTGTGGGGGTGCCTAGCAACCACCTAATAAGCTGACAATCGGACCAAAAACGGTGGATTGTATCTTCATTGAATATGCACACAATGTAGTGCTGATTGCTTTATGGTGTATAAATGAGATATACCAGACATCCAAGTAAAGGATAAGCTCTAAGCGAGCAATTGATCTCTTGGGCTCTTACGCTTTTAGAGGTATCGATCGATACCCATGAGTATCGATCGATGCTTGACGGGCATTGGACCTAGATCGAGCAATTCTGGAACTTCTGTAAAGAAGCAGAAGAGGCTAAAGTTGAAATTAGTCGTATGCTGATTGGAATTACAGCAATATGAGATCTTGTAATCCATCAAATGGATGTAAAATATGCCTTTCTAAACGACCATTTAGAAGAGGAGATTTACATGAAACAACCCGAGGGTTATGTCACTCCTGAACAAGGAAAGAAAATAAGTAGACTTGCAAAGTCCTTATACGAGCTTAAGTTAGCTCCTAAGCAATAGCTTGGAAAGTTTGACAACAAAGTGATGTCAAATAGCTTCAAAATCACTTAAGGTGATATACATCAAAAGTACTCCACATGGATACGTTTTGTTATAAGATGACACGTTCATCATGGAAGCAAGAAGGACATAATCTAACACACTAAGAAAGTGTTTAGTGGGAAGTTTGATAGACATAAGATTAGTGGATAATCTTGTCTCAAGATCCTAGAATGTTTTGAGAACTACTCAAACAAGATTGCAATAAATCCAATTGTGATAAAGTTGTATCACAAGTGGTGTATGCAAGAATTATCGGAAGTCTAACGTACTTGATGAATCGTACTAGATCCGATTTAGCGCATTCAGTCGCTACATGAGTAATCCAGGTCATACTCTGTGGAAAGCCATAACTAGAATGTTGAATTATCCAGCGTTATATGTCGTCTCGATTTACATCAAAGTCTGGGGGGTTCAAGACATTATGTTCACCTCTTGGTCTCGTAAACCTGACAGATATTATAAGTGGATAATATTTTGGTGATGCAGCAGTATCCTGGAAATCTTCCAAACAAGCACTATTGGCCTAATTAACCAAGGAGTCAAAGTTTATAGCTTTAGATAAAGCTGCAAAGGAAGCAGAATGGCTTCGAAACTTTGTGGAAGATATCCCGATGTGGGAAAACCAGTGCCAGCATTATGTGTACACTGTGAGAGTTAGTGAGATATCTCTTAGGCACTGAGGAATCTATATAATGGCAAGTCTCGTCATATAAGAAGACGACATAAGACCATTAGACAATTGATCTCAACTGGTGTAATAACGATAGATTACATCAAGTAGGCTGATAACCTAGCGGATCCGTTTACCAAAGGTTTGCCGCGAGATCAAATTGTAAAATCATCAAAAGGAATGGGTTTAAAGCCTATAGAAAAAGATGATGTTTGACAGATACCCCACCTATGTGACTGGAGATCCCAAGATCTAGGTTCAAAGGGAAACAAAATTAAACTGATTCGAATTGAGCACTGGGAGACTATGTCTCTGCCCAGTTCCTAGGATGATATAACAGTGCTACCTGTGGATAGTAAGGATAAGCGTTGGCTTTTAATGATTGCATAGCTATGTAGATAGTGGAGTGTGACAGGACACTTCTGAAAAACAAGCTAATAAAAGATCACCTAGTGAAGTGTGAAATGGGGCCGTTTCTAGGAGAATGAAAGAGAAGGCTATATTCTCCAAATTCACTCACGAATACCAGGAATGTTCAAGGCCAAAATGAACACAATAGAGAACAAAGTTCTACGAGAAGATGTCTCTGTGCGATACCTGTTGTCTAAGTTTACATAAAAATCCGGGCGGTTCAAGACATCATGTTCACCTCCTGGCCGAGTAAACTCGACAGATATTAAAAATGTTTGGTTCAAAGCTGGAAAATGCTACCTCTCAGATACAGTTACATTTTCGTATACTCTCGAAAGTCTGTCTACGTCTAGATGAGTCTAGTCAAGTATGTCTAGTAAAGTCTAGTCTGTACAATTTTCATATGTTCTAGAGTCATTTCTATTCATGTGGGGGATTGTTGGAACTAATTTTTTGTCAAAGCCTGAGGGTTTGATAAAATTATGTTAGTGTGAAAAGAAATGAGTTAAGCTCTTTCTAATGAAATGTTTTCATTAACCGAGAAATGTTTTCTCGTGTATATATTGGAATGGTTGTGTCTTAAATGAACAACATGAGAGAAGAAAAGCCATACGTGCGACGTTCGCATCTTGGGCCTTGATTGGGCCCGTGGACTTTTTGAGGTATCGATCGATACCCCTTGGTATCGATCGATACCCAGCGGGCCGACTTAAAAAATCGCAGCCGCCTAGGTTATTCTAGAAATATTCCTTTTCTGTCATGGAAAAACCCTAGCCTCTCTCCTATATATACAACACGATTTTCACCTAAAAAATCATCCTCTGATACACAAAAAACACTTACTAAAAGTTCTAGCAATCGTTTCTTCAATTCCCTACTGTTTAGAGTAAGTTTTAATTTCGAGAGTATCGTAGAATAATGGTCGATAGACATGAATCATGGTGTTGATGATTCAGTTAAACTTTGGTTGTATCCTGGGACTCATGGATCTATAAAACCCCGTCACACTACGGGAGATTCTTAGAGTTAAGGAAAGAGATTTATCTCGCCTCCTCAGATCTTGCATTGCTTTATCGCTTATAAATCGTCTGTTCCTTAAACTGTTTATTTACATATTACTGTGATTAAATCTTTCCTGTCTGTAGTGTAAATTTTGGTCCTACATGAAGAACTATTTGATGCCTGGCTTTTAACAATTTATTTGTTTTTGAATTTTGAATAATCATGAGAATTATGCTATTACCATAATCTGAGGAATTTATTAATTCAGAAACCATCACAGGTGAGTTTCTATCTTCTCTGTTCGAATTGAGATATATCTCGGATTCGATGATTATCGGAATTTCGTTTGTGAAGTAGAATGGAGATTTTGGATTCGGAAGGCGTAGAAATCGAATCAAGGAGTTTCGCATCGCTTTGACCTAAATTGATGATCAAAAATTGTCTATATGTTTTATGAGATGGAAAAGTCAAAGTGGAAGGTAGAATTATCTGAGATTTCTGGTATGATCTCTTTCACATCTGATCTTTGGTCTGCTATTACTGTGGAAGGTTATATTTGCTTGACTAAGAATTGGAAGTTAAGGAATAAGATTTTGTCCTTTTGTGCTATGCCGAATAGATTTAGCTATGAAGATCTTAGAGATGTGGAAAGAGTGGGGGTAGAAAAAAAAATATTCTCTCGAACCCTAGACAATGCTAGTAATAATGATAACATGCAAAACATTTTAAAGAAGCAGCTCGTAATACAAAAGTTTGAGGGTGGTACGGTTGAAATTGATTCATCCCATTGCTGTTGAATATACTTCGAGAAAGCATTTGGAGTATTTCTGGATCCCGACTAACATTGTTGTATCAAATATTTGTTTTTCAGATTTTTCTAGCGTTTTGCGCTTGTTGTTCAACTTGTATTGATCCATATCAACAGTTTCAAGCCAGTATATAGGATTTCATCATCTGCGTTGATGCCACAGAAAAATGGACTTGGGAGGAAAAAGAAAATTGGTTGTACTTGCACACTTACTCATGAGTTATTAAAATATTGTAATTGACAAGCTTGTTGGGGAATAATGCGATCCACAAATCAAGAAAGTTTCCGGACCAACCAACCATATGATGATGGAGCAAAATGGACTCGGAATGAGAAGGAAAATTAGTGGGGATTTTTTAATTAGCAAATTTTATAATAATTATATAATGGTTTAGTAATAGATCTGGAGTGGGCTTTAAAACAAGATGGGCCGAGTATTCAAATAGTCAACACGTCGTCGTATGATCGTATCTAATGGGTCATGCCCGCAAGCTCTTTGTGATTTTGTTTCGGACATTAGTATAATTCAAGTTACTCTCCGGAGACGGTAAGAGACATAGCCAAAGGATCTGGATTCGCCGGTGAGTTTTAATTTCTCGGATTTCATATCGATTTGCTTACTCTTTAATTCGATTTCCCTGTATGTTTCCTTCTGGCTTTCCAGAGAATTCATTGTAATTTTTATAATCGGTGTAGATTTTGATTATTTCCATCTTAGTCGTTAATTGAAGTGTTTGCTGTGTCCACATTCTAAATCTGATTGTTCAAGAGGGCTTAAAGGTGATGAGTAATTCTTTAGGAAAAAATAAGAGATAGTATCAAATTTGCTCAAGCTTCAGAGGCTCGTGGTAAGCTGTTTGCAACCTGTGTGGATTCTGCTGGGATTGATGTTAAGGCTGGTTTGGCATTGGATGTGCCAACTCGCTGGAATTCTACGTATAAAATGCTTTATAGAACTATCAACTATCGTTTTGCATTTGACTTACATGTGTAAATGTGGTTTGTATTGAGCATATGGAATGTTATAGATGATTAAATGAATGATGATGACAATTCTTTCTGTGAATTTGTTCTTATACGTTTGTTTAATAAAGACTAAGCATCTTCAAATGTTCTCAGTTTGCTTCAACCGTGTTAAGCCCATGGATCGATCTCTGAATCTACTCGATTTAGCCTTAGGATTTGATCAGCAGCTAGCTGATCCATCGCCACTAAGTGGTAAGGTAGTACTGATCGAGGACTGTGTGGAGACCAGTGGCTCGTTTGTGCTTCTCCAGCTGATGAAGCGTGTTCTCTCCCCTCATTCCTCTGATGCCCTTATCTTTCTCGCCTTTGCTCGCCCGTTCTCTCATTATGATCGAATCCTGCGTAAACTGGTAAAGTATTTTTTTTTCTTCTGTTTGTGTCAATTTTCATGGCTTTCTACATCATTATTCACTTTTGAGATACGGTATATCCCTGTTTTTCTACCAGGATTCTTACCATGTTCGTGTGTTTTGGGTTATGTACAGGGATGCAATTTAGCCACTCAAAAGACAAACAATCGATTGGTTTTCGTCGACATGCTCATGATGAAGTGCTCAGGTGAGACTTATCACGTACATTATTGTTATCCTTGTCATTTGATTCTTCATGGTTTTCTTTTCCCTGAGGGATTTTAAACTGTGGAAGTGATAAGTCTTTGTAAAGTTTTGCCAATGCTTAATGTCACATTAGCTAAACTAGCAGTCAGTTAACAAGCTAGTTGGTCTTTGATAAAGCATACTTAGAGGGTTAGACAGATCTTATATTTTGGATGTTTGGGAGTGCCTTGGCCTTAGAGAGAACTAGTTGGATCATATATCTTAACTTTTGGTTTTGGTTTTGGTTATCCCATTTGATCATTGGTTCTTCTTTGTAAGCTACGATTTAAAGAACTAAAGTAGCATTTGGTTTCTGCTCCATGCAAATCAGATTCAGAATCTATAAGAAAGTGTATTTTGAACACAAATGATGAGTTTTTGTGTCTAGCTTCGTTGTACTTATATTGGTAGACAGAAAAGGTCTCCGTTTGATCTCATCTACTTGTAGTGGATGTTTCATTGTTTTGTGTCATCTTTAAACCTTTTTGGTAAGGTGCCCATAATTCTTTTTCTAAATTTCCTTAGCAAATGGTGAAGAAAATATGAGTGCAGTTGCAAAACTATTTCGGGAGATACAAGAAACCGTTCGAAAGCTACGCAGTGTAACTAATAGCGACATAACCGTTATGGTGGATGACATGTCTCTCCTGGAAATTGCTGCTACCAGTAGCAATTCAGATCACGTCTTGGACTTCCTGCACTACTGCCACTCCTTAACTTCTGAAAACGTAAGCCAGAGGCTCGGTTTTTTTATTTAATCGAACCCCTTCTGAAGTACATGATAGGGTATGTTTTTCTTCTTTTGTGTCTTAACAGGCCATTCTTTAATTTTTTTCTCTAAAGACAGAAATGTTCGTTGGTCGTTCTCAATCATGAAGATATATACTCGAGCATGGAGAGACCTGCATTTTTGCTACAAATGGTATGCCTTGCAGATGTTGTGATAAAGGCAGAGCCTTTAGCCTCTGGTTTAGCAAATGACGTACATGGCCAAGTAAATCTTCGATACTTTTTTTTTTCTTCGATGTCATTAAATTAAACCTTTCGTTTTGGTAATTTCTTGGTGTCTATACTGTTTTTTGCTGGCTCATTGCATATACAGTTGACTGTTCTGAACAAGGGGATAAGCAACTCGGATCGAGGAAGCTCGAGGAACAAGTTGCAGAATTTTCAATTCAAGATCAAGGATAATGGTATCGACTATTTCTATCCCGGTTGCAGAAGCTGATGATTAGAGACCGTTTTGACTGTTATCATCATGTTATGCATCTAAGACATTTGTTGTTTTTTCTTGTTTTGGCAATGAAGCTATTGCATTTAGTTTGAAAGATTCCTTACTCTGCTCAACATTGTTACCAAAGTATGTCTTCTCGTAGATGATGATGATGATTAAAGATCATCAAAAATTCAACAAAACCAAACCACAAAAAATGATGAATTACAGAGCCGTAAAAGAAATAGGATGAATTGTTTTTTGAATCATTAAAACGAACACCAAGAGTAATAGTATTATTTCCCCCAAGAGTAAGAATTTGAAAAATATTGATTTGGGGAATTTATTTGGGGGTATTTAGTATTTTAGGCGGATGGACATACCGGTCGGGTTTTAGATTGAGTTGGGTTTTTAGCTTGGTTTAGTTTTGGGGTTTAATGGTTTGGTATCGGGTTTAATAAACTGTTGAAATCGACATATAGGGTATATAAGTTTTAACTTTGTTTCTCGAGGTTTTTAATTTGAGCCGCATATAGTGCTATATCTTTTTGTAGGAATATAGATCGTCAACCTTTTAGTAATAGATTTTTTCAAATTTAACATTGTAGATTTGATATTTGAAAATTTCGACAAAAAAAGACAATGTAACTATACGAAAAAGAAAAAAAACTAGAACTTTTATATCTTTGAAACAGCTGATTTACAATTTAATTCGAAAAACAAAATATGTTGGTTACCTAAAATATCAAAAAATTAAGATTTGATAACAACTATATGAAAAAAAAGAAAAAAAAGAAAGGAAAACGATATATATTCCCACGAACAATGCCATATCCCTCTAGATGTCCACCAAACTATGTCCTTTGTATATCTTCCCACAAAAGAAAAGTTAAAGACTTAAATCCCTAAAAAAAAGAGAGTTAAAGCTGTAAATCCCCGAAAAACAAGTTTGAAGCTTAAATCTCCATAGAGATCAGTTTAAAATGGTTTACTGTTTTCTAATAGTTGTTAACCATGTAAAACGGATTCTAAACCGAATTTAGACCCGATTAGATTACTAAACCATCTGTTACGACCCAAACCCGACTAGAACCCCTAAAACACAAACTCGACCAAAATCGAAAACCCTAAATCATAAATCCCAAAAAAAAAATTCCCGAATTCTAAAAACCAACCCGAGCCGACATTTCTTCTTTTCTTCCCCTTATCTTCGACTCTTTCCCTTGTGTGTTCGCTAATAACAATGCTTGAACAAAAAGACTTGTTTGTTTAGCACACCACCATTGACTCCTTACCTCCACCTCTGATTTATGAAATCTAGGAGTTTTCTTTCTTCTATATAGCAGACAATGTATACAAAATGCAGAGAATCTAGAAAGCCCATGTGTATGTGATAAAGTTTCTATATAATCAAAGACTTATGGGGTTCCTCGCGAATATCTTTAGCTGTTTCGGAAAGATGTTGCCGATGAGGCGGTGGGAGCTACAGGCTGAAAAGCCAGAATTAAGAAAAAAATTGCTCAAAAACCATAAGTCTAATAATTAATTTTATTTTAATTTTGTTTTAAATCCGAAAACTGTGGAAATGTCTTGGTTATCCTCATACATCTATAATATTACAATTCAATTACAATTCTACCCACCCAAACCCGATAACCCATGAATACCCACCCAATTCACATTTATCTCCCTCATATAATTACAACTTAAACTCTAAAAAAAAATACAATTAAAAAAAAACACTCTGGACGGCAATCCCCCTCTCGAAGCTGACCTCATCACACACGATCCACTTCACGGTTTCCTCAATTAATTCTCCACCCATTTTTTTCGTTGTTTCTTCTCAATCCACAATCACTGAAATTGGGTGATTGGAGGTGATTTTGCTGCTGTAATTGGATCTGATCCGATCGAATTTTTGATTGTTTGTTTTGACCTGGTTGATCCACATGGGAAGAAGCACGAGGACGGTGTTTCCACGGCGGAGTCTGTCGACGGGAGCCTTGAAGTTTGGAATTGTAAGAATTTTGATTCTTCCTCCGCCGATCACCTCATTGTTATGGTTGAACCAGTTGGAAGCTCGGATCTTTCGCCCGAAACAAAATCAAAAACACCAATTGATTGCTTGAATAGTCTCAGGATGAGATGAGTTGCAACCTTGGGGATCGACACCTCTTTTAACCGCTCATTTGCAATATCAGAGACCATCCTCAAAAGAAAGGCGTGTTCTGGTGTAAATGTCTCATTACGGGCGTCCCTGTGACCTGTGAGCATATCGGCCCTGTATAGTTTGGAGAAGAGGTCAGGGAAGCAATCGCCTTCAACACAAAGTCTCGAAACCAGTACCTTGAGCCAATAATCCTCTACAGACCCAACTACAAACAACAACAAAGGGGTTTTGGCGTTGGAATCAGACATAACAAACTGAACTGGCTCGAATCATCTCTGGCAAAACTAGAGAAAAGAATCACGAATAACAATTACCGGAAGATGATGTCCGTAGAGCTTCAGCAATGATGCTGAGTCCTTGATTGCTGCAAAGTTGTGAAGCTATCTCCGAGCTTCCGTCCAAGCAAGAATACAAAATCATGCACAGCGGATCACAGGTTTCCCGCCTCCTAACATTGGCGATCGCCAAGAACCTCTCCGGGAAAAAGCGCAGCCACACATCTCTCTGGTGGTTCTGCCCCAACACTAGAACGTTCGCCAGAACCTGCAACCCGAACCGAACAGTCTCGAAATCTCCAATCGCGGAATCCAGCAAGTCGGAAACGACAACAGAACCGTCGTGAACGACAAAAGCGGCCTGATTCCAAGTCTCTCCGGCGCACAGGTTTCGGAGGACCTTCAGAGAGAGAATCAGATAATGGCGGGAAGATGGGTAAGGAAGAAGTTGAAGAAGACGAATGATCGACGGAAGGATAGCCCTGGAAGCGAGATCGGAGCGGGCAGAATCGGTCCTGGAAGCTTCTAGAAGAAACTGCAAGCACTCCTCTAGTGAATATGATGAATCTGAAGCATTGAGCAGCGGCTGAAGCACTTTTTCGGGTAGAGAAGCTTCCATTGTTGACTCAGTTAGGGCTTTTCTGGAGGGATGCTTATGAGACCAAGGGGGCTGTAAATAAATATAATTTTATGTTGCAGTTTCTGGGACAACTGAACAACTAGGTACAACTATGTGCGCGATCAAATTAACATTTGCGCCGTCAAATGTACCGTCAATTTTGTACATAGTTGTACCAACGTGTCCAGTTGTCCAAAATTCTTCATAGTTGTCATTTGGTGATTTTAGCATTTTTCCAGTTGTTCCTTAATATAAATTATTATTTTGTAGTTGTCCACATAATTTTCGACTATTGCAGTTCATTTACAAGGTATTCATAATACAAATTACGCAAAATCATATATTTCGGTCTTTTCCATCAAAAGATTGTTAACATTATCAAAGTCTTCCTTGTATCATAAGGGTGTGTTTGGTGTGAAACCAATAATATGTATTAGGAAAATGATAATTTAATTTTATCCATGTTATTAATATTGTTCCTTATAGTTTAAGACGTGTTTGCATTTTTTAAGTAGATACTTTCTTTTTATATGTTTAATTTAATTATTATTATTATTTTTAAATTAAGGAGTTACATATAGTTGTACCATTTGTACCAGTTGTCATCTGTCTCTTAGTTGTACCATTTGTACTAGTTGTCCTCTTCTGTAAATTTGGTGATGAACTCGGGTTCTAATTCTAATCTACCTAAGAATCACTACGATTCAACAACTAAACTCGACAAATTATCAATGCAAAGACCTAATCGTCACAGAAAACTTGGGTACCAATCCAATTTGCATACTGAATCAAACAATTTTCGTAAATTCAATCCATAAATTGTGAAATCCCTAAATTACACTACACCAAAACCTAATAACTTTGCAAGCTTTTCTCAGCAATGGCGGAAGAGAGAAGAGGAGGACGACAAGTGCAAAGGAGGACGACGCGGTGGCGACTACGGTCCACTAGCGAGATGGGTCGCGATTCGAGCGAGCTCAACTCAAGCTCGAGAGAAACGAGAGGAGCGAAAGTTTGTGCAAAAAAAAAGAAAAAAAAATCAGAAATTACATAAATCAATTATTTAGTCTCAATTAATTAAAAAACCTGAGATACCACAAATTTTTTCATTAAGGATAAAATGGGGATTTCACTTCTTTTATGGCACCTAGATCAGTTTATGGCACACAAGATTTCACTTTCTCATTTTATGGCTTTTGAGCCATTAATCCATGCGGTGGCCGAGCAATTCTGGGTTACAGACATATTTACTGATTACATGTAGATTTTTTAATTGTTTTGTGGGTTTTGTTTGATTGATGAAAAAAAATCTTAAATTTGATTATTTTTTTTTTTCGGGGTATGTAGGATTTTAACTTTTCTTTCGTAGGGAGACTACTGATATGGCCCACACTCTGTGCCAGCAGGACCTCAAAATATTAATCTCTATAGTAATTATATTTTGGCATGATTCTTGGTTACCGATTGGTCGGATCATTGATGTCACTGGCCCAGCAGGACCTCAAATCTTCGTTGTCCCTCTCTCTGCTTCCGTCAATGAGGCAGTGGGTCCGCACGGTTGGAGACTTCGACGTACCCGCATCCACCATCTCGGACCGTTAATCGATAATATTCAATCCCAGCCTTTACCCAACATTGACGATGTGCCGGATTTTTATCTATGGAGACATCAAGCTAATGATTTCAAAGACCACTTCTCCACTCATCGCATTTGGGATCACATTCGAACTCACCATGAGCAGGTACCTTGGAAGCATGTACTTTGGTTTAGTCAAGGCATTCCGCGATGTAGATTTATTGCATGGCTAGCTGTCCACAATAGACTAACCACGGGAGATAGAATGCGGAGATGGGGAAGGCATCATGCTTGTGTGTTATGTGACGAACCGGACGAGACTCGAGATCATCTTTTCTTTGCTTGTCCATATTCCTATACGACCTGGTGCAATGTGGCCGGGAACTTGCTTGGGCATCGACAAGATCCTGATTGGGGAGTGACACTCCAACAACTCATCTGTTTTCAGGGAGACCGAAATCACACAATCCTCAATCGGTTAATGTTTCAAGTAACGATACATTCGATTTGGCGAGAACGCAACTCCCGCATTCATCAAACGGGTTACAATTTGGTCACTCAATTGACTCGACACATAGATAAGCTCATACGAAACAAGATTTCTTCCCTCGATTACGCGACAAATCCACGGCTCCGGGATCTCCTGCAAAACTGGTTCGCTATGTCTACTTGTTAAGGTGGCTAAATAGCCATTTACAGGCTCTGTTTTTGTTCTTTCATTCTTGCCATGTTCCCATTTTAGTTCTCTCACTCAACACTTTGTATATATTCCACAGCAAAGATCAATAAATATAACATTTCATCAAAAAAAAAAAAAATTAAATATTGTAATGCAACAAATACTTTCATTCATTGAACCGATGTGCAAATTTAAGAATCTGGAAAAAAATAATAATAATGTATCACCCATATAGAAAACATATAACGGAGAAATTATGATCGTTTTTAACTAACCGGTACAGAAACAAAAAATATGATCAGTTTTTTCCAACTAATTTTTAACGTATTGATAACCACGCGCAATTAATGCTCGTTTTGACGTGTTACCTTTGATCCAATACTAACACCCGTTGGAAATAGGACACAAAAGCACAAGCAGAAGATTACCTTGGCTTCGTAGATATGGCCCGACGGATGTAGAGAAAGAATAATTAGATGTCTCATATATATAATAACTATATATATTAGGGTTTGTAAACCAAAACCACAAGCAATAGAATATTCTTCTTTTTCCAACTAATCTTTAGGCGCGAATTATTGTATAACTTCCTATTTAGATAAGCTTATGATTGTCATTATCATTAGCATTAAATAAACAGAATATTTATTGACAATTATTGAATCTAACATATTTGTATATAAACAGAATATATATATATATATATATATATATATATTATTTTGGTTATAAACCGAATATATTTATTGACAATTATTGAATCTAATATATTTGTATATAAACAAAAAAAATATATATATATATATATATATATATATATATTTTTCCGCAACAGAAACTGGTTAACAATATCTATAGTAACTAATTGGGCCATATAGTAATTTTGGTTTGGTTAGTCATAGTATATAAACATAGTTTCAATAATACAGACGAATCAGCTTATAATTTTGATTTCGATTTAGTTAGTAATTTTGGTTTGGTTAGTTCTTTGATTTCAGTTTATAACCAAACCAACATCAGTAATTTTGGTTTGGTTAGTTCAATGATTTCAATAATACAGACGAATAACCTTATAATTTTGGTTACAAATAATTTTCTTATTTTGTTTGCTCATGGATTGGTATGGTTCGGTTTATTTACCATCGAACATAAGATTATATATATATATATATATATATAATATAAACCAAACGAAAAAGATATATTTTTATTAATTAACCGATCGTAAACCAATTAAAAATTACTAACTAATCAATCGAAATCAAAGAACTAATTGAAGTCGACATACCGGGTTCTGTTTCGATTTAAGTTACAAAGACACATCATCAGGATATAAACGAATGAAAATAAAACACATAATAATAAAAAATCGATTGAGGGAGAATCGATGTGAGCACGCCACATCAGATTATCACTTCAAAATTACTATAGAGAACAAGTACATACTTATTGCTGTTGACTACGTGTCTAAATGGGTGGAAGCCATAGCAAGTCCCACAAACGATGCAAAGGTAGTGATGAAGTTGTTCAAGTCGATCATCTTCCCGAGATTCGGTGTACCGCGAGTCGTGATTAGTGATGGAGGTTCTCACTTCATCAACAAAGTTTTTAAGAATCTTTTGAAGAAGAATGGCGTGAGACACAAAGTTGCTACACCTTATCACCCTCAGACAAGTGGTCAAGTAGAGATCTCCAATAGAGAAATCAAAAGGATCTTAGAGAAAACAGTCGGAATGATAAGGAAAGATTGGTCCGCTAAGCTCGACGATGCTCTTTGGGCCTATAGGATGGTCTTCAAAACTCCTCTTGGAACCACTCATTTTCATCTTGTCTATGGGAAGGCATGTCATATTCCTGTTGAGATTGAGCACAAGGCGGAATGGGCAGTAAAGAAGCTGATGTACGACATCAAGACAGCAACCGAGAGACGTTTAGTTCAATTGAATGAGTTAGATGAAATTTGTCATCTTGCCTATGAGAGTTCTAAGATATACAAGGAGAGAACTAAAGCATATCATAACAAAAAGATAGTCCCCAAGACGTTTTCACCAACTCACGACTTAAACTCTTTCCTGGCAAACTCAGATCGCGATGGTCCGGACCGTTCAAGATCAAAGAAGTAAAACCATATGGTGCTGTGGTGCTTTGGAACCGCAATGGAGGTGACTTCACTGTCAATGGACAATGTATAAAGCCATATCTCGTACATATTGAAGAAGATGAGAGGGAAACGATTCCCTTAAATGATGCCCCTCACGCCTAAACCGATAAGGAGTCGAGCTAACGACTTTAAACAAGCGCTTGGTGGGAGGCAACCCACTGGTAAGTGTACATATTTGGTTTTATTTCTTAGTTGTAGGACACTTACTCGCTAATTTTTGGTTTTGATTTCTATCTGAAAAAAAAAAAAAAGTCGAACAGAACATGATCGATCGATACCACATGGGTATCGATCGATGCAAAGGGTCCAGACAATCGGAAATCGATCGATGCAAGTCGTCCAGAGAAACAAAAATCGATCGATGCATATCTTGCAACGACCGATACCAACCCCGGTAAGTCAACTTTGACTTTTTCTTGATTTTCTTTCTTTGAGACTGTTTATACATTTTCTCGGATTTATTCTCACACCGAGACGGTGTGAAGTAAGTCTGGGGGAGGGTCTTTGTCGTTACTAACGTTGTTTTCTTTCTTTTTTTCTCTCTTGAGTCTTTTTGGTGTTTTTATTGAGTCGTTTTATTGAGTCAAAATTATGTTGGAAATTATGAACTTTTCTTGGAACTAACCGTGTGACACCAACTTTTAGTGACCGTTTTAACAGAGATTGACCGCAGATTTTTACTAATGGAAAACCCGTGAGTGAACCGACCTACTATGAAAACGCCCATTTCTCTAAGGGAACCGAAGGATTTAGCGCTGCCTTCAACCTAATGAACTTAATTTTTCTTATCTTGGGGCTTGGTATACATCGACCAAGACACCTTTTTCAAGCCTGCCATGACAAGTCTGTGTGAGTACGGTTTCCCTCTCTCTTCCCTTCAGTTTAGTACTTCAATGCAAAAAGGATATGGATGGCGCGGAAGTGAATCGGGGATTCGGTGGCAAACACCATCAATACTCGTGTCTCATGGAAGTATGCCAAAAGAAGTGAACCGGGGATTCGGTGGCAAACACCATCAGTACTCGCGTCTCATGGAAACTTATCCAAGGAGAAGAACCGGGGATTCGATAGAAAACACCATCAATACTCGCGTCTCTCGTATTCTTTAATCCCGTGAAACAAAAAGAGAAAAAGAAAAAAAAACCGATCTAAGGAAGAGAGAAAAAGGGAGAGGAAAGAAACCGGAATTAAGACTGTCAAGGTAAGCAGGAAACTTGATTGAGGAAAGTCTACATGTTCTTTGATCGATACTCCCTCGATGAGACAACACGCCTTTAACTTTAAAGAAGTTATCAATGGAGAATTCGGGTAACCTTATGAGAATGTGGGTCAGACTTGGGAAGCTGAGAAGCAAACGGCGAAATACATGGTGGTTTCTATCTAACGTCAAATCTGTTCCAATTGGTTTACGACAATGAAGGTTCGTACGACGTTCTAAAGAATTTGTGAATTTCCGCGTTTTTAAACCCTTTTTCTGTTCTTAGTTTCTTTGTTTGCTTGAGGAAAACAAAAATCTAAGTCTGAGGGAGTTGATATACTCTATATTTTACTATTTTTATTACGGATTTTAGTATTTTATCTAAGCCTTTTCATTCGGTTTTGTGTTTTTTGAGGTAATTTTCTCGTATTTGTAGTTTTAAAGTCTATATAGGTCAACTCATCAAAAAGATGCAAAATAGAGCCAAAAAGAGTTTACCACGTCCAAGACATGTTTCCAATTTCAAAAGATCAGTCAAGCACCTAAAGCTCAAGAAAGGCGAATTTCTCCAATTGGACAGCACATATGCATCAAAAGTTTCACCTTTATTGGATGTTTTCCCGTTGATGGATTGAGATGAAATTTGGGGGAGAGATAGCCCTGTGAGTCATATTTTATATGCAATTGGGTTCAAGTCATTTGGAGCAGTGGTCAGAAAGATACACCGATTTTACTGAAGACGCGTCTGAATTTGGCCTTAGCTCGGCCCAAAAGACCCCCGCGACCCAAAACTCCCTTTTTCGGTTTAATGAAACCCTAGATCAACTTTTAGGCTATTTATAATTGTTTTTAGCCTCACAAAACAGGGAGCCACGCCCCCTTATCATCATACACGATTTTTATAAGTTTTTCATAGTTTTTCGATTCAAGAGCTTCCCGGGAGAAGATTTCGCCTTTGTATCTCGATATAGAGAAGATTTCTAAACGCTCTTGCTTTTATTTGAAGTTAATGGTTATGAATTGCCCTATATCTCTCTGTGTTTAATCTCTGATCATGTGTGAGTAGTTTCCTGGCTAGGTTATCGGTATTCAATGAGTTCATGGATTGATCGTCAGGTTGTTAGAATTGAGATTATCTTTAAAGTTCTTCATCTAAATTTATGTTTAATGCTTATTGCTTGATTGACCATCTATCTACTGCTCATATGTATATTTACTCACCGAAAGTGCTGTTAAATTATCTGAACTGATTTAGATGAGCAAATCATGATAACCGATGGGAGTTGAGTTATTAGACTTTGTGAACATATCGAACTTGAACTATTTATGCATGTTTAACTATTTAATTAATTACCAGCGGGAGTTGAGTGATTTAAGTTGGTTAAACATAATAATTAGCGCTGCGGAAGTAGGTTAATTATTCATTCGTGATTCGAGTTCAGAACATATTTATTGAATTCTCTGTCTAAATTAATTATCCGATTAAATTGATCCATGATACTCTGCGAATTTTCCGATGCCTAATACTTTGTCTACTGATTTTACATTGTTTTTATTTGCTTTTAAGTTATTTATTTGTTATTTTCGTCACTATTCACAGCCCTGAAACAAAACCTCATATTTTTCATCTTAGCTTAACTCGATTCTTAAAAACTCTTAGTGTGATTTTTTGGTCTCTAATGGATTCGACCCCTAAGTACTACTGCGTTGCTGTGCATTTGCAGAAATATTTCAGGGTGAAAACTTCACCCCATCAAACGCTGATTTGTTATATTTTAATTGGTCGTTTAAAATCCTATGTGGACGCCTTGAAAAGCTTATAGTTTCAACTTTTATTAGTAATAATAGAATAGATATGAAAAATTAGAGGGAAAGGAAAAGTTCTTATAAAAGGAAATAGAACCAAATTCTTCCTTTGTATTTCATTTCTATGTTCTTTCTTTCTTTGTATTTATCCTCCATGAGGATCACATTGTTTTAATTTAATGCAAAGTTGTGATGTTAAAACAAAAAAAGGAAATTTTGTTCTATTGGTTTTTAAGTGGAAAAAATCTAAATTTTATTTCTTTTTTAGACTTTTCTACAAAGATCTCTCTCAAATACTGTGACCGGTAAAAATAAAAAATCTTATTTTTATGGAAAATTTTATCGTAAATTTTGGTTTAGTTTATTTTTTTATGTTGTAGTTTTGGTATTTGCATAAAAATGATGAAGAAAAAGAGTTTTTTTTTTAATTGTAGGAAAATCAAATGTTCAAAAACTTGATTAGATGATTAAATGAGTTTATGAAAAACAAAAAACAAACACTTTTTAAAAATCTAGACCCGTTCAAGAACATACAAATATTACGGTTGATTAGACGCAAGATTTAGAGCAAATCACATTGATCTTATAATAAACTGTTCAAATTTAAATTTCTAATCCCATTCTATATATGGGAAAAGCATTATTACATAGAAAGCAAATTAAGAAAGAGATAGTTTTTATTTAAAGAGCAAATTATGAAAGAGATAGATCATCTTTAGTACTTGCGACCAAGAGTGAGTTCAAGGGACAAAGTCTTATCATTGATTCCATCATCATTGTCCATTTCATCTTTTTTGGTTTCATTCGGTCCAATCTGCCATAACTAATCATATACATAATTAATATATTATTCGTAAATGAGATGAACATGTAATATACTATCCAGTTTAATATTACAGATACTAGACATATATAGATCTATATCAAACTTTTCAATAAAATTTGTACATTGTGGTAATTGATAATCATATATGATGATTATAACTTAAGAATTGCAAAATGAGAGAATACTTACTCTTAAAGATTGAATGAGAGATTTGCATGATACTTCATTAGTCCTTTTACTTGATTCCCAGATTTCGATTATCCTTTAATGCATATTTTCTTCTTGCCTACAATAATTTATAAAAATAAATTACTATCCTATTTAAAGCCAAAAATATAATTTCAAATAAATTAAGTACGTAAATCAATATTAAATAAATAATATACGAACATTTTTCGGATAGAGTTGACATGTTCTTCAAGACGTTCATATTGATGAAGTTGTTGTTGAGTTTGCCTCAAAATCATTTGCTTTGTCAGTTTTGCTCGCCTCTCTTCTACCATAGGGCATGTGTGTGTGTATATTTTTATGTTACATAAACATATAATATTTACGTAGTAATACATTTTTAAAAACTTCAACATATATGGTCATTGGAGCACATATATAATTTTTTTATTTCTATTCCATGGAGCACTTATAGAAAATACAATACTTGCATATTATAAATTAAAATAAAAGTTTTCATTGAATTTAAATTAAAATTCAATGATAATAATTAATACAAGTTTTCATTGAATTTAAATTAAAATAAAAGAATGTTTAGCCCGCTAGATCTATGAATGTTATCGGGTTCTTATGTAAAAAACAATTTCCGACTAATACTTCCAATCCCAAAATTTAATTCAAATATGATATTATCAAACAAAACAAAAATAGAAAAGATAAAGAGAATGTTTTAATCGGAAAATTGAAAAAGATATATATCCGATGATAAATTGAAAAATAGTTGATGATTCCGTTAGTAATTTGTTTTTAAAATTTTCCTGATTATATTTTGGAAAATTGTATAAAACAAGAAAAAAATAACTTACATAATTCTCGACCAAGTTGTTCAACCGCATAAACAAAGCGGTCGTCACGATCGGCATCCCATCGTAGTCGCTGTATTTTTGACTTATTATAAGATCTAACAATAAGAGTTTTTATCAAAAAATAATTCCTGAACTTGGCAGTTTTATTTTCTTAGTCAAAAAAATTCTGATTATACGCTTTCGATTTATAATGGTTGTAAGAAATAGTTACATTATCAAAATAATACTATACATATGTTTTTATTTTTAAAAGTAACCCAATTCATAGATGTAATATATCTTTTTAAAATGATTAAAATATTAAACAAGTAAATTTAGAAAACAAAAAAATAATTAATATTTTTACAAAAATGCAATAGATAGAAAAACATTAAAAGCTACTATTGTAAACTATTCAAGACTATTCAAGAGATATATTACATCTATGAATTGGAATTTTTTTATTTTCTAAATTCATAGATGTAATATATCTCTTGAATAGTTTACAATAGTAGCTTTTAATGTTTTCTCTTGATACTTGCTAGCGTACTTGCTAACGTGCTAACGAAAATATCCGATATTCGTTACTGTGTTAACAATAATATATGATACTTGCTAATGTGTTATCCGCTACTTGTTAGTGTGCTAACAATAATATATGATAGTTGTAACGTATTAACATAATATGTTACCACATTAACAATAATATATGATACTTATAACGTACTAACAATAATATATGATACTTTTTATTATTGTTAGCACGCTAACAAGTATCAGATGTTACTGTTAACATGCTAACAAGTATCGAATATTTTTGTTAGCACGCTAACAAGTATCATATATTATTGTTGGCACGCTAACATACATATATTATTGTTAGTTAGCACGCTAACAAGTATCAGATAGCACATTAACAAGTCTTAGATATTGTTGTTAACACATTAACATGTATCAGATATTTTGTTATATTATTGTTAGCACGCTAACATGTATTTGTGAGAACCAGATTTCACAAATATCGTAGATCGGTGAAATCAGTTTAGGGTTTAGGAGAATTATTTTTATTAGAATCATAGCTGGACCCGAGGTGGGTTGCCTACGTACCCCCGAAAGGGATCAAGCCATTAGTAGTTCTTGTTACAGAGAATGTTTAGGATGAATATTATGAATGAGGAGCTCTTCTATTTATAAGTCTTGAGGTCAATCGATTTTTCTTTTCCTTCTTGAATTGATATTGGTGATTATCCTTATTTTCCGAAGTTGATAAGGATAACTTTCTTCTTTTCTCGGGATTTACCTTTATCAAATAAAATGAAATCCTCCTTTTATTTCGTAGGTCGGCTTTAATGAACTTGAGACTGATAGTTGGGCTGATCTTATTTCAAACTTGGTTAAACCGGGGAGTGCTAAACTCACCTCCAACAATAAGCCCCCCCCCCCCCCCTCAGTTTGGCGATGGAGTATTTTGAGTTCGGCGAAGTTCATAGAGAATTCTATAGCTCGGTTGGAATTGAGATCGGATGTTCGACTACGGTGATGTAGGTCACCCATCCTTAAATTTCTCCAGCTCAAGCACACTTAACTTTGTAGTTCTCTCTGGACAAGTGACCGAAAAGATAAGTGCACTTTGGTGACATAGGTAGCCAAATCAATTCTTATAAGCCTCTCTGCATATACCAGAAATTGGGATGTTACAATCACCCCCACTCACAGAGCGCAATGTCCTCGTTTCGCACCATGACTGTTACCCTTGACGTTGTGAGCCCACATGGCTTCACATTAGGTTTTGGGTTCGGCTCTGATACCACTTATAACGCCCGACCGCCCTTACATGTGGGCTCCACACCCTCTCTCGGCTAAGTCTCTCCGCATTTACCAAAAATCGAGATTTTACAGCTGAAATTTTATAACCACAACCAAGTACTTCAGTAGCGACCCAGATAGGACAATGGGTGGTACCAAATGACCTTGACGCATTTATTGACTTGTTGTTGAACTGCTCAAAACTGAAAAATTAAACAAAGTACCTAGGAGAAGTACACACGATAAATTATCTATTTATAACTTATATTCTTGAGATACTAATTCTTTCAATTTCTTACATACATATATTTATTTAATTATATATATAATTATTTATACACTCAACAAACAAATACATATTATTTATAAAGTATATAACCCGCATGTATACTTGGCTTAACCGTAGGCTAAATAATTAACCGGATGTATGTGTATATAAGAAAACACGAACTGGTTCCTCACCTTTGCCACTTGATGATGAATAACGAACCCGATTCACCTTTGGACAGATTCGCTGTCTCGACTTGATGTCACGTTTCTTTATGCTTCTGAAGCTCAAATCGGTTCTCTTTCAACCGAGTTCCACGTGTCCTTAACGTCTCTGCAAGTTTTCAGGTCAAACGGAACTTATTTGCCCAACCAAAAGACACAATTCGTCAGACTAGTTACAGTGCGCGCTGCACATAAACGTTTCAGTAAACCATACATAACTCTCAAGCCACTGATCCAAATACGAAACCCTTATACAATGTGGAAGATGGATGTCTTGAGGATATACTCACCGAGTTTCAAATCCATCAGAATAGTAAAACTCCTCCAAACGCTACGACTTTCTAGTCTGGTTGCAGATCCAAACTGCACAAATCACCTCTAAGAAAATGTCCATAACTTTCTTATAACAATTCAGAATGATATATGGATTTCAAATACATATATATAAAAGAGTCAGAAATGTCCTTACTGATTTTCAGATCAATCAGAACTAGTTTGCGCATTCGTTTCCATTCCCTGCTGAAACTGGTCAGATTAGAGACTCGGGCAGACTACAGCTAACACGAAGAAACGACAGTAACTTTTTACACATACCTTCGATCGTGACGATCTTGATCTTCCTGGAAAGCTAAGACTCGGGGGTTTCTAGGGATAGGTAGATCGTCACATGGATCCATAGAGGCCGCCAAAAAACGTCTCTCGAAGTGGCGGCGGAAATAACTCGATTTCATGGTGGTGGCTAGGGTTCACAGGGTGAGGAACAAAACGAGCAGGGTTTCGCCCGCACCTCTCAACTCTGCCTCTTCTCTCAAAAGCTCTCTCCTTTTATAGGAAAAAGAGTGGGGATCCCTAGGTTAGAGAATGACTTAATGGGCTTACGGGCTTTTGGCCTTTTTGAAAGCAAAATTTTAAATCAGGATGTTACACTTGTACTCGACCCATAACCGCTATTACCCGACTTTTTATTGATATGAACACTTATTTTTGTTGGGGGGAGGGGGGGGGGGGGGGGGGGGGGGGGGGGTTTGTGCAATTGCTCGTTTCAGACACCGGAAGCATGGAACATGAATGATGAATACATGTCTCTGTGTTATATGAGACCTCTTGCTATATGGGCAATACGATGGGCACTGACACAAACACAATCGTTTGGAGAAGAGAAGCAAAACTTAAAGGCAGAAGATGAAGAAGAAAGTGAATTGTTGTTAAGACAAGACAAAGATGTGGCTCATTATGTGTAAATAGCAGAGAGCATTGAATGTAGAAGCTGTCTCCAAGACACGTACGAGGCCGTCCTCAAGATACTCCACTTTTAGCCTAGAGACCTCAAATTGATTTCAAGTCCAATATGCAACATTTTTACACCATATGTTATTGTTTTGTGTATCATCTAACGTTTCTTGTTCAGTGAGGAACAAATCCAGAATTCTGATAATAATAAGGCTTTCGAGCCTAACTTCTAGTAAAGTTTTTTCAACCTCACAAGTCATGATATTTTCTCTGGTTTTGGGAAGGCAAAAATCTTTCGAAGCATGGACTAACGAAATTAAAGATAACAACTTAACTATCAGTAACAATTCAGCAGCTTAAGGTTTACAAAGATTACAATGAAGCATTGATTGAAGGCGAAGGAGTCAAAGACGCGAGAAGACCCATCGTCAATAAGACTCTAGAAGCGTGAGTGCATGTTTAGAAACATTGCAACATTGCTGAATCTCTTAACGTGTAGCTCCATAAACCTAGCTTCGGACTGTGGGTGTTATGATCTCGCATTGGAAGTTTAAAATGACCAACACTAATATATAAGAGATTTGAGTCAATCCACTCATTACCAATTAGTTTTGTGTTGGTCCCTTTAAACTTCCGATATGGGATCTCAACATCGTATATTGTCGATTTTCGTTGGGTGTTTTGCAAAACTTAGCACTTTTTCAACTTGACATAGTTTTTTACCACTAAATTTAGGAAAATTCACATTTTTAACCTTCAAAGTACAAGTCGCTAACACTTTAAACCTCGAGACATTTTTACTCTCACTTTAAACCATCAAATTAAGAAAACTCTCACTTCAAATTATCAAACTAGTTCCCGAGTTTACGCCGCCAAAAAACTTAACGGAATAGTTACTTCCGTCAACAAAACCGTTATTTTATTATCTATTATATAAAGAGTGACTAAGTCTCACAAGAGACTGACATGTCAGCTCTCCCCCTTATGACAGTTCAGCTTTCAAAAATTGATGAATATTTTTTGATAATTTTTTTGTGAGACTTCGAAAACTTATTAAAATAGAGTGGATTGGTGAGATATTCTTTGTTCTAATTTGACCATAAAGCTAAAATTAAAGAAATGAAGACCGAAGATAGAAAAATTAAGAACCAAAGGCATAAGAATCAAATCGAAGAAAGATGAAGATAAAAACAACTTTCTAATTGTCAAATGACATTAATATTTCTTATTTCCGATAAATCAGGTAGCTTTTCAATAGAATTCAGTTCAAATTTTTTTTTTAATTGGTTTGAGAATTATTAGTTTAACTCAGAGAAATCTCTTTGTTTTTCAAACCAATTTTCTAAATTCAAAACCGTAAATGGGACTGGTTGATTTGCGGTGCTACTTAATTTACGAAAGTTTTAAACATATTTTGAAGAAAGGTTTGTTGTTCCAACTAGAATGGTGAAAGGAGGTAGGATTGCGAGAATTATAATCTTAAGATGGCAAGAGAACTTATATACAAATCAAAACATAACCGTTCTTATGAAAGAGCGAGAGTTACGTCTTTATGATAAAGGAGACCAACAGAGAAATCGAGAGAACAATAATATTATAAATAAATTTAACTTCTGCATACATGTATCAAAAATCAGTTTGCCCGAGAAACATATTAAAAATGTTACCATTTTGTTCATATACGAGTATTCACGACGAGACTAACTGGAGCTTGACAAAAAGAAAGCACCATAATTTTGATAGATAAAATTTTGAGGATAGCGGATGAGTGTAGTAAATTATTCTCAATTCTCATTTGATATTGTAGTAGTTCTCACATATGTTTTCAGTTCTATAAACCAATAGACTTAAAATTAAACGTTATATCAACGACAATTTTGTGAAAAGACAAATACATGAGTGATCATAGAGATTTGGGTACTACTAAGCAACTTAATATTCAGAGAAAATAACAAATTTTCTTACCAAAATTCAATTATATGTAACGGAAATGATTAAAATATGTTACTATTAACTAATATGTCAGACTATATATATATTTTAATAAAGAAATCTGCGTATACAACTTCATGTAACGGGAATGATTAAAATTTGTTACTATTAACTAATTTGGCACACTAAAAATATATTTTAATAAAAGAAATCTACGTGTATACGCGGGTATTCATCTAGTGATTAATAAAGAAGAAGACGACTACGGAGTAGAAAGCTCTCTCTTAGGAGTGGACGAATGTTTTTTTTAGATACACACGAAACACAAAAGCCTAACAAGTGATTAAAAATTAAAATAAAAAGATCAAATTAGTTCTATCTGAGTGAGAAGGTTAGAACTATGTGGGCTTAGTCTAGGCCCAAACTATATTCAGGCCCAATATTCTGTCTGAAACGGAAACCCATAGGGATTAAAAAACAAAAACCTTAATAAAGTGTCTCTAAATAAAGCTTCCTTTCTCTCTCCTTACGACGACGAATCGATCTCGTTCTTTTTTTTCCGCAGTAATAAGTTTTCTAGATTCTTCGGGCGATGGGAACTGGGCGAGAAGTCAGCTTATCGCTAGATGGAGTCAGAGACAAAAACCTGATGCAGCTTAAGAAACTCAACACTGTTCTGTTCCCGGTTCGCTACAACGACAAGTACTACGCTGATGCAATAGCTTCCGGCGAATTCACTAAGCTTGGTTCGGCTTCTTTACTTGGTTTTTTTTTCCAGTAATTTCTCTTTATATGCTACACTGGCTTTTGCTGATCGTGTGATTTTCTAAGATTATGGTTTCGAGTCAGATCGGTTTGTGTAATTTTCTGTGGGATTTCTTTTGTTTTCTGTCTTTATGCCTTATGGGGCATTATTCTCTTCCTTTAATAGGAAAAAAGTTAGTTGCTTTGGGATTTATCAACTGTTTTTAGTGTTTAGGCCTGGTAGACAAGTTATGAGACTCTATAAAGATATACAAATTCTTTTTATTACTTCAATTTTGACAGAAAAGCCTTTTGCATTCGTGCTTTTAAGATTCTTTGCCTTGCTGGTCCTTTACCTGCTTGGCCATTGTTATAGGTGTTGCTGTGAGGATTGTGGTTTGTCCTTTCCTTTGGACTAAATGACACAGTTGATGTTTCTTGTTCGCTCATAAGGAAAGTATTTTCGTGACCATTCTTAGAAGAATATTTGCATGATTTTCTTTAATCAAGTGAAAGTTTTATGTTTAGCATTAGCACCTAGCTGTCTAATTGCTAGTTGATTTAGACCCATTTTTGGTCGCTCTCTGAGTCTCATGCTTATTTTTGTGGAATGACTGCACATTTTTGTACCTACTAGTCCTTACAAACCAGTTTGTTCTATGAAATCTTGTAAAATATGCAATCATGAAACTAATGTCTAATGATTGCTAATATCTTAGATTCGACACCATCTAGTTATAATAGTTTAACTAATGTCTAATGATTACAAACTAATGACATGGATTTATTTTTATTTTTGATATATAAAAATTGTTTAACTATTATAGTTATAATGAAAAAAAAAAAAAAACCAAAATCTTTTTCATTCTTCTCCTTCCTCGTTTCCTCCGCAACTATCTATGGCAAGATCTGATCTTGAAAAAATGCGATTAAATATTGACTTGAATCAGAGCCAAATCTGTTCTTTAGTATACTATTGTGAAAAAACGCAGAGGTCATGAAGATGAAGATGAAGATAAGTACTTAAACGAACTCTAAAGAAAGATTCTAGATTTGATTATTTAGGATCATTCATCGGTTCCAAATGTATATGTTACAAAGAGGATTGAATGTTTTTCAAGAAACATATAAAGAAATGAAAGCCCAGATCTGCTTTTTTTCTTGCAGTCCAATTTGGAGAAGGGGATTTTTGTTTTTCATTGACTCAATCACGAATCTGTGATTTTTCTTTCTACCCACACATTAGAGACGTAGATCGGTGCAGTCAAGATCATTTGAGCCGTTGAAAAAAAATCAAAATATAATAGAAGATATCGTCATCTCCGTCGTTGATAATAGAAGACGAAGAATCGCAATCGCAGTGACAATTAGAGGTGTCAATTGGACTTCGTGTCCTTGGACTAGCCCAATCCATATTATTTATTATTATGGACAGTCCATGGTCATGCCTAATTATAAAGCAGTCCAAATGGGCGGAGAGCACACGGACAACGGTCAAAAACGCGCAAGACCGTATGGACAGTGGACATGCCCAAATACTTAAAAATCTAGAGTTTAATTAATTTGGGGCTAATTTGGAGCGAAAATAGAGTTTCTCTCCTCCGAGTCTTCATCTTATTTGCCACTTTCTTGAAAAAAATAACCATCCATGTCACACTTTAATCACCTTGCCACTTATATTGTGCAATACCTATTTTAACCTTAATGAATAATTGACTTCATGATCTTTGACTTTGATTTAATTAAAAAAAAAACGTAGCATCTCCTTTCCGACGAGCATCTACTTTCCCGGCGAGCATCTCCTTTCCGACGCTGAAGTTTAGCTCAGATCCGCCCATCTCGCCGGCCGTCGCCTCTGGCATCGTCCTTCTTGCAATTGGTTTCTTCTCCTCCGCTATTAGTGAATTCTTCATATGGAGAATCCATAAATTTAGGGATTTGAAATGGAAATTGTTTGTTTAAGTATGCACATACGGTTGGTAATCACGTTTAATGCGACGATTAGGTATTTGCATTGGTAATGTCTCGATTGTAGTTGTTGAATCGTGTTGAATCTTAGGTAGATTAGAATCAGAAGAATCCCCGAATCGATTGGATCCAGAAATAGGACAACTGGTACAAATGATACAATTAAGAGATATATGACAACTGAAACAAATGGTACAATTAAGAGATATAAGACAACTGGTACAAATGGTACATCTAAGAGATATATGACAGCCGATGAAGAACACCTTGTGTAATTCGTAAGTGTGTTTTATTTTATTCTATTTCCAGGATGCGACGAAGAACACCCACACAAACGTATGTATTTGTGTGCTTGTATTTGTCTGGATTATAAAAATTGAGGGAAATAAAAAATCATGTGTTATACACAAAAAAACATGAAATCGCATCTCTGTAAACCCTAATTTTTTTCCAAAAATTCCAAAATATGGCAATTAATTATTATAAAAAATCATGTTATACACAGTTGTTCCTACGTGTCCAGTTGTACGAAGTTCCAAATAGTTGTACTTTTGCGAATTTAGAGTTTTTGTAGTTGAACCGTGATATAAATTATTACATTGTAGTTGTCCATATGATTTTCGAGTTTTAATGGTCATTTAGGAGATTTTCATAATACGAAATATGGATAACATGAAATAATCATTTTGTCCATGAATAATTCTTGTTTCACATCAAATACACCTTATGCTATAAGGAACACATTGATAATATTAACCATCTTATGATGGAAAAGAAACAAAATATATGATTTTGCACAACTTGTACTATGAAAACCTCATAAATGACCATTAAAACTCGAAAATCATGTGGACAATTACAACGTAATAATTTATATCACGGTTCAACTACAAAAACTCTAAATTCGCAAAAGTACAACTATTTGGAACTTCGTACAATTGGATACGTATAGACAACTATGTACAAAATTGACGACGCACATGTTACTTTGACTGCGCACATGTCCCCTTTTGCGGCGCACGTATCTCTCTTTTTTTGTTTTTTAATTATAATTTTAAACTATATAGTTATACCAGTTGTACAAAGTTGTATTTATCAGTTGTACATAGTTGTACCTAAATCTATTTTTACTTCAAAGTACCTTAAATCAAAGGAATAAAGAAATCTTAACAATTTCATCTCTTTAATCGACACTTAATTTCCAATTTTATAAATAATAATTTCCAATATGTAACCAAATTAAACAAAAACATACTAAAATAAGTTCTAACGGTCGACTTCTAAAAACCATAAACGACTTCCAAAAACCATAAACTCTAAATCTTCTGTTTCTTCTTGCCTTTTTGCCCCTTTTTCCCTCTTGTATTTTTTACCTTCTTTTTCTTGTCTTTTGTCTCCTCTGTATACGGTTGCATTGGTTGGGTATCATTATCGGTATCCTGAAATTCAAACACAGTATTACTTAGTTGTTCCAGTTGTCCGAAATTCTATCAAACACACAAATTAATCAAACACAGTATTACTTAGTTGTTCCAGTTGTCCGAAATTCTACCAAACACACAAATTAATCAAACACATTATTACTTAGTTGTCCCAGTTGTCCAAAATTCTACCAAGAACACAAATTAATTAAACACATTATTATTTAGTTGTCCCAGTTATCCGAAATTCTACAAAAAAAAATACAAATTAATCAAACAAAATATTACTTAGTTGTCCCAATTAAATTTTACCAAAAACAAAAATTAATCAAACATCAATTTGAAAGAAGAATCCATAGAGATTGAAGCAAAGTTTAGAATGTCAACTCACTAAACCCACATATCGCAACACATAATTGTGAAAGGAAACATAAATACGTACTTGATGCATTGTAAGTATGTTAAGATAGTAACTCAGCTCGTGCAAGAACAAATTAGCCATTATAATGAGTCCAATAATTGATACTGCAATAACGAGAAATTTAAGATGTTAATAAGCGAACACACACACACCAAGCATTCAAAAGGGGGTACTCAAATAACGAATAATAGCGAAAGGAGATCTATTACCGACTGCGCCAGACTGCGTCTTCTGCAGCAAGTGATCCTCTGCTCTTGGGAAAGCATCGATGCTCCTTAGGGCCTGCTTCACACCCATCCTAGCAGCTTCCCTCGAAATTATTACTTTGAAATAAACAAAACGAATCGAATTCGGAGGACCTACCAAACCACAAACCAACATCAGATTCATATATAACAAAATATTATCCTAGTTTTTCCCGTGAAGAACAATATTGCCAAATTCATGCGATTCCACTCCATAATTTGGCACTAAATAAACCCAATTCTATTGTTTTCTCTAATATATTTCTCGATCTAGACAAGCAGAGATCTTCTATGGCCGTTGCCTAGCTCAAAATCAACACATAACCAACCAAGCAGAAAATTGGAAAACCCAGTTTCGGAAATCGTACTCGAATCGAGGCTGAGGAGTATGAAGCGCACATATTACAGGATCCAAATTACAACACGACGGAGGAGGAAAGGATACGGAGGACGAAACGGGAAACAAATATCGGAGGAATCGGAAGAGGAAAGGACACAGAGGAGGAAGAGGAAAGGACACGACGGAGGAGGAAGAGGATTGCGAAGAGGGAGATAATCGCCGGCGAAGAGGGACAAATATCGGAGGAAATCGTCGGCAACGAGGATTTTGAAAGTCTGTTTATTTTTGAAATCGTCGAGAAACAAGTTTTTTTTAGTTTGATTGAATCGTCAAATTAGGTTTTATTATATGAGATAAATTGATAAATGGGTAGATATTCATGGATCATCTAATTTAAATGGATATAATTGTGGTTGGGTTGATAATATTATAGATGTGCGAGGATAATTAAAGTATTTATCATGTTTTTGGATTTTTTTCCCAATAAGTGGCTTTTGTGCAATTGATCCCTCTCCTCACTTCGTCGTCTTCTAATAAACCTTTGCTCGATCTCTTCTCTTCGTTCTGGGTTTAAGGTTCAACCATCATAACCATCATCAGCCTTCGCTTGTCCTCTTCTGGTGATTGTGATTTCTCCTCTCGCACTCTCCTCTTCATCGTCGTCTTCGTCTTCCCAAATCTCTCGGTAAATTTCTGGGGGATTAAACTTCCTTCTTTGCTAAATTCATTTAAAAGGTTCGCCTTTTCAAATTTGTGATTCTGGGTTTATGTTTATGCGATTATTCTGCTATGTTCATGTCGATGAGTCATCTTTGTTGTGTTTCTTACCAATTTTACCATTTGGCATAATTGCCGGAAAAGGAATCGGTGAAACGGAAGGGACGAAGCACGATTGATTGTGCCAAAACCTAAATTTCCTTTGTAGTGTCATCATCGTCGGGTCGTCAGAGAGCTCATCATCTCCGCCGCCGAACTCGTCACCGCCGGTTCGTTTTACCTACTCCGTAAATTTTTTCATGGATTTCTCCTACCTTCCGAACCGAGATCCTCTTTAGTCTTTACTGCTTCAACGAATTTACTCTTTTTTTTTTTTTGTTATTTGTGTGATTTTGGTTTCTGTGTGTTGTTTAAAAACGAAAGAAGGAGGATTCCGATTGTATATAATCCAATTGAAATCAAATTGAATAAACTTTCGTGGAGTTTAATCAAAAGATTGATAAATAACAGAACTTTAAACTTTTTGAGTGACTTAAACTGTGTTGGAGAAATCAAGATTTGATGTGTATGAGTTGGTCATTAAAAATATGACTTACATGTGTAAGTGTTGTTTGTATTGAGCATATGGAATGTTATAGTATCTTCTTAGAGAAATGATTAAATGAATGGTGATGACAATTGTTTATGTGAATTCTACTTGATACAATCATGAAATTGTTCTTATACGTTTGTTTAATAATGACTAAGCATCTTAAAATGTTCTCAGTTTGCTTCAACGGTGTTAAACCCATGGATCGATCTCTGAATCTACTCGATTTAGCCTTAGGGTTTGATCAGGAGCTAGCTGATCCATCGCCACTAAGTGGGAAGGTAGTACTGATCGAGGACTGTGTGGAGACCAGTGGCTCGTTTGTGCTTCACCAGCTGATGAAGCGTGTTCTCTCCCCTCATTCCTCTGATGCCCTTATCTTTCTCGCCTTTGCTCGCCCGTTCTCTCATTATGATCGAATCTTGCGTAAACTGGTAAAGATCCACTCACATTTTTTTTTTCTGTTTGTGTCAATTTTCATGGCTTTCTACATCATTATTCACTTTTGAAATACGGTCTATCCCTGTTTTTCTACCAGGATTCTCAGTGTCTTACCATGTTTGTGTGTTTTGGGTTATGTACAGGGATGCAATTTAGCCACTCAAAAGACAAACAATCGATTGGTTTTCGTCGACATGCTCATAATGAAGTGCTCAGGTGAGACTTATCAGGTACATTATTGTTATCCTTGTTATTTGATTCTTCATGGTTTTCTTTTCCCAGAGGGATTTTAAACTGTGGAAGTGATAAGTCTTTGTAAAGTTTTGCCAATGCTTAATGTCACATTAGCTAAACTAGCAGTCAGTTAACAAGCTAGTTGGTCTTTGATAAAGCATACTTAGAGGGTTAGACAGATCTTATATTTTGGATGTTTGGGAGTGCCTTGGCCTTAGAGAGAACTAGTTGGATCATATATCTTAACTTTTGGTTTTGGTTTTGGTTATCCCATTTGATCATTGGTTCTTCTTTGTAAGCTACGATTTAAAGAACTAAAGTAGCATTTGGTTTCTGCTCCATGCAAATCAGATTCAGAATCTATAAGAAAGTGTATTTTGAACACAAATGATGAGTTTTTGTGTCTAGCTTCGTTGTACTTATATTGGTAGACAGAAAAGGTCTCCGTTTGATCTCATCTACTTGTAGTGGATGTTTCATTGTTTTGTGTCATCTTTAAACCTTTTTGGTAAGGTGCCCATAATTCTTTTTCTAAATTTCCTTAGCAAATGGTGAAGAAAATATGAGTGCAGTTGCAAAACTATTTCGGGAGATACAAGAAACCGTTCGAAAGCTACGCAGTGTAACTAATAGCGACATAACCGTTATGGTGGATGACATGTCTCTCCTGGAAATTGCTGCTACCAGTAGCAATTCAGATCACGTCTTGGACTTCCTGCACTACTGCCACTCCTTAACTTCTGAAAACGTAAGCCAGCGGCTCGGTTTTTTTATTTAATCGAACCCCTTCTGAAGTACATGATAGGGTATGTTTTTCTTCTTTCGTGTCTTAACAGGCCATTCTTTAATTTTTTTCTCTAAAGACAGAAATGTTCGTTGGTCGTTCTCAATCATGAAGATATATACTCGAGCATGGAGAGACCTGCATTTTTGCTACAAATGGTATGCCTTGCAGATGTTGTGATAAAGGCAGAGCCTTTAGCCTCTGGTTTAGCAAATGACGTACATGGCCAAGTAAAGCTTCGATACTTTTTTTTTTCTTCTATGTCATTAAATTAAACCTTTCGTTTTGGTAATTTCTTGGTGTCTATACTGTTTTTTGCTGGCTCATTGCATATACAGTTGACTGTTCTGAACAAGGGGATAAGCAACTCGGGTCGAGGAAGCTCGAGGAACAAGGTGCAGAATTTTCAATTCAAGATCAAGGATAATGGTATCGACTATTTCTATCCCGGTTGCAGAAGCTGATGATTAGAGACCGTTTTGACTGTTATCATCATGTTATGCATCTAAGACATTTGTTGTTTTTCTTGTTTTGGCAATGAAGCTAATTGCATTTAGTTTGAAAGATTCCTTACTCTGCTCAACATTGTTACCAAAGTATGTCTTCTCGTAGATGATGATGATGATTAAAGATCATCAAAAATTCAACAAAACCAAACCACAAAAATGATGAATTGCAGAGCCGTAAAAGAAATAGGATAAATTGTTTTTTGAATCATTAAAACGAACACCAAGAGTAATAGTATTATTTTCCCAAGAGTAAGAATTTGAAAAATATTGATTTGGAGATTTTTATTTGGGGGGCATTGAGTACTTTAGGCGGATGGACATATGAGTTGGGTTTTTAGTTTTGGGGTTTGATGGTTTGGTATCGGCTTTAGTTAATAAACCATTGAAATCGACATATGTGATATATAAGTTTTCAGGGAGATATAAAACGGAATTTTAATTTGAGCCGCATACTGCTATATGATACTTTTCGTAGGAAAATAATAATATTTTGAAAAATTTACCCACAATAACCCACTTTTTTATTTGAATAGCTAGAATAACTCATTATATTTGTTATTACCCACATAACTTACTAATCACTTAAGTAATTATATAATTCCCAAATTACCCTTTTATAATTATGTTAAATTTTTTTCTATAAAATAGTATATAATAATTAGTTATTTATTTTTGATACATAAAAAACAAAATAATTAATTAATTAATACTAATCAAAAAAAGGAAATTTAGTTTTCATTATTCTTTTAATATTTTTGATATCAACGATAGATATCTCTCTTTTGCCCCAAAAAAAAAAACAATTGATCTCTCTCTTCTATCTCACCCTAAATCAACTTTTTTTTTTGCCATCCGACCCGAACTGATCAAAGAATCTAACTTATACGCCGTGTCTTCTCTTCCATCATTTCCCGAAAGATTTTCTCCTATCGTCTTTTTAACTTTTGTATGTCTTGATTCCATTGTCGACATTCAAAACTCTTATGATCTTCAAACTCCCGAGATATCATTCAATGAGTTTTGAATCGGTAGCTTTAGTATACAACCTAGATTATTGTTTCACATCTTAATCCAAAGAGTAATATATGTTTGATGTTTGAGTTTTGGGTGATATTGCGAATTTGACTCATCTGATTTCAGGATGTGTTGTGTGAATAAATCTATTTTAGACTATTGGATTGGGTTCAGATTATATATTGTTGTTGAATTGGCAGACTTTGCCAAAAGAATGGCAGGCAAGCAGATTGAATTCTAAGTCTGCCGTTAAGTTTGGAAGACTTCCGTATAATCTGCCAGAAATTCGAAAACTCTACCAAAATAATGGCAGACTCGGAGACTAATTTTTTTGTCTGCCGTTAAATTTGGAAGACTCTCACAAAATTTTCCAAAATTCTGAAGAGTCTGGCAAAAAATGGTAGACTCTGACAAAAGAACGGCAGACTATCAGATTGAATTCTAAGTCTGTCGTTAAGTTTGGAAGACTTTCGTATAGTCTGCCAGAAATTCGCAGACTCTACCAAAATAATGGCAGACTCGCAGACTAAATTTTTTGTCTGCCGTTAAATTTAGAAGACTATCACAAAGTCTGCCAAAATTCTGAAGAGTCTGGCAAAAAATGGTAGACTCTGTCAAAAGAATGGCAGGCTAGTAGATTGAATTCTAAGTCTGCCGTTAAGTTTGGAAGAATTCTGTATAGTCTGCCAGAAATTCGCAGACTCTACCGAAATATTGGCATACTCGCAGACTAAATTTTTTGTCTGCTGTTAAATTTGGAAGACTCTCAAAAAGTCTGCTAAAATTCTGAAGAGTCTGGCAAAAAATGGCAGACTCTGCCAAAAGATTAATGGCAGACTAGCACATTGAATTCTAAGCATGCCGTTAAGTTTGGAAGACTTCCGTATAGTCTGCCAGAAATTCGGAGACTCTACCGAAATAATGGCAGACTCGCAGACTAAATTTTTTGTCTGCCGTTAAATTTGGAAGACTCTCATAAAGTCTACCAAAATTCCGAAGAGTATGGCAAAAAATGGCAGACTTTGCCAAAAGAATGGCAGAATAGCAGATTGAATTCTAAGTCTGCCGTTAAGTTTGGAAGACTTTCGTACAGTCTGCCAGAAATTGGCATACTCTACCGAAATAATGGCAGACATACAAATTTAACACTTTGCCAAAAATCACAGAATCGACTAAAAACAGATGAATATGAGATTGAATGTTTTTGATAAAATACTTGCATCTCCATGAATATCGAATCATGACAATTGAGGGTGTGATTTCTTTTGTCTTTCCCCATAGCGAATAAGTTTTAATCGAATAAATCTACACAATCAAAGACGGTATTATAAGTTTAGCTCACAAATCAATAAAACTTAATTATGTATAAATCATAATAATAAACAAAACAAAACAAAGATAAAAGATAAAATATTTTATCGATTATAGTTTAGTGATGGTTTGTCTGATTTTAGAATAGTTGTACATATTTTAATTATCGAGAATAGAAATTTGTTTTGAAGTTCACGAGCTGTTGATAAAAAATGAATGTATTTGATGACAATGGTTTTAAAACACAAATAGATTAATGACAATGGTTTTTTTTTAAAATATATTTCCTTTTTAAAATATAAATTGATTGCTGCCATTATTATTTTGTTTGAAAATGATTTCATTTCCTTTAAAAAAAATATCATAATTTATTAATTAGTTGATTATTTATTTTTTAATTATTATTCATAATATTTATGAGGATAATAAAGAAAATTAATGATATGTTCAAGGGTAATATAGTAAAAATAATATATGGAAATCTTAAAATATCTTAACAAGTTATTTTAGTTATTTTTAAAATTTATAAGGTTATTATGGCAAATCATCCTAATATTTTTCGTAGGAAAATAGATCGTTAATCTTTTAGTTAATTTTTCAAATATAACATTGTAGATTTGATATTTGAAAATTTTGACCCAGAAAAAAAAACGGACAGTATACGAAACAAAAAAAAACTAGAAATTTTATCTTTTTGAAACGGAAAAAACAAAAAATGATAATATTAACAACTAGAGTCAATGAATGTTTTTCCAATTTAGAAAAATTCCCTAAAATAAAATTTATTATTATTATTTATTTTCCCGTTCATTTTACGGTTTCTCACCGCCGAACTTGCGATTTCGATCTCGATTCCTCCGTCACCGAAATCTCCGGCGACCGACTCTCACGGTTCCTCCGCGATTCTGAGGAATTTATTCATTCAGAAACCATCACAGGTGAGTTTCGAATTGAGATATATCTCGGATTCGATGATTATTGGAATTTCGTTTGTGAAGTAGAATGGAAATTTTGGATTCGGAAGGCGTAGAAATCGAATCAAGAGTTTCGCATCGCTTTGACCTAAATTGATGATCAAAAACACAGCCTAATAAAAGCTTCGTCTCAAATCCTTCGATTCCAACGGATCAATTCATTCTCTCTCTCTCTCTCTACAATTATCCTCTCTCTCTCTCTCTCTCTCCGAACCTCCGAGAAACCATCTATTCACCATTTTCCTCCCGAGAGAGTTAGTCGGCAGTTTCTCGGGTGTGTGTTTTCTTCTGGATCTGTCTCGTTGATGGACAATGTGACGGCGATCGATTAGCACAGAACGCCTTTCCTCGAGAGTTTTTTTTATTGATTTTTCATGGGGATTTGCTTTAGCGCTGAAGAGCAGTACCAATTTTCTCAGAAGACGACATCAGGTATCAATCCGATTTGGATCTCTCTCTCTTTTCTGAGTTTTTGATTTGCCCCTTTTTGCTGCTTGATCTTTCGTCCCGATTCTGGTGATTGAAAATTCGAGTCTGGGCATTTATCTTATTGAGTTTTGGTTGTAATTGGAGATTTCTTTCTCTGTTTTGAAGCTCATCTTCTTTTGATCAAATGAAAACTCCATTTTTGTTTATTGTCTCAGGGAAATCAGGCAAAAATTCTGCTGTGTATCTAATGAATTCTGATTGTCAAGATTCAGTTGGTAAATCGAGTGCGACTTGCTTGCCTCTGGCACCTAAAAACATCAAAGATCTCCAGTCGAATCCCGGATACGAAAACGTCGATGTTTTCACCTACGAAGAGATGAAGATGGCCACTAAGCAGTTCAGGCCAGATTACATTCTTGGTGAGGGAGGTTTTGGAGTGGTCTATAAAGGAGTTATTGATGAGATCGTGAGGGCTGGTTACAAGTCTACCAAAGTTGCCATCAAAGAACTTAATCCAGAAGGGTTCCAGGGAGATCGAGAGTGGCTGGTAAATTGGTTTTTCTATTTGTTTCTATGTGCTTCTTGAATGCATCTTAAGCAGTGACTGATCACAAATTAGAGATATGGATGTGATTTTTCTTATTAAAACTGTTGATATTCAATTTTTGTAGGCTGAAGTTAACTATTTAGGACAGCTTAGTCACCAGAATTTGGTCAAGCTCATTGGCTACTGCTGTGAAGATGATCACAGATTATTAGTCTATGAATACATGGCAATGGGGAGTCTGGAGAAACATCTCTTTCGAAGTAAGTTCACCATCATCTATAAGACATGAAGATTGAAAAAAAATAATTCTGCATCTATTGACCTATCTACGTACTTGCTCTATATAACTGCAAATGACTTTTGTCATGATATACACTTTCAAATTTTATGCCATTATCGCATTGATATGAGTTATCCCAGTCCTATAGACTAAAGAACAAAATAAAGGATCATATGAAATGAGTTTTTCAAAACCGACTGAATCTGTTATTGAAATATGCATTTCAAACCAAGCACGTGCTGGTGCTCGAAAGAACAGTCAGACGTTATGGAGACTCTATATACCCAATGGTTAAAGCTGAAAGCTACTAACGAAGATGTAGTTTCAGATGAGATGAGAGTAGTTTCAGATGGTAATAAATGAATTGAGAATAAAAGGTTAAAAGTTCAGACAACTCAATGGATATATTAGTTCTTTGTCATTATGAATAACGTGAAGAGAATTTGATAAAGCTTATTGATGGATAAAACACAGATTATGTTCCCATATCCATATTATAAATGGTTTACTGACCAAATGTTTCTTCTCTTGGGATTCGCTGGCAGGAGTTGGATGCACTTTGACATGGTCGAAAAGAATGAAGATCGCGCTAGATGCAGCCAAGGGTCTCGCATTTCTTCATGGTGCTGAACGCTCCATCATATATCGGGATCTGAAGACAGCAAACATATTGCTGGACGAGGTCAGCTATTACGCCCTTTGTTTTGAAATTACATAGATTTCTAATTCTTGTTCTTCGATAGGTATTGTACAAGTGCATAGAGTTGTCAGTGAAACTCGAAGTCTACAATGACCTGGTTTTCTACTTTTTTTATTTGTCTGTCTATGCTGCCCCTGAAAGGTGTAATGCTTGTGCAGTGTTATAATGCTAAACTCTCAGACTTTGGACTAGCAAAGGATGGTCCCAGAGGAGATCAAACACATGTGTCAACACGTGTTATGGGCACTTACGGATACGCTGCTCCTGAATATGTAATGACAGGTCTGTCTTTGTTGTTTTTCCATAAGCATTTCACTGGCATCTAATATTGGTAAAATAAGTTCGATGTCAGCATGGCCAACTGATACAAGCACCTACTAAAGTCATAGCTGTTTCTGTCTACCAGTGTTAAATTGACCCTTTTAAGTATATGCATTATGAATAGATGATATGATCGTATTATGCAGCTGCATTGTGTAAATGGATCATATTTGTGATTGTTGTACCAGGACATTTGACATCCAGAAGTGATGTTTATGGATTCGGGGTACTTCTCCTTGAGATGCTCCTTGGGAAAAGGGCGATGGACAAAAGCAGACCTTGCCGGGAGCATAACTTGGTAGAGTGGGCACGACCGTTATTGAATCACAACAAAAAGCTTTTGAGGATCATAGACCCTCGAATGGATGGACAGTACGACACTAACGCGTTGATGAAAGTAGCTGGTTTGGCATACCAATGCCTAAGCCAAAACCCGAAAGGAAGGCCCCTCATGAATCATGTGGTAGAAGTCCTCGAGACTCTCAAGGAGGACAGCGATGCTCATGAGGAAGTCATGACTAATCTCCATAGCAGGGGAAAATCGGTAACTCTATATGAAGCTCCTAGTGATTCCCAAGGCACAAGAGACGGGGATGTGCAGAGGAGAAGACCGGAAAGTGGTAGAAGAAGCAAGAGCGAAGCCTCGGCCAACACTGATCAATATGGTTCTGCTCTCGTTTCAGAATCTGATCCAGATCCTACCAAAATTTAACACTCAAGACAGAAAGATTCACTAGTGATTTGAGAATGTAAGATACGAAAGTAGCAGAGTTTGCTTACATGTATAAATAAGTTGATTCTTCGTTTTGGGATCTTTTTTTTTGTTGGGATTACAAATATTAGTGCAATATTCATTGTGATCTATCTTTGAAATTCAAATGAAGTTTTGGAAACGCTTTGTTGTGTTAGTTAATTTTTTGTTCGTTGGTCATTCTCAATCATGATTCATGAATATATATGCTCGACCATGGAGAGACCTGCATTTTTGTATGTCTTGCAGATGTTATAGCATAAGACTTGCAAATGTTAATGAATAATATAGTAAACTACTATGCAAAGGAACGACACAAACACATGTATCTCTCTATTTTTCTGGTACAGAACATGATGAGACACTGTACGCACATGTATCTCTCTATTCTTCTGGTACATAACATGATGAGACATTATATGATCAGCTTCTCATTTAAGGCTCAAAACCGGCCATGCGCCAGGAGAAGGCAGAGCAGGGCGGATAACAGGGACCCTTCTTACCTCTGTGAACACTTCATTGAGTCGAGCTGCCTGACTCATCACCCGCAACACCTTCTGCACATATCATAAACAACCCAAGACGTGATAATGATAGAAGAAAATTCCGCCAAAGGAAATAACGGGCAAATAAAATGTTTGAGCTAAGGAAAATATCAAATCTCAGCATTTGGTGTGCAGGTGATGCTGCCTAAGCAATTTTTTGTTCTTGATTTAGAAAAATTCCAAGAACATATTAACTACAAAGATCTATCCTTGAATTAAGCCATGACAGGACAATCTTTGAACAAAAACAAAACTACTTCGCATCAACGCAACATAATTGAGTAAAGCTGACGCCTGAAAAAGAATCAATCTAGACTAACTATAACCAACTTCAAGCAAAATGATGACGCAAAAGTTTCAATCAATCAACTTCAATGTCAATATAGTGTACCTTATCGTCGATTATAACTTTAAGATGGAACCTTTGAGCTTTCTTTTTCATATTATACAGTCTGCGTCCCAAGAGAACAAGACCCATCACAGCTGCAGCCATGGAGACAGACCAAACAGGACCAATCCTAAATGCACAATACTTGACAAGCGCAAATGGCATCTTCCACCACACTGTGTCTCTACTTTTACTCCCATCACCAGACCTCACAGCCACAACTGATTCAGTAGATACAACTCCACTATCAGAAACAATGTCATCTTCACCATTCACAATCCCAGAATCTCCAGAAACCATTTCATTTCCCTCTGAATCAGACCGAGACTCACTCGAATCCTCAATAGGCTCTTCAACACCAGATTGGCTCTCAACATGCCTTCCATCATCAACTTTGAGATCGTTTGATCCGGAAAAAAAATTGCTTCCATCCTCAGTCAATTCAGCAACAGCCTCGCTCTCGACGTTCTTCTCATCGACAGCTTCGAAATCACTCACCTTGACCTCACCATCACCAGAAATTCCAGTTTTCGAATCATTCAACCCTAATTCGTTTCCGACACAAGCATCACCGGAACTCGAATCAAACCAAACCTCTCCCGGATAATGCCTCTGATTCGACCCGGAATCGACCCGGAAACAGTTATCGGGTTCCAAAACAGCGTATTGGGTCGGATCAGTGGTCTCACCAGATCTTTTGAAGAGATTATCGGCAGAGAAATGATCAGAAAGAATCATACCGTCATCGATTACACTTGAGTTCCCCGATTTCTTGTTCGATGTGATTGAATCAGTTGATTCCGTGTCGGAGCCATGAAGAATCTCCCAATCGAGCAATTCCTCCTCCATGATAATCAAAGATTTCAGATTTCAGATTTCAGATTCGAAACCCTAACGAAAACCCCAAATTTGCTTAGAGCGGTTGATGAACAGAAGAGCGAAAGGTATCTTATCCACTTGCTAATGGCAATGATGTGGAGAGATCTAATTGGTTACGTGTCGGATGCGTCTTTAAGTCTTCCAATTAGATTCGCCGACACGTATGGCATAATTAGCTTTTTCCCGGTTTTACAGTTTTTTTTTTTAAGTACCGCCTATAAAATCCTAATGAGAACAAATACAAATATAATTTTATAACGAACAATTCTATTAATCTATAAAAATTTACGATCATCGGTCTACTTGATATGATCCTGAAAAGCATCAAGGAGGAACAGCGTGAACCAGAACTTCATCAAACATGCCACACAAACTGTATAGGAGTCAACAAGGACATATGTGCCTTTCTTGGAGCATACGGAATCAACCACGAAGATTCAAAGCATGAGAACACTTGGAAAACATTCTAAGCTCACCCAGAGCACACTATGAATTGGAATCAGTCCATTTGGAGCTCAAACGAAGGAGTTATTGAATTTACAAATCGGGTGATTCCCAGCTTACCCGATTTGGACATACCAGCCTTAATTGGAGGTTTCCAGGAACACCAGGACGAGTTAAGCTACGAATCAATTTTTTCTACAATCTTGATCCATCAGAGGCTCACGGAGAAGTGAAATCAAGTCAAGACCAGTTTTCATTTGGAAGATATGCAATTTCTAAGTCAACGGATCCTCGACTTGCTTCATTTGGAGGCTTCAACTTCTCAACGGATCTATTGTCAAAGCTGCTGCGATTTGGACATTTTTTATGTCATCCAGGATGTTCCAAAGAAGCTCACTTATTACCTTAAACCGTCAAGGTACAAGAAGGCCCAAAGAAATCACTAAATGAGTATGTGAATCATTTTGTGCTCTTTTTCCCTTATCCAAGTTTTGTACCAATGAGTTTTCTTGGAAATGTTTTTAATGAGGCAAATGATTCACATTGTTACTAGCCCATTTTGTGATCTTCCTCAAGCCCAGCAACATCTACAATTTCGACCATGGAAGATCAAAAGACATATTTTCAAATTCAAACTTGTTTTAATTATTGCTGTAATTTTCGAGGTGGTCTTCTCTCATTTTCGAGATTGACCATTGACTCTCTCTTTGATTTTTTTCTCTTTATATTTCTCTTGTAAGGCAGCCACGAAATTAATCAATTTTTATCAAATCCTTTCAGAGTTCATACTCTTTTTCTTTCGATTTCTTTGATGGTTAGTCATTGAAATTCTTTTCGGTTTATCGAGTGTATTCTGCAACACTTCGACGCAACTTTCGATCCGTTGTTTGTTCGATTCTTCTCGTAATAAGGGGCATAGAGATTTTCGGGATTCATCTCCCACGCTCTATCATCCTTGTTCTCGAATCCCTCAAGCATCGCAGCCACCGCCTCGTTTCAAATCGTTCATTATCGATTGGGCCTAAGGATTTTCGAGTTCATCACTCACGCCTTAGAATCTTTCTTTGTGGATTCTTTGAAGTCAAGGATTATCCAACCTCCACCGTACCTAGAGCAAGCCGGTCCTTAGTCGAATCGTGTCAAGTGGTATCAGAGACACTTGCTCAAATTTCGGTGAGATCTATCCTTTATCTTTTCATCTTCTTCGATTTCTGTTTTTGATTTTTTTGTTGTTTTTATTTTCGTTTTGATTTTTAATAAATTAAAACCTGTCAAAAAAAATTATATCTATATAGATATGTGTCTTATAATAATTGTCATAATTTGTAAAATTCAAAAAAAAAAAAAAATCGTTTTTGAGTTTTCGAAAAAATTCCAGATTTTAGTGGTTTTTGTGTGCTTTGAACTATTGCATACATTCACTTTGTTTGTTTGTTGTTTTGTGCGAGGAACAATATGTCCGAGGAGAGTGAGACCGCTTCATCACGGTCAAGGAGAGAACGAGACGCCGCGATGAACCAAAAAGTCGATGGTGTGAATCAAAAAGTCGATGGCATCACACAACTACTCCACGAGATGAGAAACAGTATGGCCGCACTTGAGTTCCGGACACCGGGAAGGCAAGCGAGACATCAAAAGGAAGAAGCAGCATATGATTGCTATGGACGTGATGGTAAATTGTCTTATGACAATCAAAGGAGTCGTAGAGGTGTGAGGAAAGGCAGAGAAGAACTCAATTACAAATTTGGATTGCTCAAAAGGAGAGACAAGGAGACGACCGATCAATCCTTTAAACGGATCAAGCGATCAAAATCTTCCGGAACCGGCATAAGCAAAAACGATCAATCGATCGCTTCCCCGACCGATCGATCCTCTCGTCCAGAATCCAAAAACTACTTGCAACGCTTGAGGGATGAGCAAAAGCATAGAATTTCCACTGAGGGAAAACATATTCATCGACCAAGTGACCATTCCCGACGTGCTGGTCGAGCCCCTCAGTCCTTATTCGATCCAAACGAAAATCAAGGTGCATTACTAGATGTTGTAGCCAAGTTCGAAGAAAAATTTGCAAAAGCTAAAGACATGCCATTCAAGAGTCATGAAGTGATTAAACCAACATCTCTAGAGCCGAATCCAGAAGTAACTAAGATAAGTGTTGATCCATCTCAAATAAATTCTGAAAATTTTGATTCTAGTATCATACACTTGTCTTTGCCAAAAGGAATTGATGCATTTGCTATATTAACTTAATTTTTGATTCTAGTATCATACACTTGTCTTTGCCAAAGGGAATTGATGCATTTACCAAAGGGAATTTTTACAGTTTTAAAACACCTAATTTTTGGGTGGGAAAGGAAACGTTATTATTATTATTATTTTGTTTCATTTGCTATATTAACTTTTAAGATACTTTAAAATGTATTAATCGGTTTTATTGTAAGTATTGTAGTTGGAAATAGGGATAACGATGTATTTCCCTTTTAGAAATATGATATAAGTGTAGATCCATCCGAAGTTTGGATTTCGACACATATCCCTCCAATTAGAGCATCCACATCTATTAGACACCCTTATGGGTGTCTCATCCAATTTAATATTAATATTTTTAATATGATTTTAGTTGTAAAATTTAAAATTAATTTTGGAAAAAATTGAATCAATCCCAAAAGGACAAGTGGCACATGGATGTCTCCAATAGACACCATGATATTTCATATGAGAACCTCTCTTTATTTTCTCTCCTACTTTTCTATTTTTTTATTATTTTTTATGTTGAGACACCCTCCAAAATATTGAGACACTCACCAATGTTGATGCTCTTAAAAAATTTAAGTTGTATTTCCCCCTTATTTAAAACATCGAAGCCTATTTACACACAGGATAAAAGTTCAAGCGTAAAACCACCATGATTTAGATCGGTTACTGTTTACCAAATGATAATTAACCACTTAAAATTGGAATTAAACCGGTTTATTGACCCGATTAACAGTAAACTGGTTTATGTCTCCTGCAACTTCTCTTGTCTCTCTCATCTCGGTTTATTGACCCGACCACCTAAACCCGTTTCTTGTCTCTCCCATCTCGCGCTCTCTTCTTCTTCTTCGTCCCTGTCTATGTCTCCTGCAACTTCTCCACCACCAACGGCTTCCCTTTTCTAAGCCATGATTCCGTCCGTCGCCGCAAAACTAACGGAGGAGACAATCATGGAGTCGTCGCCAATCAACGGCCTCTTGACCTCTCAGTGCTTCACCGAGATCATCGTCGTCTTCGTTGGCTCAATCTGTGCCTGATTTCTCTGTCATGATTCGCAAGGAAAATCGCTGGCCGGTTAATTCGAATTTGCTTCCCCGGATAACAATCTCACTCCACCGCCTACGAAGAGCAGAAACGCCGCCGTTATCGCAGGATCGGCTTCCTCCACGAGAGGAAGCATGAGTGCAGGGGAGAAAAAGAGCAAAGCGATGATGGGGATGGCGCGAAAGAGCTACGCCATCGTCGAAGACCTCAAAAAAATCTCCATGGCTGCAGCTTCCGCCATTAATGGCGGCGGAGGAGGAAGGAAATCAATCGGCGGTGGTCGGACTATCATGGCCTATCGACAAATTTATTGATTTCTTTGAGTTTAGTGTGTCCAATCTCACAATTTGATATTGTTTCTACGATATGATTATTTTTTTTGGTTTTGATTGATAAAGATTGGTCATTTTCTGATTTTGGTTTTTTCAATGATGAATTACACAAATGCTTTTTGACAAAACATTATCTGGGTTGGTTCTAAAAGAGATCCATTGCTAACTCTCCGACCAAACACCAGAGGATCTCATATGCAATCTCTGTCTGATGCAACTCCAATCAAATGAGTTTCTAGATCCATCCATTTCTCCATCTCAATACCGATAACCTCATCCATACCAATCTGAGCCAATCTCGCCCACTTTGGAACTTCCTCAAGAACACCTTGAACCAATCCATCAACTTTAGCACTCAAAGGCTTTAATCCGCAAGAAATGTTTCTTTCTTCCAAGTTTTCGACCATGGCGTCAACCAGGAACCCTCCGGTTATTCCAGGGATTAAAAAAAAATGGTTTATTTTTTTTAATCTGGTCAATAAACCGGTTTAGTTCCAATTTTAAGTGATTAAGTATCATTCGGTTAACAGTAAACTGAACTAAATCATGGTCTGGGTGGTTTTACGCTTCGAAGTTCTATCATGTGTGTAAATAGGTTTCGATGTTTCAAATAGGAGGGAAATACGGCTTAAACTTTCGAATTGGAGGGATCTGTGTCGAAGTCGAAACTTCGGGTGGATCTACACCTATATCATACTTCTGAGGGAGAAATACGTCGTTTTCCATTGGAAATTCAACAATCAAAATTTATAAATAGGAATAAACGGAGAAATTTGACTTATCTTTAACAAAAGAAGAGTCGAAGGACTATCGAGCAATAAACAAAAAGTTTGTTGCTCGACGAGATCAAACATGATTCGGAAGTGATTTAGACAAGGTTTTAGCGGGGTAAACTGGCTTTAGTATTTTTATTCTCAAAAATGATTTTACAAGAACAAGAACAAAAAATGAGAAATGTTTTGAGTTCAGAGATAATTACAGTAAGAATTGGTGTCAAGAGTTGGATTTGGGGCCCCTTGCTCCTTATTCTTGTCCTTATTTTATACTCCGATATCGTATTTAACGTTACCGTTTACTGCGTCTGATTCGCCATGAATGGTCTTCAATGCCGAGGCTCCGACCGTTACGTTCATGCGCCTTAAATCATCGGTTTGAATCAGTCTCGTCGGGGCTGACCAACGGTTCTGCATTTAATCCCCTTTTCAGCCCGGCCCGTCATATCGTCTGTTCCTTTGAGCCCATCTGGTTAATTTGAGCTCGTTTGGCTTCGTCGGACCTTTTTACCTTTGATTTATTGGACCCATTTTTAGTGGGCTGGGAGTTTAACCCCCACGGTTAGCCCCCTAATTCTTTAAACGCGGAGGTTTGACTCTGCTTTAAGGAATTTCACTTCGTCTTGGTCTTGGTCTTGGTCTTGTACAGAAGAAAATCCGGCCTTCTTCGTTTTCCTCTGTTTTCCTTATTTTTTTAGTTTTGTTTTACCAATGGGCTCCCAAGCTTCTCCTTGTCGTATCTTTAACACTTGGGCCAAAACCACTTTTAAATCGAAACCTAATGACCTTACTTTGTTTTGCCGGCAATGTTATGTTCATGATGAGGTTGAAATCAGGGTTCCCTATGACGTTGAAACCCCGGAAGATGCCCCTTTGGACTTCTACAATGTTTATGAAACTCATGCAGACTTTGATTTCCTATTCCCCGCATTTTAGTCAGAAGATATAGGGATTTGCTTATCCAAATTCCATTCGACAAATTCTCGGCCTATGGGCGTTAGTTCAGGATTCCGGTATTCCTTTCTTTTTGCATGATTTCTACCGACTGGGCTCTTGGAATAAGTTAGCTAGCTCATTCTGGAACGCTTAATCATCGAATCATTGATGACCTAAAGGACCCCGACTTGAATTATTCTTACTTCTTCTTTAAGATTATTAGCCCGGCTTTGGTTGCCGCGATGGGTTCGGACTAAAGGTATTTTCTTAGTCTGATCTTCGTACCCTTATAGAATGGTTCTGACTTTAATCTTGCTTATTCTTTAGTTGAAAACAAGTCACTGGATCCGAGTGATCGATTCCAGAATTTGCTTGATTTCTTGCTTGTGAGAGAATGTCGTTAGGGATCCGAGATTTTGTCTCTCATCAAAAAAAATGACTTCGCCTTTATGCATGGACACTCTTCCGGAGGAACATCGTCCTTATTGAAAATCTCATTCTTCCCGAAAAAGTTAGTGTCTTTAATTTTCAGGAGGAGATGAAGTTTTTGTACCGCTTTCTTTGGATTTCATGATTTCTCGTTGATCGTAGGGACGAAACGCGGCTCCTCTCTTGATGATACTCAGAAGAGGGAAATCTCTTATGCGGCCTTGCCATATTTGCAGGCGGGGTGCAACTCCACCCCGAATCGTACTTCAGTACGTTCAATGAAGAGGAAGATCAAGACCGCTACTTCACCTTCTCAACTGGTGGTGAATCACAATCGCTCAGAGACCTTGCTAGCATCAAAATTGGGGGGGGTTAATTGATCCAGAGCGATCTGAATGTTTTGGATTCGACCGATCCGTTGTCTCGGTGATGTAATGATTCCTGCAATAATTGAATATACATGGTGAAATGGTGGATCCGTTTAATGCAAGATACCCGATGTTTTTCTTTTTAACTCGTGGATCCAGTCTAGGATTTGAATTCCCGTTATCCAGTCTAGGATGGGGTTTTTTTTTTTTAGAAAACCCCAAAAAACCCCAAGCTGGATAGACCTGTTATCAGTCTAGGATCCAGTCTAGGATAAACCGTTATCCAGCTTGAGAAAACCCCAAGCTGGATAAACCTGTTTTTGAGAAACATGCTTATTTTCTTTTTGAGTTTTGCATTGTCATCCTTCGTGCTCTTAATGGTGGATCCGTTTAATGCAAGACTAGGATTTAACCCGCGCTAATTATAGCAAGACTAGGATTTAACCCGCGCGGAGTAATTTTTTTTAGAGATTTTTTTTTGGAATTTAATAAAATTGCTTTTATCTAAATTTTAAAATATAGCTAACTAATAATTATAGATAAATGTGTCAATTTGTAATAATTTGTCTATATAACCCGTTTTGCATTGAATTAAAATATTATTTGGACTAACCCACAAAAAACTTATAATTTTAAAAACATAACTCTAATATGCATAGTTAATGACTCTAGTTTTTGTGATTAGTCTACACTCTTAAAAAATATAGTTTTGTTGTGTCTAACTTTTTATAAAATTAGTAAAATATTTTTCAACTTTTGTTTTGATATATATTCAAATAAATTATAGTGAAAAATTTAGCAATATTTTGAATACATTTTTTTCTTTGAATTCATTTGTAATAGCAAGATTTTGAATAAGAATTGATTATTATTTTAAAATATATAGTATTAAAAATAATTAAGAATTAAATAATAAATAACCTTTTTAATGCAAAATATATACTTTCCATATTCTTATCAATAATTTTAAAATATAGCTAACTAATAATTATAGATAAATGTGTCAATTTGTAATAATTTGTCTATATAACCCGTTTTGCATTGAATTAAAATATTATTTGGACTAACCCACAAATTTTTATAAATTTAAAAACATAACTCTAATATGCATAGTTAATGACTCTAGTTTTTGTGATTAGTCTACAAACTCTTAAAAAATATAGTTTTGTTGTGTCTAACTTTTTATAAAATTAGTAAAATATTTTTCAACTTTTGTTTTGATATATATTCAAATAAATTATAGTGAAAAATTTAGCAATATTTTGAATACATTTTTTTCTTTGAATTCATTTGTAATAGCAAGATTTTGAATAAGAATTGATTATTATTTTTAAAATCTATAGTATTAAAAATAATTAAGAATTAAATAATAAATAACATTTTTAATGCAAAATATATACTTTCCATATTTTAATCAATAATTTTAAAATATAGCTAACTAATAATTATAGATAAATGTGTCAATTTGTAATAATTTGTCTATATAACCCGTTTTGCATTGAATTAAAATATTATTTGGACTAACCCACAAAAAATTTATAATTTTAAAAACATAACTCTAATATGCATAGTTAATGACTCTAGTTTTTGTGATTAGTTTACAAACTCTTAAAAAATATAGTTTTGTTGTGTCTAAATTTTTATAAAATTAGTAAAATATTTTTCAATTTTTGTTTTGATATATATTCAAATAAATTATAGTGAAAAAATTAGCAAGATTTTGAATAGATTTTTTTCTTTGAATTCATTTGTAATAGCAAGATTTTGAATAAGAATTGATTATTATTTTAAAATATATAATATTAAAAATAATTAAGAATTAAATAATAAATAACATTTTTAATGCAAAACATATACTTTCCATATTCTAATCAATAATTTTAAAATACTATTATATATTTTCCTATTTCAATTATTATTTGTTATTTGTAATGGCATTTCATGTAATAACTTACAAAACAAAGTTCATTTTTAAAAATATCTTCTTAAATAATATTATAGAGATACCCGATGTTTTTCTTTTTAACTCGTGGATCCAGTCTAGGATTTGAATTCCCGTTATCCAGTCTAGGATGGGGTTTTTTTTTTTTTTTACTTTCCCCTTTCGTTTCCAAGTATTGACAAGGTGCTTGATTACGGGATCCCCATGTTATCACGCAATCGTTTTATGCCTTTGGAGAAATTTGGTTTTTTAAACACGAAGATTTAGTTGCCTTATTTATAAAATATTGCCTTACTGTTTCGAGAATGTCCCGTAAATCTGGTCGGCTTGTTTATGTCGAAGATCGTGTCGATCTCCTTTTCCTCTTATTTAAACCTTTTTCTTGTGTTTGGTTGAATTTGTTCCTCATGTGATTTAGCAAATGGATTCCTCTGAAACGTATATTCGAACTCTGTTCCCGTCGATTCTCCATCAGCGAACCAGCAGTTGGTGGTTGGGAGGGGTTTGCGTCGGTTTGGCGATGAATTCGTCCGTTCCAGCCTGAGGTTTCCCCATTGTCCTTCCTGATGGATCTCGACTCATCGGACTTTGCACATGCTCTTGATTTTGATAACAACGTATTTTTACCCATTTTACTATCTCTTTAAGAATAGTTTAATAAGTGTTTCACTTGGTTTTATATAAATTTATTATGATTTTCGCATATTTATAGTTTCTAGACTCTTTTCAGGTTACTTAGGCAAATACGACGTAAATTGAAAAAATACCAGATTTTGGACAATTTCGTACCGTTAGAAGTTTGACATCAGATAGAGACCTTCTCACCGATCATGAACAAATTTTGATACTAGAAATAAGGGAGAACCAAATTTCATACCCACTTGGTTTCAAGACAATCCAACGGTTCGATCTCAAGATACAACCAATTGATTGAATGCATGTTCTGCAGTCTAGCGAAAGAAGCAAGAGAAGAATTGAAGTTTCAACCTCATAGGATAACCACCGCGGATCCAAGGCTCCTGGCCGCAGAGAACACACTCCTGGCCACGCCCAGAGGCTCTCCAGCCACGGCGAAACACCCTTTGGCCGCTGGTCCAAGCCACACACATGCGGTGAACCGGAAACAACTCTTTGAAGCCTATCTTCAAGCCCACTTTGTTTTCTCTTCAAAAGGACGACCAAAATAAGAGTTGAAGACATATAAATACATGTTTTAAATACACAATTTCGTAACCTATATTGTGCCTCTTTTTAATTTACTTTTTGCAAGTCTTTTCTTAAGTTTTTGTTCTACTTTCGAGATTGGTGAAGAAGTTCTCTCCGGACTTAGTTCTTAAACTCGAGAGGCTTCTTCACCAACCTCATGCTCTTAATTTAATTATGCTTTTTCTTTCTTTAATCGTGTCCGAGTAGTTCTCTTTTTGGGCAAAGGGATCTCAAGGGGCTCTCATGGATCGATTTCTCATTAGGTTTTAGTGTAGTATCAATTATGATTCTTTGTTCTATCCTTATTCTTAATGCTTGTTTGCTTGATTAGCTACCTTGCAACTGATCTTAAATATTTATAGAGCTACGAAAGTACTGGATTCATATGTTTGACCTAGGGTAGACGAGCAAAACCGTCACAAGATTTCAAAAGTATACTTGTGGAGGGGTTGTGAGCGTTAACGACTTTTGAGTATAATCACTAACTTGTTGCGCAGCCGAAGACGAAAGCTACCAGTGGAGTACTAAAGTTGTAGATGTGTAGGGTGTACGAAAGTAGACTACACATAGTGTCCGTGTTCCAAGTTCAAGAATCCAAAGAAGACAAAAAGTCGCTTTAAAAACCCTAGCAAAATTCTTATGATTTTCGGCCATGATCCCTAGAGAGTTCCCGATTGCCCAACGCTTAGTTTAATTCTTTATGTTTTAGCTTTGCTTATTCGTTTAATTTATTTACTTGCTTGCCTTCTTATTTTCTCGCTTAGTTTACAATCTTATTTTGCGTACTCGCTTATTAGTTTACAACCTCTTTTTTACCTACTCGGTTTGCTTACTTGCTTTCTTTACTTTCCCACTTAGTTTAGTTCAAATTTCCAGCACTAGTTTCGTGACAAAAATCATAAACCTTATTATCGTTATAGACTTCCTTACTAACTCTCTTTCTAAGGTCTCACAGAACAACATTCTCTCCATGTGGATCGATACTATAACGCATGTCTGTGCACTTGCAGAACTTTTAGGTTTACATATTTAAAAGCTGAAGTTTCGGAGACGAATCCGAGCGCATCAAGTTTTTGGCGCCGTAGCCGGGGAGGCAATCGCTACTCGTTTTGTCACACTGTAGAGATTAGTAAATCGACTCTAGAACAAACTTTTTCTTTTTTTTTTTTTTCTTCGATTCAGGCTTTGAAACATGAACTCGCCTCTAGAGCGAGATTGCTACTACGAGCAGGGTTTCTAAGACCCATCTTATGCTCACTACTCTAACAATTCACACTACTACCGTGATTCGTACTACATGGATCGGAAACCGGCACCGACCAACTAATCACAAAGACGCTACGAGCCGCATCCTTACTTCGAGCATCGTTGCCTTTTAAGCGCCACACTTGAGCCTCTCGACGATGAGGAGAACATGAGTCTTCTTCAAGAACTCAACGAATCTATGCAAGAAGATGAGGGGTACTACATACTTTTCAAACGCAATGGAGAACCCGTATTCAAATTGGTTATAAAGGAGTCATCAAATGAAAGTCTATTGGATTCTCAAGCTCATGCCATAAAAGAAGAGCATCATGGTGAAGAAGGACCTGTTTCTACTCCTACTCCTCACCACGTTGAGCGTGAGGCAGACCTCTTGAATGATGAGACACTAACGGATGCATCCGAGCAACCATTGAAGACACTTTCTAAGATGAAAGATCCCGGAAAACTTGTTGTTCCATGCTCGATCAAGGTAATGAAATTTCGTGATTTCCATTTTATGAATACATGCAGCGGAGATGAACCACTCTTAGACCCTGCATGAGCTACAAAGAATACTGAAAATGTTCTAGAAGAAGGTGCACCCATTACACTATAGGAAAACATCAAACCGATAATTTTGACGTACGAAAATATCCCTTTTGATGCACACTCGATCCTTGCTCATATGATACGTGGTGGAGACTCAATTGAAGCTAAGGTGAAACTTAAATGGCCCACAAGACTCTGCCCTCAAGACTCTTCACATGAAAGACAACGTAGAGACGAGAAACATGACGAACCAAGCAAATCAGCCTGAGATACCTCCGCTGCGGTCTCACCTCCTCCACCCGCAGCCAAGCACTCTTCCACCGGGGGTGCGCTTCACCGACCCACCGCCAAGCCTCCTTTTGCTGTGGCTGCACCGGCTCCACACGCGGCCAGCCCCTGTTTCTCCATTCCTTCGATTGTTCGTGATCTTGCCACACCTTTTCTAGCAAACCGTCTTCACCTTGGATATTTCACCACTTCATATCATGAAGGACCATTCCCCCGTGCATCTTCTAACATGATTCGATCTTATGACGTGATGCAAGCCTCATACCCCAACTGATGCGTATCGGATTCGTCTCCGAAACTTCAGGTCTTAAATTTATAAACCTTAAAGCTTGTAAGTGCACAGATGTGCGTTGTAGTACTTGAGGTATCGATCCACATAGAGAGGGTGATGTTCTGTGAGACCTTAGACACTGTATAGTAAATAAACGTAGAACGAATATATTTTTATAGAGTTTTTATAAATAGAATTGTAAAGAACGAGAAACGGAAAACTTCTACTAATCTAATCTAAGAAAATCTATGGCTACTCTAATCTAAGGGAATTTTAACTACTAAACTAATGCTAAGAGAAACTGTACATATCCTAAGAAAAACTAAAACTATCCTAATACCTAAGAAAATCGACTACTAACCTAAACCTAATGAAATCGATAACTAAACTACTTCTATGGACTCTATTGCTAAACTAAACTACTAGAGACGGTTGTAACTATTCCAAAACGTTGCTGGGTCGAGAGGAATATCTCGGGGTATGCTCGATTCAATCAAACGGCCCTAGCTCATTAGTAACCGGTGTTTCTAAATTATAACTCCACGAACATGACAAAATAATGACGTAGTCTACTTCCGTATAATCTACAATCTATTCACTCAACCAATAGGTTCCGTTTCTAGCCGCGCATAAGGTTGTGATATGCTAGTGGGTCCATAGGTTCACGGCACTCCGTAAGTATACTTTCGAAATCTTACGACGCGCACGCCTTGTGGATGAACTTTGTTGGTGATTAGATGCAACACTTCTGTGGTTCTAAACTCCCCCTATCAGCCTCTAGTTCATGATACTAGATTCATGCATTAACAACTTTCCACAAGAAGAGCTCTATAAATCGGCTAGGGTTTACCGAGTGAAATCCGTATCGAACATATAATTCCCCTTGATAATCTTTTAAACCCAACAATCTAAACTACTCACACATACTGGAAAAAGACATAATTAAATTAAGAATAAGATTGGTGAAGAAGCCTCATGAACAAGAACTAACCTCGGTGAGAAACCTCCTCACCAATCCCTAAAATCTCGATGCAAGAGTACAAGAATGAAAGAAAAAACTAGAGTGTAGAAGGTTGTGCAATGGTTGCCATGAAATTGTTGTCTAAAACAAGTATTTATAGGTCTTCAACGTGCTTGGGTTGTTTTAGGGTTTAACGAAAACAGATGGTTATGGCCTCGGGTGAAGAAACGGATCATCTTGGGCGGAATTAGGCTTGGTCGCCGGTGCGTCCTCTCTGGCCGCGGAGAATTGGACTCTGACCACATGTGGAGTTGCTTCAGGGGCGGTGGAATGGTGCTTGGCCGCGGGTCCGGCTCCTCGACCCGCGGCGGACTGGGCAGCTTCATCGGTCTTCAGTGCTTCAGGTATATTTTTGGATCCAACCATTGGATTGTCCCCAATCCAATTGCATTTGAAATCTGGTTTTTTCTACTTTGTTGTATCCAAATTTGGTGATGATCTGACGGTGAAAAGGTATTCTTTGATTGCAAGACTTCTTGACTGTCCAAGTTTATCCAAAAACGTAATTTTGCTCCGAAATGCACTCTTTTACTCCTAGTTACCTGAAATGAGTCTTAAAACCGCAAACATGCAAACCCCGTAATAAAAACATAGAAAATTAAATGGAACACTTATTAAAGTGTTCTAAAATATATAGCTAAACAGGTAAAAATACGGTGTTATCACACCCCCAGACTTAAATCTTGTTTGTCCTCAAACAAGACAAAGCTCAAGCTTGGAAATGATCAAACGAAAATCATTGGTAACTAGAAATCTCAGAGACCGTCCTTCTAAACCATAAACATCGAACTACATCAATCACAATCTAGCCTAGAAAATTTTCACTAGAATTTCCTTAACACTAGTCCACGGTATCCGTCATACGAGATATAAACTTTCAAAAATCAGGTCAACTAGCTCTATACATTCATTAAGTATTGGCGTGGGTTTCTCATCAAAAGGATTAAACCAAGACAATCGATGCTAGGTATTAAAGGCATTTAGAGGTGAGGTTACGAGTGTTTCGGGTTACCCTAATTTTACCGGAGGGTGCGAGATATTATGTAAAACAGTAAGAGAAGAAGGACCTATTGATCACCACAACTTCCAGTCACTTCTTCTTGCGTAAAAATGTTGCACTTCCTCCTTTCTCCAAAAATAGAAATTTTTTGTCATTCCCCCAAATTTAGAATTTTTTGTGAGCTCGGAATGACAGACTTCTTACAAACAAACCAGGGATGCCTTATAAGTATTTCGACCAACCTAGAATCTTTTAAGGCTATTGTTTCCTTTCAATTTCGCTTATTTTCAATTTTTTTTTGTTTTCGATAGGGGGAAACGCCTTTTATTGAATTAGATTCTTAGGGGCACGAAAATTTACCATGATTTTGAGTTTTTCCAAGGCATAACCAAGCTCGCATCTTTGTTGAATTCACCACCATTGATCGCATATAGTCTTCGTCTTTAGTGACTGAAAGATGTGTCGTTCCTCCCTCTCAGGCATTTTTGCACATATCTGCACATAAGACACAAAGAGAATTGCATGAGGTTTGAACAATGGTTAAGTTTCGGGTGGGATACCAATTAAAGATGAGCTGGCCATTCATGTACGACAAAGAGTGGTAAAAGGTAAAAGTACGTCATGAATGTATGGTTCGTTATCTTTTCCTAAACCTTTGATGAGAAAATTAAGTCAAGATTAAGACCAAATAAGATAGAGCTAGCATATTCCATCCTGGAGAATCTCTACGGTCTAAATTCCTCTGGGTATTTCGCATTAATAGAAACTCTAGCTACCGCCTAGTCTAGAACCAAATTACGAAAGAGCATGTTTCAAACTCAAACATAAATATCTAACCAATCCACTTCCGTGCTCATGGTTACTAAATCTAGCACCCTAAAATCCTAACTTCCGTTGGCATAGAATTCTAGATCAGCATTAACGAGCTGATTCAATATGTTCACGAATCGCCTTAACATCAACTTCCGCATGCTAAGGAAAATTCGCTCACTTATGTTCTTTCTAGCAACCTAAGACACTTCTGCACTATTAGATTGCCCTAGTTCATAGACCTAACGGTCAGCTCAAGTCTAAGCAATAAACACAACAATAAGCGAAAACCACAAAAGATAAATATCTATCTGTGTTTAATTCAATGACTCATAGATCCCCTTGAAGGCCCTAACCTAACTATAGAACTACTCAAACATAGTAACGAAGAACAAGCAAGGAGATGAAGAAATCATAATATAAATAAAGAGAGAAAGGGTTTAGAATTCTTCTCAATAGATGCAGAGATCCTTCTCCAAAGCTTACAATGATTCAATAGCAAAAAATTCTGAATAGAACAAATGGTTGTTGCTTCCAAGAGGATAAAAATAGAGTATATATAGGTATAGGTCGAATTAGGTCAAAACAGGAAGTTTCCAGGGCAAATTAAGGAAAACAGAAGTTTCCTTTCTTCTTCTCGTCGGCCGGTATCAGTCGATACCATCTTAGCATCGGTCGATGCTGACCTCTCGGGTAGGGGTAGCATCGACCATCCCATCGATCGTCCTCCTTGGCATCGGTCGATGCTGACCTCTCGGGTAGGGGTAGCATCGATCGGTCTTCTTCAGCATCGGTCGATGCTGACCTCTCGGGTAGGGGTAGCATCGACCGGTTCCATCGATCGTCCTCCTTAGCATCGGTCGACACCTTCATCAGCATCGGTCGATGCCAACTTCTCGGGTAGGGGTAGCATCGACCAGTTCCATCGGTATCGACCGATGCTATCTCTTTCTTCACGGTTTCGTGCGTTTTTGCCCTTGTAACTCCAATTTTATCATTGAACGCATTTTTACCTGAGATAACTAAATAGAAGAGTAAAAGACTCTAAAAACGGACTTCGACTCGATAAAAAAAATTGGAAGACACATTAAAACATGCGTTATAAAACGGTAAAACCCAAGCATATGAATTCCCCCAGACTTAGTCTTTTGCTTGTTCTCAAGCAAACATAAGACAAGCAAGGAAGAAAAGTTTGAAAACTCGGAGATTCACACTACCTTTAAAATCTCGCAATGACCGTCTCCTTATTAATCCACGTATTGCTAGACTAGCTCCTGATTGGACCACCATGTACTTTTCTGCAGGCGTTCGCAGCCTCCCAGATCCAACACATAATCTCACAGAACAATCCCAAAACTATCATCGCTGGGTCTCATCAAAGATCATAGTGCCAAGAACCTTCTAGAATCTTTCCCTTTCGATATCGCGACAAGACAACAACACAACCTTTGGTACCTTTCCCCTCCCCCAGACTTATTTTTTCCTCATTTATTTTCCATAAGGCTAATGGCTGATGGAACGTGAGTATTGATGGTTTTAGCCACCGAATCCCCGGTTTATTTTAGTGCCACCCTTTCAATCTAAGGCGTAGGCGAATAGTGGTATCTTCAGAAATTTTCCTAACCTCGCTTCCAACCTTAGTGTGATCATCTCCTTCGAAGTAAAATAATGGGATCGTTGGAAATTTTCCTAGCCCCTTACACGAAAGAAAATCATTTCATCTTTTCTACTTTTAATTAAAAATGAGGGAGATGTGAACGAGGAATCAAGCTCTGAAAAAACCAATCACGATGATGAGGTAAAAGGAAGAGCGCAGAAATTAGCTCAAATTTTGGAATTTTTCTGGAAATATGGTTGCCTCTGATTAATTGTTTGGCCTTTCGATTTTCCATTAGTCTTATCGGGAGCTAAATCTGTAACAATGGTCACTTAGATGCAAAATCAAATTAAAAATTCAAAAGCAGTGATCTCAATCTCCAACAAGGTTTGACTAAACAAAACTTAAGAGAAAGACAAAAGAAAGAAACGATAGCGTTAGTAACGATAGATACTCTCCCCCAGACTTACTTCTCACCGTCTCGGTGTGAAAATAAATTAGGAAAAAGTGAAACAGACTCAAGAAAAATAAAATAAAAGCAAAAATAAAAGAAAACATACCGGTGGGTTGCCTCCCACCAAGCGCTTGTTTAAGTCGTTAGCTTGACTTTGGCTCGGGTATCAGTCAGGAAGAGCATGAGAGCTTACCCCGAATCCCACCATCAAACATCTCCAGCTTCAGTATTTTGCTTATCATTCCCTTTACAGCATCTTTTCCTTTCTCCTTCAGCTCTAAAGTGAGAATTGCTTTAACCTTTTAGAATGACTTCGACGATGTTCCCTTGCACTTTACCTTATACTCAATCAAATCTCCATCACACTTCTGAGGGATCAATGTTATATAAGCATCTCCCTTGACTCTTTTGCTTTTTACCTTCCCTTGTGTCTTGGTCTTTATGATGTCGCCCTTGCTGATGATAGGAGGATCATCTAAGACTACTTTGACTTCATCCTCTTTATAAGGCTCTTTCCAAGGATCAACCAACATCGTCCCTCCCGTGACAACAGTGATGCAAGAGACGTGTTTGGGAGCTCCTCTAGCGGGGATGGCTTTGTAGAACACTACACCAAAACATGGTTTTTGCTACTGATTGTTGCTACTGATTAGGCAGTCGGTAAATTTACCGACTGTTTCGCTACTGATTACCGACTGATGGGCAGTAAGGTCATAGAACTTCTTGTTGAATTCGACGGAGATGGAATCTATTCTTTCATTTAAAATGGTTCTGAACTTGGCTTGGAACTCGATGGTTTTGTTGATGATGTCTTCTATTCTCTTCAAACGAGCGCTGAATTCCAAGCTTTCATCGTGCTGGTTCAAGATTTGGTGAGGAAGACGGTATGCTTGTTGTCTAGAGTTGACCAACGGAGACACAAAAGGCTCGTATCAGTAGTAAGGAGGCTCGTGGCTTCCTTGAGAGTAGTTGGTCGGTGCCGGTTTCCGATCCATGTAGAACGAGTCACACACATCATGTGAGTCATGACGGTGATGAGCGCAAGATGAGTCATAGTAACCCCGCTCGTAGTAGCAATCTCGCTCCAGAGGCGAGTTCATGTTTCAAAGCCTGAAACGAAGAAAAACAAAACCAAAAATCAAATAGAAAAGGTTTGTTCTATAGTCGTTTTACTAACCTCTAAGGTGTGATAGAAGCTGTAGCGATCTCTCCACGGCAACGGCGCCAAAAACTTGATGCGTATCGGATTCGTCTCCGAAACTTCAGGTTTAAAATTTATAAACCTTAAAGCCTGCAAGTGCACAGATGTGCGTTGTAGTACTTGAGGTATCAATCCACATGAAGAGGGTGCTTTTTTATGAGACCTTAGACGCTGTATAGTAAATAAACCTAGAACGAATATATTTTTATAGGGGTTTTGTAACTAGAATTGTAAAAAACGAGAAACGGTATTTTTTTACTAATTTAATCTAAGAAAATCGATGGCTACTCTAATCTAAGGGAATTTTAACTACTAAACTAATGTTAAGAGAATCATAAGAAAAACTAAAACTATCCTAATACCTAAGAAAATCGACTACTAACCTAAACCTAATGAAATCGATAACTAAACTACTTCTACGGACTATTGCTAAACTAAACTATTAGAGACGGTTGTAACTATTCTAAAACGTTGTTGGGTCGAGAGGAATATCTCAGGGTATGCTCGATTCAATCAAACAGCTCATAACTCATGAGTAACCGGAGTTTCTAGATTATAACTCAACGAACATGACAAAATAATGACGTATTCTACTTCCATATAACCTACGCCCTACAATCTATTCACTCCAATAGCTTTCGTCTCTGGCTGTGTGTAACATTGTGATATGCTAGTGGGTCCATTGGTTCACGATACTCCGTAAGTATACTTTCGAAATCTTACGACGCGCACGCCTTGTGGATGAACTTTGCTGGTGATTAGATGCAACGCTTCCACGGTTCTAAACTCTACCTATCAGCCTCTAGTTCATTATACTAATTCATGCATTAACAACTTTCCACAAGAAGAGCTCTAGAAATCGGCTAGGGTTTACCGAGTGAAATCCTTATCGAACATAGAATTCCCCTCGATAATCCTTTAAACCCAACAATCTAAATTACTCACACATACTGGAAAAAGACATAATTAAATTAAGCATAAGATTGGTGAAGTAGCCTCACGAACAAAAACTAACCTAGGTGAGAAACCTCCTCACCAATGCTAAAAATCACGATGCAAGAGTACAAGAATGAAAGCAAAAATTAGTGTGTAGAAGGTTGTGCAATGGTTGCAACGAAATTGCTGTCTAAAACAAGTATTTATAGGTCTTTAACATGCTTGGAACGTTTTAAGGGTTTGACAGGAAAACACGGTTTTGGCCTCGGGTGAAGAAACGAATCATCTTGGGCGGAATTAAGCTTGGCCGCGGGTACGTCCTCTCTGGCCGCGGGTACATCCTCTCTGGCCGCGGGTACGTCCTCTCTGGCCGCGGGTACATCCTCTCTGGCCGCGGGTAGAGTGGCTTCTGGGGCGGGGGAATGGTGCTTGGCCGCGGGTCCGGCTCCTCGACCCGCGGCGGACTGCTTCTTCGGGCAGTTTCATCGGTCTTCAGTGCTTCGGGTATATTAAAGGATCCAAACATTGGATTGTCCCCAATCCAATTGTATTTGAAAGCTAGTTGTCTCTACTTTGTTGTATCCAAATTTGGTGATGATCAGACGGTGAAAATATCTTGTTTGATTGCAAGACTTCTTGACGGTCCAAGTTTATCCAAAAACGTACTTTTGCTCGGAAATTCACTCTTTTACTCTGAGTTACCTGAAATGAGTCTTAAAACCGCACATTTGCGAAACCCGTAATAAAAGCATAGAAAACCAAGTGGAACACTTATTAAAATGTTCTAAAATATATAGCAAAACGGGTAAAAATACGGTATTATCACCAACGTATAAGCATCCAACACGTTCGCCAAGCACATACAAAGAAGAAGAATCATAATCCAAGGAAGCTCCAAGTCTGATTTTCCATTGTGATCCCGGAGGAGATCACCATCTCGGAATTGATGACAAAAATGATATGTTTTATACGAAATATTACAAAGTGAAATCAAAGGAAACTTGTTTTTGGACAAGACCTTTCTTCGAATGAGCTCACCTAGCTACCAACGTTTAGCTAAATGGCTTTAAACAAAAACGCTCAATGAGATGCAACCCATTTCGGTACATTTTTATTTTTAGCTTTTTCTATTAACGTTTTCTTTTTCTTAGTTTTCAGCTTTCAAAAAATCAAAAAACCCAAAAAAAATAAAAAACTGAAAAGATAAAAAGAAGAAATCATGGTTCGAAATAGCTCGGTCCAGCAAGAACCGCAAGGAAGGGCTTGACCACAAAAGGAGCCGTCGACTGCGGGTGAAAAGCCCTGAGCCGCGGCCAGCCACCCATTCGCCGCGGTCGCGCACACTAGACCCGCAGCAAAGCTTCATGTGACCGCGGGTGCGGCCCTTCGACACGCGTCTAACCTCCTGTCGATCCCGATCAATTTCCCTTGATTACCGATCGATTCCAAACCATTACCGATCATCCCCTCATCCCATTCTCATCACCACAATACCATTTTTCATTCTCCATTCACCACCATTCCATTCCCACATCAATTCCCCAACCACTTCCAGGTAAGTTTTCTTTTTCCTTAAACTTTTTCAATTATTACATACATCTTTTTCGCGTCCTTACTCGATTTATTTCACACTGAGGACAGTGCGATTTAAGACTGGGAGAGGATTCCATCCCTTACTAACCACCATTTTCTTTCATGAGTCTTTGCATTTTTACATTTTTCACGCTTTCTTTCAATTTTTTCAAGTTTTTTTCAATAAAGTAGGAATACGTTTTGAGGGAATGATGAAAGAAATCCATGACACTAACCGACCAATGTGCTTCTACGATATTTCCTAGTAACATTCTCTTTCGTAATTTGGTTCTAGACTATGCGGTAGCTTGAGTTTCTGTTAATGCGAAATCCCCAGAGGAATTTAGATCGTAGAGATTCTTTAGGATGAAATATACTAGCTTTATTATACTTGGATTTTAACTTGACTTAAATTTCTCATCAAAGGTTTAGGCAAAGATAACGAATCATATATTCATGACGATATTTTACCCTTTACCACTTTTTGCCGTATATTAATGGCCATCTCATCTTTAGTTGGTACCCCACCCGAAACTTAACCATTGTTCAAACCTCATGCAACTCTCTTTGTGTCTTATGTGCGGATATGAGCAAAAACGCCGGAGATGGAGGAACGACACATTTTTTAGTCATTAAATACGAAGACAATACGCAATTGGTGGATGTGAATTCAACAAAGATAAGAGCTTGGTTCTGCCTTGGAAAACTCAAAAATATGGTAAATTTTTGTGCCCCTAAAACTCTATCTCATAAAGACGTTTCCCCCTTTCAAAAAAAAAAATCAAAAATAATCGAAAGGCAAAGGAAACAAGAGCCTAAAAAGAGTCTAGGTTGGTCGAAATTATTATGAGGCATCCATGGTTCATTTTTGAGAAGTCTGTCATTCCGAGCCCATAGAAATTAAATTCTAAGTCTAGGAGAATGACATAAAACTTCTTTTTTTGGAGAAAGGAGGAAGTGCAACATTTTTTACGTAAGAAGAAGTGACTGGAAGCTGTGGTTATCAATATGTTCTCAAAAGGATCAAACCAAGATAATCGAGGCTAGGTATTAAAGGCATTTAGAGGTGAAGTTAAAAGTGTTTCAGATCCTTTTGATGAGAAGTTCACGTTTGCACTTAATGAATTTAGAGAGCTAGTTGACCTGATTTTTGGATTTTGAAAGTTTATATTTCGTATGACGGACACCGTGGCTTGTGTTACAGGAATTTCAGGTAAGAATTTTATAGGCTCACGTTTGATGTAGTTCGATGGTCATGGTTTAGAAGGACGGTCTCCGAGATTTCTAGTTCCCTATGATTTTTGTTTGAACATTTCCAAGCTTAAGTTTTGTCTTGTTTGAGGACAAACAAGGTTTAAGTCTGGGGGTGTAATAACACCGTATTTTTACCCGTTTTACTATCTATTTAAGAACACTTTAATACGTTTTTCACTTGGTATTACATGCTTTTATTATTATTATTGCATATTTGTAGTTTATAAACTCTTTTCAAGTTATTCAATTAGGCAAATACGACGCAAATTGGAAAAAGACCAGATTTTGGATAATTTCATACTGTCAGAAGTTTGACATCAAATGGAGACCTTATCACTGTCCGATAACAATTTCGTAACCTATATTGTGACTCTTTTTAATTTACTTTTTGCAATTCTTTTCTTAAGTTTTTGTTCTACTTTCGAGATTGGTGAGAAAGTTTTCTCCGGACTTAGTTATTAAACTCGAGAGGCTTCTTCACAAACCTCCTGCTCTTAATTTAATTATGCTTTTGCTTTCTTTAATCATGTACGAGTAGTTCTCTTGTTGGGCAAATGGATCTCAAAGGGCTCTCATGGATCGATTTCTCATTAGGTTTTAGTGTAGGGTATCGATTATGATTTTTCGTTTCATCCTTATTCTTAATGCATGTTTGCTTGATTATCTACCTTTCAACTGATCTTAAAATTTTTTAGAGCTACGAAAGTACTGGATCCATATGTTTGACCTAGGGTAGACGAGCAAAACCGTCACAAGATTTCGAAATTATACATGTGGAGGGGTTGTGAGCGTTAACGACTTTTGAGTATAACCACTAAATTTTTGTGCGGCCGGAGACGAAAGCTACCGGTCGAGTACTAAAGTTGTAGGGTGTACGAAAGTAGACTATACATAGTGTCTGTGTTCCAAGTTCAAGAAACCAAAGACGACAAAAAGTCGCTTTAAAAACCCTAGAAAAATTCTTATGATTTTTGGCCATGATCCCTAGAGAGTTCCCGATTGCCCAACGCTTAGTTTAATTGTTTACGTTTTCGCTTTGCTTATTCGTTTAATTTATTCACTTTCGTGCCTTCTTATTTTTTCGTTTAGTTTACAATCTTATTTTGCGTACTCGCTTATTAGTTTACAACCTCATTTTTACATACTCGCTTTGCTTACTTGCTTTTTTTTACTTTCTCGCTTAGTTTAGTTCAAATTTCCAGCACTCGTTTCGTGACAAAAACCATAAACCTTATTATCGTTTTAGAATTCTTTACTAACTCTCTTTCTAAGGTCTCGTAGAATAGCATTCTCTCCCTGTGGATCGATACATAAAGTACTACAACGCACGTCTGTGCACTAGCAGAACTTTTAGGTTTACAAATTTAAAACCTGAAGTTTCGGAGACGAATCCGAGCGCATCAGATTTCTACGAGAATGTTAGTATTACCATATTTCTTATGTAAAGTATTACCCTCATGTTTTCTAAAATGTGGATGGTGCCTCTTGTCAGCTCATCTTTGAATACCGAGATTTGATCCGTCTTCGTAGAAAAACCCATCGGAAGATGGACAAGTTGGCTCTCTGGATGAGGTTGGATGAGAACCATGCTTATGGAGTCTCCAACCGCTAGTCGGGATGAACTTAGAATTGTTCTGGTTCCTGTGTGCGGTTTCTCATGATTCGATGTGAAGGTCTTGGAGGTTTTCCCAAGTGGATCAAGACAAACAAAGCTTCTCTTTTATTTGTTAGCTTAACTTATTTTGATGTGTACCTTCTGTTGGAGCCTTCTTTTATCTCTGATGAATAAAGAGCTTTGTTTTCGATTTTCCGTTTGTCTATGCGAATAAGGAATTTTGACGTTGGAAACTTTTCTTGTCTACTTCGATCAAAAGAAGACGTTATCAAGATTGGTCTTTATTCCGTTGAGTTTGAGGTGTTCTTCGAGCCCCCCCCCCCCCCCCCCCCCCCCCCCCCACCCATTGAACAATAAATTTGTCCTTCGAGATCTCTCTCTATTCTTTCGAACAAAAAGTTAGCTTCCAAGCCCCCCTTAGTTTGGCCAGGCAATGGTTTGCTTTAAAGTTTAGTAGTTGTACTTGTCTTCGCAAGTTGCCTACGTAACCATTCTGGTATCAAGCTACTCCGTAATTCGTTTGCATCTCTTCACTACTTTGGGACGTCACTAATTAGCCATTTGATGACTGTTATTTGTGGAGTTAATCCACAAAATTAGGATTCTATCAATTATTTGAATGAATCGATTTCATCCTTCTAACGACGCTAACCCTTTCTGAAGTCGGGAACTTAACACATTGGTAATAATTTGATGACACTACGGAGAAAGTGGCGATCTTCATCATTTTGACTGCTGATACTGATAGTTTGATGGTTCTGATTAAGTTTGCAATGTCTCCGCTGAAACTTGTTAATATTGATCTCAGACCTTATAGGTCTGATTGCTCAATCCCCATTTGTTTTAGGGTCTTCATAAATATGACATCGTTTGTACTCCTTGTATCAACCAAGATTCGTGAAACTTCACAGTTAGCTCCAATGTCAAGACTTACGGTCAGGACGGCATCCTCTAGAACTTCCTTATCAAAGCGGTTTTTTCCTCGGAGAAGGATATTTTCACGTCGGAAAATGGCCCCCCGCCGTTTCCCTTTTCAGTGTCGGCTCGCCGTTGATGTCTTTTGATTTATCTAGTTGTATCTTCGTAGAGTTTCGATCCCCCCCCCCCCCCCCCCCCCCCCCATGATTAGGTTGATCCTTTTCTTCTGTTGACTGTGTTCTTGCTTAGCGGGTTGAAGATTTTCTAGACCCCTGTCTTTCGACTTTGCAGACTTCGGGTTATCGATCTAGACTTCGCCGAGCTTTCCTTGTCAACAAGTACATCTTCTAACCTATAACATTTTGTGGTTGAGTGTCCATACCGTTGGTGATAGTCACAATATGCTTCATTATCCTTGCTCAATGTGTCATCGGATCTCGGAGGTCGGTCACCGCCGCTCCTTTTTTACTCTTTTTAAATCACAAAGGCGTGCATCCCTCCAAATTGACTTATGTCATTTTGCTCCATTCTCTCGCTTCGAGGAGCAGTCAGGATTCCAGAGGATTAAGGTTTGAAATTATTGTAGCGCTCCGCGAGTGCAAGACTGTCTTCTTCAGCTGTTGCAAAGCCTTGAATTGTGGCTGGTGTATTGACCACTAAGTCATATCTGAATTTGGATTCATGCCACAATCCCATCTTTAAGGCGACCAAAGCTGTTTCATCATGGACGACATGCATCCTGGAAATCAGTTCCTTAAATTTAGTGAGGTATGCCGGTAGTGACTCGCGGGGTCCTGAATTTCAGTGAAGTGCGTCTTTAATTGTGGCTGGTGTATTGACCACTAAGTCATATCTGAATTTGGATTCATACCACAATCCCATCTTTATGGCGACCAAAGCTGTTTCATCTTGGACGACATGCATCCTGGAAATCGGTTCCTTAAATTTAGTGAGGTATGCCGGGAGTGACTCGCGGGGTCCTTGTGATAAAGCCCACAGTTCTACTCTCCCAGTCTTGCGAATAAGTACTGAGTATTATTTCAGAAAGTTGACCGAGAGTTTGGAGAAATTATCAATGGATCATTCCCCCAATCGAGAGAACCAATCGAGGGCAGCTGCGAGGTGCTATGCAAAGAGTTTACACAACCCAACATTTTTTTTGTATTCATTGAAATGAGCTCTTCCAACTGTAATCCGTATTTCCTTCATAGATAGGGAGTTTAAGCTTTCCCACATCTCTGATATGCGTCTTCTCAATATGTACTGAGAACGGATTTCGTTTAGGCTCTTCCACCACGTTATCAATCTCGGGGGCTGCACTAGTAGCGTGGATTCGTGAATTCACATTCCGTAATCTTTCTGATTATTTTGCTAGCACTAGATGAATATACTCCAAGCTTGTTGGATCTGTATTCATTCCAGGATTACCAATGAACTGATCGTTGTTTCCTGCCATTTGTGGGCCGAATTGGCCATGTCTGTTCCCTTGGTTGAATTCCAGAGACAAGACATATATTTGATCCGGGTTTCGCCGATACGAATTGAGAGATCAAAAGGTGGTGGATGATAAGTCATGGGATTTACCCTTTTGTGGAATGTACTGGCCTTGTCCGTTCCTTCGCTCATATTCCAGGGTCAAGATGGGTCTTTGATCTGCTTTCCGAGGATGCGAATTCAACGGATCGAAAGGAGGTGGGGGAGAAAAAGTCGATGGATCGACTCGTACTCCATCTCTCGAAGGCATTTGTGCACTTCCACTGCATTGAACTTGATAGAACGAACCACTCCCTAAATGAGGATCACTTGGGGAGGTGGTGCTATTTACGTTGCTTCCAAGCGGAACAATAGGTATTGGTGTCAGTGAAACACCTCGTGACACCGGTGTTGATAAAACACCTTGTGGTATCAGTGTTGGTAAAACACTTTGTTGCATCGGTGTTGGTAAAACACCTTGCGATGGTGGAACTTGTGTTCTCACTACCTCTGAGCGGAGCTCAACGAATGATTGGGTCAATACTGCTTGATCCAAAACAAATTTTTTAAGGTTTTGGTTCATCGCGGTCATTGCTCTTTCTATGACTCCGTTTAGATCACTTGTGACCCTCTGTGTGACTTCTGGCATATTTGCATGTTCTTCCATGGTAGTTCTTTCGCGCTGGGTTTAGACTTGCATATCCCCCTCCTTCTAGCGCCAAACTATTGTAGTTGGAAATACAACGGTCAAAATTTGTAAATAGGAATAAACGGAGGAATTTGGCTTATCTTTAAGAAAAAAGAGTCGAAAGACTATAGAGAAATAAACAGAAAGTTTGTTGCTCGACGAGATCAAACATGATTCACAAGGGATTTGGACAAGGTTTTTGTGGGGGTAAACGGACTTTAATATTTCAATTCTCAAGAGTGATTTTACAAGAACTAAGAAATGACAAGTGTTTGGGTTTAGAGCTAATTGTAGTAAGAAGTGGTGTCGAGAGTTGGATTTAGGGTCTCTTGCTCTTGTCCTTGTTTTATACAATGAGATCGTGCTAAAATTACCGTTTACTCTGCTAATTCGCCATTAATGGTCTTTAATGTCGACGCTCCGTCCATTACGTCCAAGCGCCTTAATTCACCGGGTTGAACAAGTCTTTGGTTTTGCATTTAATCCCCTTTGACCGTAGACGTTCACTCCGGTGGGCCTTTCAGCTTGGCCCATCACCTCGTATGTTCCTTTGAGCCCATCTGGTTACTTTGAGCTCGTTTGCATTCTTTGACTTCGTCAAGTCTTTTTACCTTCGGTTTATTGGACAATTTTTATTGGGCCAGAATTTTAACCCTCACAATAATCATAAGGTGAGATGTGCATGAAGGCAAAATAAATTTATATAGAACTAGTTGGTGACTGCGCTTCGCGCATAATTTTGTATTATTGTTTACTAACGTGGTTATGAGAAAATTTGACATTGACAAAACTATCACCGTTAAGTTACATTCACATAAAGCACGATATAGCTAATCATCTAATACTCTTTAGATAAATACGATCTGATCCAATCGTCCAACAACCCGATTTACGAACATGGATCAATGATATATCATGGTTTTTACCCTATTTAAGCCATGATATAAGTCCTTTTTATAGAGTCTTTATAGTATTATGGAGTCTTTTAGAGTCTTTTACAGGTTATAGCACGTTGGGAGCATTATTGGAGATATTGGAGCTTTATGGAGCATTTGGAGCAAAGCAGAAGTCGTGTTGCTGAGAACCCGATATGAAGCCTTGGTATCAATCGATACTGGCTAGTATCGATCGATACCCATCGCAGCAAGACACGACCTGCGAGTTTTCCAAGACTTGAAGAATTGCAAAAGTGCCCAGAAGTCTTTAATATTTACAAGAATACCCCAATTAGTGTTTTAGGTTATTTAATAGGATTTTCAGCTACTTGGTTGATGACGCTTATATTATTCTGGATTTGAGAGAGAGCTTTTGAAGGGAGACAAGTCTGATACTTTGTTCGTCTGAGAGAAGATTTCGAACCCTTTGTTACTCTTTCTTATTATTTATTTGAGTATTTATTCAGTCATGTTTATTGTTTCAATCTCCATGTCTGAGTAGATCACCTGTTAGGTTTGGGGTTTTCTCATAGGGATTTCTTTGAATGCTAGGTTGATTAGCTTCTTAGGGTTCATAATCTAAATTAGTTCTTCACCTTAGGTTGTTCTCAAAGCTAATTCTAGATTGATCATCTAGAACTTAGATCTTAGGATAATTGATTAGGCACGAGAGTGCGATTAATTACCTGATAGAATTTATAGTGAGCAAATTGATTATTCGCAAAGAGATTTGGTTTAATTGATTTGTGAACATATCAAACCTAAACTTTAAAGCTGATTTAGACTTTAGGATTCGTAAAGAGATTTGGAATTCCTAGGATTTAGAATTAGATAGTTTTCGCTTTAGCTATATTTTAGTGATTTGAGTTCAAGAACCGTGCGTAATCTGAACCCTGTTAGTTAATTTAGCTGCATTCATTGATTTCCTGAGAAATACCCTGAACCTATCTGCCTCCAACTGAATTTACAACACCTTTAATTGCATACTTGTTTTCAATTACATCTTCTGATTTAGCGTATTTTGGATCTATATAATCTATTGTGTGATATCTTGAGTTCTTGTGTTCGACCCCTGATTTACTGCAGCAACTGCTTTAGTACTATTTAGGGTATTAATTTGAGCATATCAATCAATTAACTCATATAAAATGATCTATGTTAATTAAAAAACAACTCATACTTGTATGAGTTAAATGTCCATTCATTTGACATTATATATTTTTTGAAGTGTTCGACCTTTTTTTTACAGGTCTCCATTCTTCTATCTCCTTTTAATTTCACCAACACGACATATTGAAATATAAACAACCTTTTAGCTTGGTTTAAACCTAACATCCATTTTCTTTCGCTCGCTTCTCGTTCTCCGACTAGTTATGTGGTCTTGTATCCGATTTGAGCGTTATATAATATTTTACAAGATTTTCCATTTTTGTTGTCTTTAATATTATACCGAACATGTTATCTTTCCAGGATAGCGCAATCTACCTCTCGTAACAACCATTTTCACATACCCATAAACAGCTCGTGGTCATTATCTTAGTTTTAGAAAAAGCTCATGTAATTAAGCATTCCGTAATCATTATGTTGGCATGCATGAATGTTTATTTTCGAGCATTGATATTTGTAATTTTATTTGTCTCTTCAAATTTGGATCACTCATCCATGAGTCTGTCGAAATCCTACAAACTTAAATATCTCTAAAGAGCATATCCCATTTAGAATTAAACGTATAATAGATCCTGAAATTTTATTCCCGAACAACAATTAATTAGTAATTTTGTTTTATTTATATTTGATTAATATTCAGTTTTATTATTTTTAGTAATTTTTTTTTTCAAATATGAAATTAGGAAATAATTGGATCTAAATGTATTTTGATATATCACACCTCCAATTTTTTGAATTAGATATTTTGATAGTTTTATTTTTTGGTTTAAAAAAAAAATGGTGGATGCCAAAGTGAATATTGAGGTGGCACAATTGTGCATAGCTAATTATATATATATATATATTTAAGGAAGTTGCAAAAGGTGTAAATTTGTTCAAAATTTAAAGAAGTTGCAAAAGGTGTAGTGGATTAAGAAGGTTGTTAAGTAAAGAGCCTGCTTGGAGATTAGACTTTTAGAACTTTTAAAACTTTAAAATGAATTACAGTTTTTAAAGTTATAGTTTTACCAAACACATTTAGCATGAAGAGTAGACGAATCTAGATTTGCATTAGGAGTCATCAGGCCCGATCCTTCCTTAAAGCTGATAAATCATTGGATTTAGGTCACACTAAAATATCATAATTGGAGGGCCATAATTTTTTTTTTTGTTATTATTTTGGGCCACAACACACCGGCCCAATAGCCAAATACTCTCACACATAGAGGGCATATAAAGTCGAACTCTGCACCGATAAAATGACAGCAAATGTGTGGCAACCACTGACTCACTATCTCTTTCTTGGAAGGCCACAATTATAATATTATTTTAGTGTAATTGCATTATAAAATCATTTCATACTTATCTCCCTCTTCAAAATACCTTAATATTATTGACATTTAATATTTTTAATTTATTTTAATTACATTGACTATTCTTGTAATTTTTTTAATTGATTATTATTAATATTTTCAGCTAAGTTTATCTTATATATTCATCTTAGATTTTTTTCTACATGTAACATAAATATTTATCTTAGTGAAGAATTAACACTTTCAAAAACATATTAAAAAAATAAAGGATGTTTGAAAACATATTCAAAAAGTGCTCATCTATACTATTAAAACATGAGCACTTTTTGAATATGTTTCCAAATACACTTTATTTTTTAAAAATAAATTAAACATGTTGCCAAACAAGTATTAAACATATTGCCAAACATTCATTAAATTTATTACTATAAATTTTAAAATTAAAAATTAAATATATTTGAATCAATAACACTTAAATTAGTTCATATTCATCATTTCACAGTGTTATATATAGGCACGCATATTTAAAATATAGTTTTATTTATATTCAATATTTTTGTATTTTTCTCAAATCTAAAACCATTGTTCGCATTCTACTACAATATTGTGTTACAAATGCATGTATTTCACTTAAAAGTTTACACGTGTAATATGGCACGTGTGATCTTTTGGTTCGCCGATATAGAGGAGAATTATATATCCCCAACATACACATATATCTCTTATAATTTATAATAAATATCAAATATTAATAGTTAGAAACCCCCATTAATGCATTAATCATAACGATATGCAGTAAATTGCGTTTGTAATTTACATTTATGTGGTTCCAACAATTTAGAAAAAAAAATAGAATTTGCAAATGTTGTACAATGACATGTAAATATTATCAAGGAGAGAATGACATGCAAATGTTATACAATGACAATCAAATGTTATACAATGACATGCAAATGTTATACAATGACATGCAAATGTTATACAATGACATGCAAATGTTATACAATGACATGTTGATTGGTTAAAGAGCCTAAGAAAAAGGAGAGATCCTAATACATCATTGTTATTGACTTGTTGAAGAGAAAGGAGAGAATTTTATGTTGATTTTTATATTTATTGATAAGATATTTAAAGAGTATTTTATTATATTTTTATGTGAAGAATTAACATATTTCAAATTTTCATACATTATTTTAATAAAATGCCAAAATATAAATTTAAAATTCACAAATCTAAAATACATTTTTCCCAATATTTAATATTATATCAACTAAAATTATACTAATTGAATATTATTTTTTTAATCTAAACTTAATATCAATTAAAAATAATATTTAGATATATAATTTAAATCCATCATAATGGGTTTGGTAGATAGATAAATTTATTACTCACAAATCAGTGCTACGATGCAAAAGAATTAAGGAAGTTTCCTCGTTTCATTTTGCCGAGTTAAGGAAGTTTCCTCGTTTCTTCCAGGATCAATCCTTCAAATGTAGATATATAAATGTGCCAATGGTTAATTTACGCTGGCTTCTCTCCAGTCAAAAAAATAAAATAAAAAATAAACCACCAAATAGCATGTTGTCCTCCAGTAGTACACAGCGTCCAAGTTCTAACTCCGGCGATGAAACCACGGATGAACAAGCTCTCTATTCATCCACCATGCACAAGCTTATCCTTGTTTTCAACGGCGGAGCAATAAGTTTGCTGCAGGTCATAGACCAGTCCTCCGCTTCAACCAATGCTGCGGATCGACGAACCCATATCCTTATCCTCAACTTCTGCGTATTCATTCTGATCTACGCCGTCCTCCATGTCCAAGAAGTGAAGCTCACAAGAAACCAAGCTCCGATACATCACTTCGTTGGACACATCAGCCATCTCTTTGGGGCTCTTGCAGCTCTCATGCTCATCTCCATCATTTCGCCCATCTTCACTCTCGTCGTTGCTCCTCTATGGCTTGTTTGGTTGTTCGTTGTAATGTATGTCTCTTTACCAGAACTCATATGCGTGAAGATTAACCACCCAGGTGATGCAGATCCATCAGACCATCTCTCTCAGGCATAGTAGTTTGAGATCTACTCGATCGTCTTCCACATATCATCTATTTCCTATTTATTTAGAACTGAGTTTCCCATCCATGTCAATCGGGGATTCTTAGACTGTTTTGTTGTTGTGAGTGCGTACCTACGTCTTGGATTCCGTTCTTTTTCTATCTTAAGTGATGCAGCACTGATTGAAAATTCGAAGACGAATCTCTCTTGGCCGGCGAACCTGATGCAGAATATTCCAAATATCTTTATTATTATCTTTTATTTAATTAATTAAGATTATTCTAAATTTTATAGGTTTTAGGGTTTTTGAATTTATTATAAATAGCCTTTCAGATCTATGCTTGTATTCATTTTTTGATGATTTAAAAAAGAAGGAGATTTCTTAACGAGCTTTTGTTAAAGCACTGAGAAATATATTTTCAAACTCTAGTTTTCAGGGTATTCTTAGAATCAACGAATCTCTAGTTCTATCTATAGAAGTTTTCGCTTCATCATTTGGTATCAGAGTTGCGTTTTTTGATTTCTTAATCAGAGATCGATTCTGGATGTCATGGTGAGTGACATCATCTATACTTTCGATGACGAAAGTATTTTTGTCGAGAGAGAATACCATGAGATCTACAAAGAGATCTATGGTGATCCGATCTACGACACCTATGAAGACGACGAGATCTACATAGAGATCTATGGTGATCCAATCTACAACATCTATGAAGATGATGTCCTATAGTTATCAATCATGTCGAATTCATATTCTAAGAATATACTTTTGTGATTCTGATTCGTGCATATTCGGTATGTGAAGGTTCCATCCAAGATCCGGTTTGTGCAATGTGCACAAACAAGATATCATCAACAAGAAGAAATCAAACCAATATGGAAAAACCGATTAAAGATTCGAGGATGAATCTTTCTTGGCCGGCTAGACATGATGCAGCGCAAATTGAAGATTCGAGGACGAACTTTCTTGGCCAGCGAGACCTAATGCATCGAGATATTTGGAATTAAATATTTCAAATATCTTTATTATTATATTATATTTTATTAATTAAGATTATTCTAGATTTTATAGGTTATAGAGTTTTGAAATTTATTACAAATAGCCTTTTAGGCCTATGTTTGTATTCAGTTTTTGATGATTTAAAAAAGAAGGAGATTTCTTAAAGAGTTTTTGATAAAGCACTGGGAAAAGTATTTTAAAACTCTAATTTTTCGGGTATTTTTAGAATCAACGGATCTCTAGTTCTATCCATATAAATTTTTGCTTCATCATTAAGTCCCTCGGAATTAATTTTATATAATTCTACGAAATCTATAACATGCCTTTTTTTCTTTTTCTTTAACTCTTGAGTCTTGACATATGTGATATGTATACAAGGAATGAAGGATCTAAAAGATCCACAATATTATTAGTAATTATTGTATAGCTATTATTTATAGCGTCAATTTGGTTGAAAACCAAAATGAGAAGTGAAATTAGGTAAGTAACCAAAACTTTTTGGACACTAAAATCTCCTGTAGCAAATAGATGGTTGTTTACAATTTGCCCCTCACTCGTTTTTGCTGGAAACTTTCTCTCTCTCTCTGACTCTCCGCTTTCTCTGTCTCTCTCTGTGACTCTCTCTCATACATATCAGATCCACCAAGTCTATGGTAATGGCGGTGATGGCTGTGTTGAAGGTGATGGAACCAAATCCGGCGAAAACCCGACGATTTCGTATTTAAGGTGAATGAAGCAAATTCGATGAAGATCCGACGAAACCCATAGTTCCGATGATGGTGACGGTGAAGTGACGATTCGGCGAAAATCTTCAAGATATGATGATGGCATATATGTACATAGTTGTTAGCACGGTAACATATACATTGACGTAACAAGTTACATGATACAATAACATGTTAACAGTCATTGTATCATGTAAATATGTAGGTTTATCGATAATGTTTTGTTTAGCGTGGTAACATAGTTGTTATCGGTTAACTTTCCAAAATGTAGATGATCATTTAAAAGTATCGCTAACTTTTTATTTAACAAGGTTATATATTTGTGTACCTTGCTAATATATATATTGTATCATATAAATATGTAGATGTATATTTAACTTTCTTTTTAACGCACTAACAAAATTATTGAATGTTAATTTTCATATTAACGTATCTATAATCGTGAGAGGTATATCATTTATGGGTTTGGGTTTTATACATGATATTTATTTGTTTTACACGTTAAATAGTTTTGAAACATGGTAACATATTTATTGTATCATATACATATGTAGATGTCTATCTAATTTTCTCTTTAAATCATTAACTAAATTATTGAATGATAACTTTGATATTAACATATCACAATCTTTTCAAAACCATGCATTTGCCTTGGAAGAAATCGAAACCGAGTCGGATATCGACATTTGTATCGGACCTACAATAATCTCCAAAACACGGCGGATCTCTCGTCGTCGAAACTAGATTCCCATTTTCTCTAATCGATCTCTTTGTTAAAAATCACGATCATCTCAAGAAATCTTCTTCAAAACGCAAGCACAACAAAGCCTAGGCACAAACCACTCCGAATCATTCACATCCGCAACGACGGCGTGTTTCGTCACCGCCTCCTCCTTTGCAGCGGCGTAGGTCGCTTCCTCAGAAGCTTGATCCAGTGTCGGTTACGGAAGATCCCACGGCGGGTAAGATTGACGAGAGTTTTGTTGGTGGCGGTGGCTTAACCGCGGAAAATAGGCGTGGCGGTAAAGACGACGGCGGGAACGGAGGTAATCACAGAGGAGGAGGATGCGTTTGATGGTGGTGGTGACTAAGGTTTTTGTGGTGGATGTGCTTGCCTTGAGCAAGAAAAGGCTCGCCGTGGGAATCACTATCTCCGCCTTCGCGCTCATCTTCCTCGAGCTCGCGGTGGCGAGTGTTTTCACGCTCCTCAATCTCTGCCCCGACGCACAGATTCGGCTCAAAATTGAATTGCCATTGTTTTTCCGATATCAGATATGTGATTTTGTGTCGGCTCCATCGTAACTCCTTCGATGTTATTTAATCATTAAATTATTTTATAGGTTTTGTTGTGTTGAATTTTGGAAAGTTGAATTTTGAAAAGCGAAGGAAGAAGAATGATGAAGTTGGAGACGAGAGACGCTAAGAAATAAAGCTGATGAGAGAGAAAAAGAATTGATGAAGGGTAAAAGATGATTAATGAAAAATAAACAGTGCTTTAAACATGAAATGGTCAGTTGCCTAATTTCAATGTATTTCTTAGCCATCTATTACAATTTCTCTTATTTATATCACTACAAGAAACACATGGTGCTTTCCGACGAACATAATTTCGTCGGTAATTTCGCCGAACATAATTTCGTCATTTTGTACGAGAGGCTGAATAGAATGGGAAGATCAAACTTGAGTACTGTCTAGGAGAGTTGCAAATAGCAGACATATTGACGAAGCCCTTAAACACAACAAGGTTCGAGGTTCTACGAAAAGAGCTAGGCGTAACGATGAAGCCATGATCAAGGAGGAGTGTTGGATGTGATCAAGTCTTCATCTTATTTTATTATATTAGAAGAGTCGTATATTATATAGTTAAGTAACTGATTTATGTATAAACTATTCGTATCACACACCAAAGAGATACAATTAGAATTGTTAACTGCAAAACAGTTACACGTGTGTGTGTCTCCACATTGGGTTGTCTTCTAGAGACATTGGGTTGTATACTAAGGGACACGTCTCTAGAAGACAACCCAATGTGGAGACACACACACACGTGTAACTGTTTTGCAGTTAACAATTCTAATTGTATCTCTTTGGTGTGTGATACGAATAGTTTATACATAAATCAGTTACTTAACTATATAATATACGACTCTTCTAAGATAATAAAATAAGATGAAGACTTGATCACATCCAACACTCCTCCTTGATCATGGCTTCATCGTTACGCCTAGCTCTTTTCGTAGAACCTCGAACCTTGTTGTGTTTAAGGGCTTCGTCAATATGTCTGCTATTTGCAACTCTCCCAGACAGTACTCAAGTTTGATCTTCCCATTCTATTCAGCCTCTCGTACAAAATGACGAAATTAACATACTGGCTAGTATCGATCGATACCCATCGCAGCAAGACACGACCTGCGAGTTTTCCAAGACTTGAAGAATTGCAAAAGTGCCCAGAAGTCTTTAATATTTACAAGAAGACCCCAATTCGTGTTTTAGGTTTTTTAATAGGATTTTCAGCCACTTGGTTGATGACACTTATATTATTCTGGATTTGAGAGAGAGCTTTTGAAGGGAGACAAGTCAGATACTTTGTTCGTCTGAGAGAAGATTTCGAACCCTTTGTTACTCTTTCTTATTATTTATTTGAGTATTTATTCAGTCATGTTTATTGTTTCAATCTCCATGTCTGAGTAGATCACCTGTTAGGTTTGGGGTTTTCTCATAGGGATTTCTTTGAATGCTAGGTTGATTAGCTTCTTAGGGTTCATAATCTAAATTAGTTCTTCACCTTAGGTTGTTCTCAAAGCTAATTCTAGATTGATCATCTAGAACTTAGATCTTAGGATAATTTATTAGGCACGAGAGTGCGATTAATTACCTGATAGAATTTATAGTGAGCAAATTGATTATTCGCAAAGAGATTTGGTTTAATTGATTTGTGAACATATAAAACCTAAACTTTAGAGCTGATTTAGACTTTATGATTCGCAAGAAGATTTGGAATTCCTAGGATTTAGATTTAGATAGTTTTCGCAACGAGAGTTGGTTAGCTATATTTTAGTGATTTGAGTTCAAGAACCGTGCGTAATCTGAACCATGTTACTTAATTTAGCTGCATTCATTGATTTCCTGAGAAATATCCTGAACCTATCTGCCTCCAACTGAATTTACAACACCTTTAATTGCATACTTGTTTTCAATTACATCTTCTGATTTCGCGTATTTTGGATATATATAATCTATTGTGTGATATATTGAGTTCTTGTGTTCGACTCCTGATTTACTGCAGCAACTGCTTTAGTACTATTTAGGGTATTAATTTGAGCATATCAAATTTGGCGCCGTTGCCGGGGACTCAATTCGCCATTATATTTTAGCTAAAAAATTCGTCTAAATCGCCCGAGTATCGATCGATACCCTTTAGTATCGGTCGATACCCTACGCATATTTCAGTTACTTACATTCTTGGTTTTTGTTTTCAGGTGCATGCCTAATCGAGAAACCAGAAGGAACAAGAACGCTGAGCTAGTTGATCTGTCACTCGAGCAACTAGCACTTGTGGAACGCACAAACAGGAAAGCAAAGAAATCAGCTAAGATGAACAACAATCAAGTGGGGTTGGTTCGTGATGCAGTTGGTGCTTGCAGAGACCAAGAGGGCTGGTTGTGCAATGAGCAAGGACAACGTCTAGATGGAGAGGGGATCGTCATTCCACCTGCTCCTGTTGTCGCTGAGAATGTCGCTGGGAATGCGAGGGATGTTGTGGTTAATCGTGGAAGAACGATTGGTGAGTACAACAGGCCGGATCAGTTTTTCGCCAATCGGTCAGCGATTCGTCCTCCTGCATTTGAGAGGAATGACTTTGAGCTGAAATCTGCATACTACACTCTTGTGGGACAGCATCTCTTTTATGGTCTTCCTCATGAACATCCGATGGATCATGTGGAGAATTTTGAGGACTTGGTAACTAGCATCAAAAGCAATGGAGTGTCCTACGATTTTCTTTTCTGCAAGCTCTTCCCCTACTCTCTAGGTGAAGATGCGACTTATTGGCTGAGGCAGCTACCTCCTGGATCGCTGACTAGTTGGGAGGAGACTAAGAGGGCCTTCCTGATTAACTTCTACGATGATGCACGATCTGAGAATCTGAGGAATAAAATCTCCTAATTTTCTCAAGGACCTACTGAGGTGTTCAAGGCTGCTTGGACGAGATTCAGATCGTATCAGAGAGATTGTCCACATCATGGATACTCTGATGTGCAGCTGTTGGGTATCTTCTTCAGAGGGATAGATTAGAGGTATCAGATGGCTTTGGACGCTTCAAGCAATGGTAATTTCAACACCAGGTATCCTGGGGACGCTTATGTGTTGATAGAGAACTTTGCATCTAGCAGTAGCACCAAGAGCGCAGATTTCGAGCGCAAGAAGCTGGCTGGTAATCATGATGGATCAGAGATCGCTGAAGTTAAGGCTCAGCTGGATTCTATGCACAGTCTTCTGCTGAGAAAGACAACAAAGGCCGTTCACTTTGCTGAAGATGTTGAGGTGTTTAACGAGGGTGAAGCAGAAGATGTCAACTACATTGGTTGTTCTGGTTTTCAGGGACAGAGGAACCAATTCAACAACAATCGAAGCTTCAAAAACAACTTCCAGCAAGGAGGATTCAACCAGAAACCTTCCCAGAACAGCGGTTACACCAGGAACTATGGGAGTTCTTCTTACGAGCCTGTGACTGCTAAAACATCAATGCACAAGATTGAGGCCATGCTTAAAACGCTCGTTCAAGGACAGCAGCAGATCACAGTGAACTTCAATGGTAAGATGGACGCCATGTACAATGATCTGAGTGGAAGGATCGATGCTCTTGGTATTCATCAGAAGAAGCTGGAAACTCAGGTAGCTCAGACTTCAGAAGGTTCGAGAAGACAAGAAGGCTTTCTCCCAGGAAAAGGAGAGAACCCAAGGGCACATATCAATGCCATTACCTTGAGAAGTGGTAAAGAGGTCACCTCAGGAGCCAGAATGGACCAAACTGCTGAAAATTTTGAGATGTCTGACGATGAGGACTCTGAAATCGCCAAGGCATCGATCGATACTGCCCAGCATCGATCAATACTGCCCAACATCGATCGATACTGCCCAGCATCGATCGACACCGGTCAAAATTCTTACACGGGAAAACCTAAAATCTCGTGTATCGATCGATACCTCCCCTGTATCGATCGATACTGAGCCTGCAATCGATATTGCACCTAAGGTTATAGAGGAGAAACCTAAAGCGGTTGCAGAGAGAGTCTACATACCAAGGATACCATATCCCAGAGCTATTGGGAAGACTAAGAAGGAGATAGAGGACACTAGATGCAAGGAAATTTTGGACAAGATGGTTGTTGAACTTCCCTTCATCGATGCTATAAAAACTTCTCCTGCTTTCAGGAGATATGTCAAGAAGATGGTGTCCAGCAATGTGAATCTTGAAGATGGTTGTCTGATGATCACTCATGAGTGCAGTGCAATCCTAACCAACAGGATCCCAACGAAGCTACCAGATCCTGGGAGCTTTGTCTTGGATTTCACGATCATTACTGACAGGTTTGAGCTTTGTCTTTGTGACCGTGGCTCAAGTGTCAACCTCATGCCATACTCAGTTGCTAAGAGAATGGGAATGACATACTTCACTTCTACGAGGATCTCGCTGATCGTTCAGTTAGACTTCCAGAAGGTTTGCTCGAGGATGTTCCCATTAAGATTGGAAATTGCTTAATCCCAACTGATTTGATTGTCTTGGAGTATGATTCGGAACCCATAGATCCTCTCATCTTGGGAAGGCCATTCCTAGCAACATCTAGTGCTCTAATTAATTGCAGGAATGGGAAGATAGCTCTTAACATTGGTGAGTTGGTCATGACTTTTAACATGGAGAAGATGATGAAAAGACCAACCATCGATGGACAAACTTTCTTCGTTGATACCTTCTGTGACATTGCTGAAGAGTACTTCCTGGAGATGCATCCTGAGGACCCATTGGAGAGAGCATTGGTCTGTTCGGCTGAGTAAGAGGTTAATGCGAGTGATGCTGCTGCTGAATACGGGAAGATGCTCGATACAGCACTGTGAGTATTGATCGATACTCACCTAGTATCGATCGATACCCTGCGGCCAGAAAGAGGTTTGGCCGAAAGTACTAAGCAAGCTACTGGGCTTGGAGATTGGAGCGAGGAGAAAGCTCCTAAAGTGGAACTCAAACCACTTCCTGCGAATCTTAGGTATGGTTTTCTTGGTCCTAATTCCACGTTCACAGTAATCATTAATGCTTCCTTGAACAACGCAGAGGTTACCTTACTGCTGAGCAGGCTGCGCAAGTATCGCAAAGCTCTTGGCTATTCTCTTGATGATATTTCAGGTATATCATCGGACCTGTGCATGCATATGATTCATTTTGAGGATGAGTCAAAGGCATCAATTGAGCATCAAAGGAGGCTGAATCCGAACCTGAAGGAAGTGGTTAAGAAAGAGGTCATGAAACTCTTGGATGCAGGAGTTATATATGCCATCTCAGATAGCTCTTGGGTCAGTCCAGGGCACGTTGTTCCTAAGAAAGGAGGGATAACATTGGTGAAAAATGAGAAGGATGAGATGATTCCTACCAGGACTATCACTGGACATCGAATGTGCATTGACTACAGGAAGTTGAATTCCGCTACATGGAAAGATCACTTCCCATTGCCATTCATTGACCAGATGTTGGAGAGGTTGGCTAGTCATCCCTACTACTGATTCCTTGATGGATATTCAGGTTTCTTCCAGATCCCTATTCATCCAGATGACCAAGGGAATACCACTTTCACCTGTCCCTATGTGATATATCATAGTTTTTACCATGTTTAGGCCATGATATAAGTCCTTTTTATAGAGTTTTTCTAGTGTTTTGTAGTCTTTTAGAGTCTTTTACAGGTTATAGCACGTTTGGAGCATAATTGGAGATATTGGAGCTTTCTGGAACATTCTGGAGCGAAGCAGAGATCCGTGTAGCTGAGACGTCGAGAAAACAAAAGGATCACGACTTATTTAAGAGTTGAAGAACTGCATAATTGGCCCAGAAGACTTTGATATTTACAAGATGGCCCAGAACGTGTTTTAGCAATATAATTAGGTTTTTCAACCACTTTAATGGCTATGCTTTATTTTACTTTGGTTTGAGAGAGACAAGTCTGAATCTCCCTTCGTCCGAGATCAGATCTCAAAACCTCTTGTTACTCTTTCTATTTTATCGATGATTTATTCAGTTATGTTGATTGTTTCATTCTCCATGTCTGAGTAGATCCACTTTAGGTTTAGGGTTTTCTCATAAAGGATTTCTTTGAATGCTAGGTTAATTATCTGTTTAGGATTCACCATATGAATTAGTTCTTCACCATAGGTTGTTCTCAAGGCTAATTTTAGGTTGACGAATCTTGAACTTATATCTTAGGATAATTGATTAGGCACGAGAGTGCGATTAATTACCTGATAGAAATTAGGGTGAGCAAATTGATTATTCGCAAAGAGATTTGGTTTAATTGATTTGTGAACATATCAAACCTGAACTTTAAAGCTGATTTAGACCTTAGGATTCGCAAAGAGATTTGGAATTCCTAGAATTTAGATTTAAATAGTTTTCGCAACGAGAGTTGGTTGGCTATATTTTAGTGATTTGAGTTCAAGAACCGTGCGTAATCTGAATCCTGTTAGTTAATTTAGCTGCATTCATTGATTTCCTGAGAAAAACCCTGGGCATATATTTTCCTCCATTGATTTACAACACTTTTAATTGCGTACTTGTTTTCGTTTACATCTTTTGATTTAGCGTATTTTGGATCTATATATTATATTGTGTGATATCTTGAGGTCTTGTGTTCGACCCCTGATTTACTGCAGCAACTGCTTTAGTACTATTTAGGGTATTAATCCAAGCATATCAAATTTGGCGCTGTTGTCGGGGACTCAATTCTCCGTTAGATTTTAGCTAAGAAATTCATCTAAATCGCCTAGTATCGATCGATACCATGCTGGTATCGGTTTATACCTGACGTATATTTCAGTTACTTACGTTCTTTGTTTTTGCTTTCAGGTGTATGCCTAATATCGAAACCAGAAGCAACAAGAACACCCCGCTAGTTGATCTATCACTGGAACAACTAGCACTTGTGGAACGCACAAACAGGAAAGCAAAGAAATCAGCTAAGATGAACAACAATCAATTGGTTCGTGATGCAGCTGGTGATTACAGAGACCAAGAGGGTCGGTTGTGCAATGAGCAAGGACAACGTCTGGTTGGAGAGGGGATCGTCATTCCACCTGCTCCTGTTGTCGCTGCGAATGTCGCTGGGAACGCGAGGAATGATGTGGTTAATCGTGGAAGGACGATTGATGAGTACAACAGGCCTGACCAGTTTTTCGCCAATCGGTCAGCGATTCGTCCTCCTGCGTTTGAGAGAAATGACTTTGAGCTGAAGCCTGCTTACTTTGCTCTTGTGGGACAGCATCTCTTTCATGGTCTTCCTCATGAACATCTGATGGACCATGTGGAGAAGTTCGAGGACTTGGTCACTAGCATCAAGAGCAATGGAGTGTCCTACGACTATCTCTTCTGCAAGCTCTTCCCCTACTCTCTAGGTGGATATGCGACCTACTGGCTGAGGCAGCTACCTCCTGGTTCGCTGACTACTTGGGAGGACACTAAGAGAGCCTTCCTGATCAACTTCTACGATGATGCACGATCTGAGGATCTGAGGAATAAAATCTCCCAATTTTCTCAAGGACCTACTGAGGCGTTCAAGGCTGCTTGGACAAGATTCAGATCGTATCAGAGATATTGTCCACATCACGGATACTCTGATGTGCAGTTGCTGGGTATCTTCTTTAGAGGAGTAGATTGGAGGTATCAGATGGCTCTGGACGCTTCGAGCAATGGTAATTTCAACACCAAGTACCCTGAGGATGCTTATGTGTTGATTGAAAACTTTGCATCTAGCAGTAGCACCAAGAGCGCAGACTTCGAGCGCAAGAAGTGGCTGGTAACATGGATGGGTCGCAGATCGCTGAAGTTAAAGCTCAGCTGGATTCTATGCACAGTCTTCTGCTGGGAAAGACAACAAAGGCCGTCCACTTTGCTGCTGAGAATGAAGTGGAAGATGTTAACTACATTGGTGGTTCTGGTTTTCAGGGTCAGCGATTTGGATACAACGCCAATCGAAACTTTACCAACAATGCTCAGCAAGGAGGGTACCAATCCCCACCATCCAAAGCTCCTGAGAGTAAGATTGAGGCTATGCTTAAACAGCTGGTTCAAGGTTAGGAGAAGATTACGGTAACTTTCAATGGGAAATTGGATGCTGTATACACCGAATTAAGGGGAAGGATCGAGGCTCTCAATACCAGTCACAAGATGCTGGAAACGCAAGTAGCTCAAACTGCAGCAAATGTCAAAGGGAAGATGGTTCAATCACACAATGAACACGTCAATGCAATCACCTCAAGTGCAGGGAATTTCGAAGAGGATTCAGAAATCGACAGGGCATCGATCGATACTCCCTTGTATCGATCGATAGCAGCCCAGATACCTGCTCGAATGGATCCAAAATCACGTGTATCGATCGATACCCCATTGATATCGGTCGATACTGAGGCGATTTCTGAGGAGACACATGAGATTTCGACTGTGGTGCCTAAAGTACTTGCAGATAAAGTCTATATACCGAGGTTACCTTATCCCAGAGCTGCTGGGAAGACTAAGAAGGAGGTAGAGGACGCCAGATGCCAGGCTATGCTGGATGAGCTGATTGTGGAGCTTCCCCTTGATGATGATAAATCTGCCAAGGATGATTCAACAGCAAGAGTATCGATCGATACCCTACCTTGTGTTGATCTATACCCCTCGCAGGACGAGCCAGAAACTGTGGAAACACCTGAGTTGATCAAAGAAACAGTTCGCCAGCCCAAGAAGCTGAATCATGTTCCTAAACACCTCAGAGATCCCATTTCTCCAAAGCAGCTGCGTGTGGCTTTGAGAAGATGGTAAGAAGGATTTCCCCTGAATCATATTTTGAAGAAGCTCTAGAACACCGTCCTCTGCTAAGTCACTTCAAAGATTGCAGAGAAACTGAGGAAGAGATTAAGGCACTCTTCATTAAGGCTAGAAGCACACCACCTCCACTGAGACAGCTGGCCCAAAGAGAAGATCCAGGGAAATTCGCGGTTCCATGCTCTATCTCTGGAGTTGAGTTCAAAGAGTCTCTCGTTGACTCAGGGGCTAGTGTCAATGTCATCTCAAGGGCAATTGCAGAGCGGTTGGGGGCTGATATTCGATCACCAGAGGCATCTATCACATTCGCGAACGACTCCTCCTCGCTTCCACACGGTACTATCCATGGTTTGCTGGTCAAAGTAGGAGATTGTCTGGTGCCGACTGATTTTCAGGTTGTGGAGATGAGTGCGATATCTCGTATGCCTATACTCCTGGGACGACCATGTATGGCTACTGCTGGCGCGATCATAGACACGCCTAATAAGAGAATCTATTTCTCTTACATTGACGAAGGGGTCTATTATGATATCATTCTCCCTAGGAGTGCTCCCACACGTGTCTCTAGCATCGAGGTTGTTACATAAAAGTCGCTGGCAGTTGATCTTTTGGAAGAGCCTCCTGATGAGCCTACTGTCGCAGACATTTCAGCTGAACTGCCCTGCATTCCCAAGGAAGTTGTCAAGAAGGCTAAGGCAACAACAAAGAAGAAGGCCAAGCGCATAAGAGTCGAGAATCCCCATGTCACTTTGATACTTCAGAATTGTGATGGAGATTCGATTGAGTACAAGGTGAAGTGCAAAGGAGCCTCGAAGCCATTCTCTAAGGCTAGGATTCTTCTTACTTCGGAGCTGAAAGAGAAAGGAAAGGAGTTCGTGGAAGGCATGTTGAGCAGAACTCTGAAGCTAGCAATGTCGAGTTGTGGAGCCTGTTTTGGTGCAAGCTCTCACTCTTATCAAGCCTGAAAGGCGTTACAGTCAAGCTATTGACGTTAAACGAGCGCTTGGTGGGAGGCAACCCACTGGTGAGTCTATATATATAAGTATTTTCTTTTTCTTTTTCGTTTTGTGTCAGGATAAACAAGGAGCAAACTCGAAATCGCCTGAGTGTCGATCGATACCCTTCAGTATCGATCGATACCCTACGCGATTGAGAAAGGTTCATGTCGATTTAAGTATAGTATCGATCGATACCAGGCTGTGTGTCGATCAATACTCAATATTCCAGCAAGGTAACTTCTTGTTTTCCCCAATTTTGTTCTGTTCTTTCGTTTTCTTTCACTGACTCTAGGCTAATTAAATAACATTGGGGGCAGTGTTGTTAAAGTCTGGGGGAGGTGTCTGCTGACATTGTGTTTGTTTTTCTTAGTGTCAGTCGTTTTATTGAGTCAAAACTTGTTGGAGATGATGATCATGTGCTTGAACCTATTGATTTGATTTTGGTTTTGAGTGCACAGTGTTACAGGATCAGTTCTAGATCGACTAATGAAAAATCCAAGGACTGACCAGTTGACTAGAAAACATCCATGTCTCCAGCAGAGTTCTTCTGAAGCCTGAGCCAAACTTTTGCACTTCATCGATGGGGTTAGTGTTCATAGAGCTTGATTCATCATTCATATCTGACAAAAGAACCCATGAGTTTAAAAATAATGGTATTTCTCTCCCTGTTACAAGTTGATAAGGGCATAAAAGATGAAATGATTTTCTTCTGAGTAGAGGGCTAGGAAAGTTTCCAAGGATCCCATTATTCTACTTCAGAGGAGATGATCACACAAAGGTGAAAGCGAGGTTAGGAAAATTTCCTATGATACCATTATTCGCCTTCACCTTTGATTACTTTTGAGGGAAGAACCGGGGATTCGGTGGCTAACACCATCAATTCTCGCGTCTCAAACCTTAATATGTAAATACAAAGAACATAATAAGAAATAAGTCTGGGGGAGAGAAATAAAACCAAAAAGTGTGAAAAGGGTGGTTCCTTGTCATGATATCGTATGGTAAAGAATCTAGAAGGTTCTTGAACATTGGCTGCAGCGATGAGACTGGCGATGAGGGCTTTACTTGAACAAAGCTGTGGGAAAATGTGGGGAGTCTGGGAAAGCTGCGAATGTCTACGGAGAAGTACATGGTGGTTAGATCAAAAGCTGATTAGGTGACATTTGGGTACTTGGGAAGAGGGTCATTTTGATGGTTCGTGAATAGGTGAGTCTCCGCGTTTTCAAATCTCTTTATCTGGTTTAGTCTTCTATTTGCTTGAGGGCAAGCAAAGGCTAAGTCTGGGGGAGTTGATATATCATGGTTTTTACCATGTTTAGGCCATGATATAAGTCCTTTTTATAGAGTCTTTCTAGTGTTTTGTAGTCTTTTAGAGTCTTTTACAGGTTATAGCAATTTTGGAGCATAATTGGAGATATTGGAGATTTCTGGAACATTATGGAGCGAAGCAGAGATCCGTGTAGCTGAGACGTCGAAATCACAGGAGTATCGATCGATACCCCCCTGGTATCGATCGATACCCGTCGAGTAAACAGAAGGATCGCGACTTATTTAATAGTTGAAGAATTGCAGAATTGGCCCAGAAGACTTTGATATTTACAAGATGGCCCATAACGTGTTTTAGCTATATAATTAGGTTTTTCAGCCACTTTAATGGCTATGCTTTATTTTACTTTGGTTTGAGAGAGACAAGTCTGAATCTCCCTTCGTCCGAGATCAGATCTCAAAACCTCTTGTTACTCTTTCTATTTTATTGATGATTTATTCAGTTATGTTGATTGTTTCATTCTCCATGTCTGAGTAGATCCACTTTAGGTTTAGGGTTTTCTCATAAAGGATTTCTTTGAATGCTAGGTTAATTATCTGTTTAGGATTCACCATCTGAATTAGTTTTTCACCATAGGTTGTTCTCAAGGCTAATTCTAGGTTGACGAATCTGGAACTTAGATCTTAGGATAATTGATTAGGCACGAGAGTGCGATTAATTACCTGATAGAACTTAGGGTGAGCAAATTGATTATTCACAAAGAGATTTGGTTTAATTGATTTGTGAACATATCAAACCTGAACTTTAAAGCTGATTTAGACTTTAGGATTCGCAAAGAGATTTGGAATTCCTAGGATTTAGATTTAGATAGTTTTCGCAACGAGAGTTGGTTGGCTAGATTTTAGTGATTTGAGTTCAAGAACCGTGCGTAATCTGAATCCTGTTAGTTAATTTAGCTGCATTCATTGATTTCCTGAGAAAAACCATGGGCCTATATTTTCCTCCATTGATTTACAACACTTTTAATTGCGTACTTGTTTTCGTTTAGCGTATTTTGGATCTATATAATCTATTGTGTGATATCTTGAGTTCTTGTGTTCGACCCCTGATTTACTGCAGCAACTGCTTTAATACTATTTAGGGTATTAATTTGAGCATATCACTATGGCACATTCGCATACAGGAGAATGTCATTTGGATTGTGTAACGCTCCAGCCACCTTTCAGCGGTGCATGATGTCCATCTTCACAGATATGATTGAAGATTTTATGGAGGTGTTCATGGATGATTTCTCAGTTTACGGACCATCGTTCAAAGACTGTTTGGCTAATCTGTGCAAGGTGCTTCAGAGATGTGAGGAGAAACACTTGGTCCTTAATTGGGAAAAGTGTCACTTTATGGTTCAGGATGGCATCGTACTTGGGCACAAGGTTTCTGAAGCCGGGATCGAGGTTGACAAAGCCAAGATTCAGGTCATGACAAGTCTCCAACCACCGACTTCTGTGAAGGATATTCGGAGTTTCCTTGGTCATGCTGGGTTCTACAGACGGTTCATCAAGGATTTCTCCAAGCTAGCTCGCCCACTCACCGCTCTGTTATGCAAGGAGAGCAAATTTGATTTCATACCTGATTGTCTTGCAGCCTTTGAGGAGATCAAAAAAGCTTTGGTGAGTGCTCCTATCGTGCAACCTCCTGATTGGACTCTACCTTTTGAGATAATGTGCGATGCTAGTGACTTTGCTGTTGGGTCAGTTCTGGGTCAGAGAAAGGATAAGAAGCTGCATGTCATCTACTATGCCAGCAGGACATTGGATGATGCTCAAAGGAATTACATCACCACAGAGAAGGAACTACTTGCAGTTGTCTTCTCCTTTGAGAAATTCCGATCCTACTTGATTGGGAGCAAGGTGGTCGTTCATACTGATCACGCTGCTCTCAAATTTCTGATGAATAACAAGGATCTCAAGCCTCGTCTTTGTCGTTGGGTTCTTTTGCTACAAGGATTCGACATCGAGGTTAAGGACAAGAGAGGCATAGAGAACGGGGTCGCTGACCATCTCTCGTGGATGCGGATCGATGCAGACGTCCCTATTGATGATAAACTACATGAGGAAGCCATTTACTTCATTGAAACTGGGTTTTAGACGAATCTCGCAGAACATCAGCAATTTTCACGAGTTGCAGGTTCCGATATCGATCGATACACTGCTTGTTGATCATCTTGTAGCTTCTGGAGATCATCTCATCGCTGCAACTGATTCTGGTGATCCATGGTATGCTGATATTGCCAACTACCCCGCCGCAGATGCAGAGCCAAAACACCTCAAGAAATATAACAAGAAGAAGTTCATGCGTGACATAAGGAGATTCTTTTGGGATGAACCTTACATGTACAAGCATTGTTCTGATGGTATCTACAGGAGATGCATTTCTGAATCAGAAGTTCCTGGTGTTTTGTTTCATTGCCATGGCTTCGACTATGCTGGTCATTTTGCCACTTTCAAGACAGTGTCCAAGGCTCTTCAAGCAGGCTTCTGGTGGCCTACCATGTTTAAGGATGCTCACACCTTTGTTTCACAGTGTGATGCATGTCAGAGGAGAGGGAAGATCAATAAGAGACATGAGATGCCACAAAATTTCATCCTTGAGGTTGAAGTTTTCGATTGCTGGGGCATCGACTTTATGGGTCCCTTTCCATCGTCACACAAGAAAAGATACATCCTGGTTGCTGTGGACTATGTGTCCAAATGGGTGGAAGCGATAGCTAGTGAGAAAAATGACTCTGCGGTGGTTCTTAAACTGTTTAAGACCATCCTTTTTCCTCGCTTTGGAGTCCCTCGAATTGTGATAAGTGATGGTGGCTCTCACTTTATCAACAAAATTTTCGAGAGGTTGCTGAAGAAGTATGGTGTGAACCATCGTGTCGCTACTCCATATCACCCTCAGACAAGTGGGCAAGTCGAAGTCTCCAACAGGTTAATTAAGGAGATTCTGGAGAAGACAATGAGTGTTTCTAGGAAGGATTGGTCTACAAAGTTGGACGATGCGCTATGGGCATACAGGACTGCTTTCAAGACACCGCTGGGTACTACACCATTCCACTTGCTGTATGGGAAAGCATGTCACCTTCCAGTGGAGATTGAGCACAATGCTACATGGGCGACAAAGTTGCTGAACTTCGACATCAAACCTGCTGCTGAGAGGAGATTGATTCAGCTGAACGAGCTGGATGAGATCAGGCACCACGCTTATGAGAACTCGAAGCTGTACAAGGAGAGAACCAAGGCTTATCATGATAAGAAGATCATCTCCAGACACATCGAGCCGAACGACCAGGTACTTCTGTATAACTCTCGTTTGCAATTGTTTCCTGGTAAACTGCGTTCTCGTTGGTCAGGTCCCTTCACAATCAAGGAGGTCAAACCACATGGTGCTGTAGTACTGATCAATCGTACAGGCGAAGAGTTCACTGTCAATTGACAAAGGGTAAAACACTATTGGGAGAAAGCCGAGATTCCAGACGGACACATAACGCCTCTGGATAATGCACCCACAGCCTAAGTGGAGTTACAGTCAAGCTAATGACGTTAAACGAGCGCTTGGTGGGAGGTAACCCACTGGTGAGTCTATATATATAAGTATTTTCTTTTCATTTTTCGTTTTGAGTCAGGATGAACGAGGAGCAAACTCGAAATCGCCAGAGTCTCGATCGATACCCTTCTGTATCGATCGATACCCTACGCGATTGAGAACGGTTCGTGTCGACTTAAGCCTGGTATCGATCGATACCAGGCTGTGTGTCGGTCGATACTCAATGTTCCAGCAAGGTAACTTCTTGTTTTTCCCAATTTTATTATGTCCTTTTGTTTTCTTTCACTGACTCTAGGCTAGATAACACTGGGGACAGTTTTGTTTAAGTCTGGGGGAGGTGTCTGCTGACATTGTGTTTGTTTTTCTTAGAGTCAGTCGTTTTATCGAGTCAAAATTGTTTTATTGAGTCAAAACTTGTTGGAGATAATGATCATGTGCTTGAACCTATTGATTTGATTTGATTTTGTTTTTGAGTGCACAGTGTTACAGGATCAGTTCTAGATCGACTAATGAAAAATCCAAGGACTGACCAGTTGACTAGAAAACATCCATGTCTACAGCAGAGTTCTTCTGAAGCCTGAGCCAAACTTTTGCACTTCATCGATGGGGTTAGTGTTCATAGAGCTTGATTCATCATTCATATCTGACAAAGGAACCCATGAGTTTAAAATAATGGTATTTCTCCCCCTGTTACAAGTTGATAAGAGCATAAAAGATGAAATGATTTTCTTCTGAGTAGAGGGCTAGGAAAGTTTCCAAGGATCCCATTATTCTACTTCAGAGGAGATGATCACACAAAGGTGAAAGCGAGGTTAGGAAAATTTCCTATGATATCATTATTCGACTACACCTTTGATTACTTTTGAGGGAATAACCGGGGATTCGGTGGCTAACACCATCAATACTCGCGTCTCAATCCCTTAATATGTAAATGCTAGAAACATAATAAGAAATAAGTCTGGGGGAGATAAATTGATACAAAAAGTGTGAAAAGGGTGGTTCCTTGTCATGATATTGTATGGTAAAGAATCTAGAAGGTTCTTGAACATTGGCTGCAGCGATGAATCTGGCGATAAGTGTTTTATTTGAACAATGCTGTGAGGTAATGTGTGGAGTCTGGAAAAGCTGCGAATGTCTACGGAGAAGTACATGGTGGTTAGATCGAAAACTGGTTAAGTGACACTTGGGTACTTGGAAAGAGGGTCATTTTCGATGGTTAATGAACAGGTGAATCTCTACGTTTTCAAACCTCTTCCTCTGGTTTAGTCTTCTATTTGCTTGAGGGCAAGCAAATGCTAAGTTTGGGGAGTTGATATATCATGGTTTTTACCCTATTTAAGCCATGATATAAGTTATTTTTATAGAGTCTTTATAGTATTATGGAGTCTTTTAGAGTCTTTTACAGGTTATAGCACGTTGGGAGCATTATTGGAGTTATTGGAGCTTTATGGAGCATTTGGAGCAAAGCAGAAGTCGTGTTGCTGAGAACCCGATATGAAGCCTTGGTATCGATCGATACTGGCTAGTATCGATCGATACCCATCGCAGCAAGACACGACCTGCGAGTTTTCCAAGACTTGAAGAATTGCAAAAGTGCCCAGAAGTCTTTAATATTTACAAGAAGACCCCAATTCGTGTTTTAGGTTATTTAATAGGATTTTCAGCCACTTGGTTGATGACGCTTATATTATTCTGGATTTGAGAGAGAGCTTTTGAAGGGAAACAAGTCTGATACTTTGTTCGTCTGAGAGAAGATTTCGAACCCTTTGTTACTCTTTCTTATTATTTATTTGAGTATTTATTCAGTCATGTTTATTGTTTCAATCTCCATGTCTGAGTAGATCACCTGTTAGGTTTGGGGTTTTCTCATAGGGATTTCTTTGAATGCTAGGTTGATTAGCTTCTTAGGGTTCATAATCTAAATTAGTTCTTCACCTTAGGTTGTTCTCAAAGCTAATTCTAGATTGATCATCTAGAACTTAGATCTTAGGATAATTGATTAGGCACGAGAGTGCGATTAATTACCTGATAGAATTTATAGTGAGCAAATTGATTATTCGCAAAGAGATTTGGTTTAATTGATTTGTGAACATATCAAACCTAAACTTTAAAGGTGATTTAGACTTTAGGATTCGTAAAGAGATTTGAAATTCCTAGGATTTAGATTTAGATAGTTTTCGCTTTAGCTATATTTTAGTGATTTGAGTTCAAGAACCGTGCGTAATCTGAACCCTGTTAGTTAATTTAGCTGCATTCATTGATTTCCTGAGAAATACCCTGAACCTATCTGCCTCCAACTGAATTTACAACACCTTTAATTGCATACTTGTTTTCAATTACATCTTCTGATTTAGCGTATTTTGGATCTATATAATCTATTGTGTGATATCTTGAGTTCTTGTGTTCGACCCCTGATTTACTGCAGCAACTGCTTTATTACTATTTAGGGTATTAATTTGAGCATATCAATTAATTAACTCATATAAAATGATCTATGTTAATTAAAAAACAACTCATACTTGTATGAGTTAAATGTCCATTCATTTGACATTATATATTTTTTGAAGCGTTCGACCTTTTTTTTACAGGTCTCCATTCTTCTATCTCCTTTTAATTTCACCAACACGACATATTGAAATATAAACAACCTTTTAGCTTGGTTTAAACCTAACATCCATTTTTTTTCGCTCGCTTCTCGTTCTCCGACTAGTTATGTGGTCTTGTATCCGATTTGAGCGTTATATAATATTTTACAAGATTTTCCATTTTTGTTGTCTTTAATATTATACCGAACATGTTATCTTTCCAGGATAGCGCAATCTACCTCTCGTAACAACCATTTTCACATACCCATAAACAGCTCGTGGTCATTATCTTAGTTTTAGAAAGCTCATGTAATTAAGCATTCCTTAATCATTATGTTGGCATGCATGAATTTTTATTTTCGAGCATTGATATTTGTAATTTTATTTGTCTCTTCAAATTTGGATCACTCATCCATGAGTCTGTCGAAATCCCACAAACTTAAATATCTCTAAAGAGCATATCCCATTTAGAATTAAACGTATAATAGATCCTGAAATTTTATTCCCGAACAACAATTAATTAGTAATTTTGTTTTATTTATATTTGATTAATATTCAGTTTTATTATTTTTAGTAATTTTTTTTTTCAAATATGAAATTAAGAAATAATTGGATCTAAATGTATTTTGATATATCACACCTCCAATTTTTTGAATTAGATATTTTGATAGTTTTATTTGTTGGTTTTAAAAAAAAAATGGTGGATGCCAAAGTGAATATTGAGGTGGCACAATTGTGCAAAGCTAATTATATATATATATATTTAAGGAAGTTGCAAAAGGTGTAAATTTGTTCAAAATTTAAAGAAGTTGCAAAAGGTGTAGTGGATTAAGAAGGTTGTTAAGTAAAGAGCCTGCTTGGAGATTAGACTTTTAGAACTTTTAAAACTTTAAAATGAATTACAGTTTTTAAAGTTATAGTTTTACCAAACACATTTAGTATGAAGAGTAGACGAATCTAGATTTGCATTAGGAGTCATCAGGCCCGATCCTTCCTTAAAGCTGATAAATCATTGGATTTAGGCCACACTAAAATATCATAATTGGAGGGCCATAAATTTTTTTTGTTATCATTTTGGGCCACAACACACCGGCCCAATAGCCAAATACTCTCACACATAGAGGGCATATAGAGTCGAACTCTACACCGATAAAATGACAGCAAATGTGTGGCAACCACTGACTCACTATCTCTTTCTTGGAAGGCCACAATTATAATATTATTTTAGTGTAATTGCATTATAAAATCATTTCATACTTATCTCCCTCTTCAAAATACCTTATTATTATTGACATTTAATATTTTTAATTTATTTTAATTACATTGACTATTCTTGTAATTTTTTTAATTGATTATTATTAATATTTTCAGCTAAGTTTATCTTATATATTCATCTTAGATTTTTTTCTACATGTAACATAAATAATTATCTTAGTGAAGAATTAACACTTTCAAAAACATATTAAAAAAATAAAGGATGTTTGGAAACATATTCAAAAAGTGCTCATCTATACTATTAAAACATGAGCACTTTTTGAATATGTTTCCAAATACCCTTTATTTTTTTAAAATAAATTAAACATGTTGCCAAACAAGTATTAAACATATTGCCAAACATTCATTAAATTTATTACTATAAATTTTAAAATTTAAAATTAAATATATTTGAATCAATAACACTTAAATTAGTTCATATTCATCATTTCACAGTGTTATATATAGGCACGCATATTTAAAATATAGTTTTATTTATATTCAATATTTTTGTATTTTTCTCAAATCTAAAACCATTTTTCACATTCTACTACAATATTGTGTTACAAATGCATGTATTTCACTTAGAATTTTACACGTGTAATATGGCACGTGTGATCTTTTGGTTAGCCGATATAGAGGAGAATTATTTATCCCCAACATACACATATATCTCTTATAATTTATAATAAATATCAAATATTAATAGTTAGAAACCCCCATTAATGCATTAATCATAACGATATGCAGTAAATTGCGTTTGTAATTTACATTTATGTGGTTCCAACAATTTAGAAAAAAAAATAGAATTTGCAAATGTTGTACAATGACATGTAAATATTATCAAGGAGACAATGACATGCAAATGTTATACAATGACATGCAAATGTTATACAATGACATGCAAATGTTATACAATGACATGCAAATGTTATACAATGACATGCAAATGTTATACAATGACATGCAAATGTTATACAATGACATGTTGATTGGTTAAAGAGCCTAAGGAAAAGGAGAGATCCTAATACATCATTGTTATTGACTTGTTGAAGAGAAAGGAGAGAATTTTATGTTGATTTTTATATTTATTGATAAGATATTTAAAGAGTATTTTATTATATTTTTTTATGTGAAGAATTAACATATTTCAAATTTTCATACATTATTTTAATAAAATGCCAAAATATAAATTTAAAATTCACAAATCTAAAATACATTTTTCCCAATATTTAATATTATATCAACTAAAATTATACTAATTGAATATTTTTTTTTAATCTAAACTTAATATCAATTAAAAATAATATTTAGATATATAATTTAAATCCATCATAATGGGTTTGATAGATAGATAAATTTATTACTCACAAATCAGTGCTACGATGCAAAAGAATTAAGGAAGTTTCCTCGTTTCATTTTGCCGAGTTAAGGAAGTTTCCTCGTTTCTTCCAGGATCAATCCTTCAAATGTAGATATATAAATGTGCCAATGGTTAATTTACGCTGGCTTCTCTCCAGTAAAAAAAAATAAAAAATAAATAAACCACCAAATAGCATGTTGTCCTCCAGTAGTACACAGCGTCCAAGTTCTAACTCCGGCGATGAAACCACGGATGAACAAGCTCTCTATTCATCCACCATGCACAAGCTTATCCTTGTTTTCAACGGCGGAGCAATAAGTTTGCTGCAGGTCATAGACCAGTCCTCCGCTTCAACCAATGCTGCGGATCGACGAACCCATATCCTTATCCTCAACTTCTGCGTATTCATTCTGATCTACGCCGTCCTCCATGTCCAAGAAGTGAAGCTCACAAGAAACCAAGCTCCGATACATCACTTCGTTGGACACATCAGCCATCTCTTTGGGGCTCTTGCAGCTCTCATGCTCATCTCCATCATTTCGCCCATCTTCACTCTCGTCGTTGCTCCTCTATGGCTTGTTTGGTTGTTCGTTGTAATGTATGTCTCTTTACCAGAACTCATATGCGTGAAGATTAACCACCCAGGTGATGCAGATCCATCAGACCAGCTCTCTCAGGCATAGTAGTTTGAGATCTACTCGATCGTCTTCCACATATCATCTATTTCCTATTTATTTAGAACTGAGTTTCCCATCCATGTCAATCGGGGATTCTTAGACTGTTTTGTTGTTGTGAGTGCGTACCTACGTCTTGGATTCCGTTCTTTTTCTATCTTAAGTGATGCAGCACTGATTGAAAATTCGAAGACGAATCTCTCTTGGCCGGCGAACCTGATGCTGAATATTCCAAATATCTTTATTATTATCTTTTATTTAATTAATTAAGATTATTCTAAATTTTATAGGTTTTAGGGTTTTTGAATTTATTATAAATAGCCTTTCAGATCTATGCTTGTATTCATTTTTTGATGATTTAAAAAAGAAGGAGATTTCTTAACGAGCTTTTGTTAAAGCACTGAGAAATATATTTTCAAACTCTAGTTTTCAGGGTATTCTTAGAATCAACGAATCTCTAGTTCTATCTATAGAAGTTTTCGCTTCATCATTTGGTATCAGAGTTGCGTTTTTTGATTTCTTAATCAGAGATCGATTCTGGATGTCATGGTGAGTGACATCATCTATACTTTCGATGACGAAAGTATTTTTGTCGAGAGAGAATACCATGAGATCTACAAAGAGATCTATGGTGATCCGATCTACGACACCTATGAAGACGACGAGATCTACATAGAGATCTATGGTGATCCAATCTACAACACCTATGAAGATGATGTCCTATAGTTATCAATCATGTCGAATTCATATTCTAAGAATATACTTTTGTGATTCTGATTCGTGCAGATTCGGTATGTGAAGGTTCCATCCAAGATCCGGTTTGTGCAATGTGCACAAACAAGATATCATCAACAAGAAGAAATCAAACCAATATGGAAAAACCGATTAAAGATTCGAGGATGAATCTTTCTTGGCCGGCTAGACATGATGCAACGCAAATTGATGATTCGAGGACGAATCTTTCTTGGCCGGCGAGACCTAATGCATCGAGATATTTGGAATTAAATATTTCAAATATCTTTATTATTATATTTTATTTTATTAATTAAGATTATTTTAGATTTTATAGGTTATAGAGTTTTGAAATTTATTACAAATAGCCTTTTAGGCCTATGTTTGTATTCAGTTTTTGATGATTTAAAAAAAAAGGAGATTTCCTAAAGAGTTTTTGATAAAGCACTGAGAAAAGTATTTTAAAACTCTAATTTTCCGGATATTTTTAGAATCAACGGATCTCTAGTTCTATCCATAGAAATTTTCGCTTCATCATTACGTCCCTCGGAATTAATTTTATATAATTCTACGAAATCTATAACATGCCTTTTTTTATTTTTCTTTAACTCTTGAGTCTTGACATATGTGATGTGTATACAAGGAATGAAGGATCTAAAAGATCCACAATATTATTAGTAAATATTGTATAGCTATTATTTATAGCGTCAATTTGGTTGAAAACCAAAATGAGAAGTGAAATTAGGTAAGTAACCAAAACTTTTTGGACACTAAAATCTCCTGTAGCAAATAGATGGTTGTTTACAATTTGCCCCTCACTCGTTTTTGTTGGAAACTTTCTCTCTCTCTCTGACTCTCCGCTTTCTCTGTCTCTCTCTGTGACTCTATCTCATACATATCAGATCCACCAAGTCTATGGTAATGGCGGTGATGGCTGTGTTGAAGGTGAAGGAACCAAATCCGGCGAAAACCCGACGATTTCGTATTTAAGGTGAATGAAGCAAATTCGATGAAGATCCGACGAAACCCATAGTTCCGATGATGGTGACGGTGAAGTGACGATTCGGCGAAAATCTTCAAGATATGATGATGGCATATATGTACATAGTTGTTAGCACGGTAACATATACATTGATGTAATAAGTTACATGATACAATAACATGTTAACAGTCATTGTATCATGTAAATATGTAGGTTTATCGATAATGTTTTGTTTAGCGTGGTAACATAGTTGTTATCGGTTAACTTTACAAAATGTAGATGATCATTTAAAAGTATCGCTAACTTTTTATTTAACAAGGTTATATATTTGTGTACCTTGCTAATATATATATTGTTTCATATAAATATGTAGATGTATATTTAACTTTCTTTTTAACGCACTAACAAAATTTTTGAATGTTAACTTTCATATTAACGTATCTATAATCGTGAGAGGTATATCATTTATGGGTTTGGGTTTTATACATGCTATTTATTTGTTTTACACGTTAAATAGTTTTGAAACATGGTAACATATTTATTGTATCATATACATATGTAGATGTCTATCTAATTTTCTCTTTAAATCATTAACTAAATTATTGAATGATAACTTTGATATTAACATATCACAATCTTTTCAAAACCATGCATTTTCCTTGGAAGAAATCGAAACCGAGTCGGATATCGACATTTGTATCGGACCTACAATAATCTCCAAAACACGGCGGATCTCTCGTCGTCGAAACTAGATTCCCATTTTCTCTAATCGATCTCTTTGTTAAAAATCACGATCATCTCAAGAAATCTTCTTCAAAACGCAAGCACAACAAAGCCTAGGCACAAACCACTCCGAATCATTCACATCCGCAACGACGGCGTGTTTCGTCACCGCCTCCTCCTTTGCAGCGGCGTAGGTCGCTTCCTCAGAAGCTTGATCCAGTGTCGGTTACGGAAGATCCCACGGCGGGTAAGATTGACGAGAGTTTTGTTGGTGGCGGTGGCTTAACCGCGGAAAATAGGCGTGGCGGTAAAGACGACGGCGGGAACGGAGGTAATCACAGAGGAGGAGGATGCGTTTGATGGTGGTGGTGACTAAGGTTTTTGTGGTGGATGTGCTTGCCTTGAGCAAGAAAAGGCTCGCCGTGGGAATCAATATCTCCGCCTTCGCGCTCATCTTCCTCGAGCTCGCGGTGGCGAGTGTTTTCACGCTCCTCAATCTCTGCCCCGACGCACAGATTCGGCTCAAAATTGAATTGCCATTGTTTTTCCGATATCAGATATGTGATTTTGTGTCGGCTCCATCGTAACTCCTTCGATGTTATTTAATCATTAAATTATTTTATAGGTTTTGTTGTGTTCAATTTTGGAAAGTTGAATTTTGAAAAGCGAAGGAAGAAGAATGATGAAGTTGGAGACGAGAGACGCTAAGAAATAAAGCTGATGAGAGAGAAAAATAATTGATGAAGGGTAAAAGATGATTAATGAAAAATAAACAGTGCTTTGAACATGAAATGGTCAGTTGCCTAATTTCAATGTGTTTCTTAGCCATCTATTACAATTTCTCTTATTTATATCACTACAAGAAACACATGGTGCTTTCCGACGAACATAATTTCGTCGGTAATTTCTGACGAAATTAACATCCATCGGAAAACAGTATCCGTCGGTAATCCGTCGGATGTTTCCGACGGCATTCCGACGACATGCGTCCATCAAAATATTTCCGACGGATTTCCGACGAAAATTAGACAAATGTTGTCACCTTTTCGAAAACCTAAAAAAAAATTGTAAAGTAACATCCGTCGGAAATGGATTTCCGACGGATTAGTGTACACTTGGTATTAAACACGTTTATCTCGTTTACAACTCCAATATCGTAAATCCGTCAGAAATTTCCGACGGATTTCCGACGGATTATTGTACACTTGGTATTAAACACGTTTATCTCGTTTACAACTTCAATCTCGCAAATCCGTCAGAAATTTCCGACGGATGACCAACAATGTGGTTTAGGGTATAGGGTATAGGTTTTATTTTGTAGAAATTGTAGAGAAACAATTGTATGATGTATATACAATAGCTTCAACTTGTCAAATTTCAAAATAAATGTGTGTTATAGATTTTATAAAATTTGATGGAATTGTTAGTATAAGTTAAAGTATAAGGTATAGTAGATGTTCTGAGAAATATTTAAGTTTTATGTTGTAAAATTAATAAAACTCATAGAAAGTCTTTAACATTGATGAATTAACAATTTTTTTGAATGAAACATGTAGATTAGAGATAGTTAAACCATATCACGTAACCCTAAACCCCAAATATACCATAAATCCGTCGGATATCCGTCAGAAATTTCAGACGGATTTCCGAAAGATATGGGTCCTTCAACACATGTAAGGAATATACCGTATATTCCTAAATCTGTCGAAAATTTGCCACGGATTTAATTAAGACAGATTTAGTATTTTTCGAGACCGCGGGAAGATTGAATGCCTAAATGATTTTTTTTGGAAATCCATCGGAAATCGATATATATCATAAATTCGAGACGCTTCTTCTCAGTTCTCTCTTAACTCTCTCTCTCTCTATCTCTCTTCCGACCGTTTCTCTCAACTCTCTTTCCATCTTCTTCCGATTTCTTATCAACTCCCTCTCATCTATCTCTAAAAAACACAAATCTAAACCCAAATCTTCATTTCTAATGGATCCAAACATGTAAGTCTCTGAAATCCCTTTTGTATATTAAATTTCATTGTTATGTATTGTTTTTTACTGGATATAGGATGATATTTGGTGTAGATTTAGGGTTTAGGTGGTTAGAAAATAGGATTGGAATGAGATTGGTTGTTGTTAGGTTTGTTAAATGTTTTTTGTGAGATGAAAAATGGGTTAACAATTTTTTTTTGATTTTTAAAAACGTTTTTGTAATTTTCGAACTCCTAAAAACGTTTAGCAAAATATTTGATAATTAAAAAAACGATATTAATTGTCGTTTAAGTGTTGACAAGAAGAATGGCTCGCTTCCAACTTTCTGCTCAGGCCTCTCCCCCTCAATTAGAGGGTTTGGAGTTTTCTCTCCGAAAGGAAACTCTCCTTGTCGGTATATCATTTCCATTTTTCCCATCTAAAAATTGCTATTTCCTCACCCGTTAAGGAAGTTTCCCCGAAATCCATGAGTCTCGGCTTTGAATCTTTAGGGTTCTCCACCTACAACCCGCCGCTCCTTAACACTTCTCTTGCGAAATCTCAATACAAACAAGTTCTTTGGAGAAGAAAAGATCTGTTTCTGCTACTCATGGACGGTATGTTGAATTCGGCGTTGAGTGCTGCGAACGATGCCAAGGATTTAGAAGATCTATGACATAGTGAGATGGGTTGCTTTACCGAGATAAAGCTTCCAGTTTGTATTCGAATGGGAAACGGATCTGCTCACCGTGATGAAATCTGGCTTTTGGACATATGATGAATGGGGTGTAGTGATGGACCTGTGGGTGGAAAATCTTCCGTCAGACTTCTTAAAAAAGGCTCCGATGTGGATTAAAGTTCACAAAATTCCAGTAAACTTCTTCACTTTGGATACCATTGGTGCATTAGCGGATGCCCAGAGAAACCTCTGTTGCAAGAAGAGTACTAGTGGCAATTGATTGCGTATGAATCTAAATGCAAGAAGTGCTTCCATTGTCTCCGTCTGACACACGAGAAACAGTGCTACCCCTTGCTGCAGGGGAACATAAACAGGGGGAACAACTCAAGCTGGAAACAGAATACACAAATCCCTGCAACAAAGCGGATATTGGAATCCCTAGCGGTGTCTTCAAACATTGGCGTCTCCCATTAGAGAAGAGCATTTGGAGAGGAATGCTGAGTCTGGCACTAAACGCGGACATTACTGCCACAGCCTTAAATCAACTCGAGAATTCAGGATTTCAACAGCCCTTTCAGAAAACGAGCTCCTGGTCTCGAAAGAGGAGCTCAAGTCATCTAGCTACAAAAGCCAACTCTCACGGGCTTGGTAATTCCCCAAGTAAAGAAGCTGAGCAACCAGCTAAACGCAAACCAACATATGCCACTGAAGCGTCGTCTAAACTCTCGAAACAAGCACTTGGTTTGATGGAAACGTTCTTTCTGCTCAAACTCAAAGGTTAAAATGCAGAAATTATATGAAGACTTGGATAAAGAGACGTCTAAGCTGAATCCAAACTTCCAGAAGATTTCGGAGTGGAAATTAGAACTTTCAAAGGCGATTAGAGAGAAATAAATCTTCTGGAAACAAAAAAAAGCATAGAGAGATGGCTCAAAGATGGAGATAAGAATACTCGTTTCTTCCATGGCAGTGTACAAGCAAGAAGATTGAAAAATAAAATTCTATCACTAGTGGATAACGAGGGGAATTTCCTCAATTTTCTGAAGAAGCTAAAGGAAGAATCGATGTGGAATTTTTCAACAAGCTCTTTAGCTCATCGAACCCTGCTTATCCCGATGAACTCCTGGAAGGTTTTCAAGCTAAGGTGACCCATGAGATGAACCGTGAGCTTACAAAACCAGTAACAAATGCAGAAATTAAAAAAGCAATGAAAAGCATTGATGATGATATTGGGACTAATATATCATACTTACTAGATTTACTGGAAAATTATTCTTGCGAGAAGGAGATTCGTACTACGATTCCTTGGATACTCTGGAACATCTGGAAAAACCGAAACTCCATCATAATAGCGGGTAAACAAGAAGCTGTGAGCGTGGTGGTTCAAAGAACTTATGAGGAGGCTGAACCGTGGACGAAAGTGAACAAACCGCCTGATCGGTTAATCCCGAACAGGTCAGCGATCAGCTTATCGGACAATTTTTGGCATCCTCCAAGCGATGGCCTTACAAAATGCAATATGAATGGTGGTGGCGCTTGGATAGCCAGAAACCACGCCGGATCAGTCCTTATCACACTCGTGAAGCTTTTACTCCATCGCCGGACAGGATGACTGCAGAGTTTCGATGCATTATATGGACTCTACATAGCATGCGCGACATCAGAATAGCATGAGTGCTGGTAATGTCTGATTATCAAGCAGTGATTGACGCTATAGCCAAACCCCTTGACTGACCACAATATCGAGCATTCACAGAAAGCATTTATCGTCTCCGCTCTTCGTTTGAGAGCTACTCTTTCGATTTAGAAAGGATTGGGGCTAACGCTATTGCACGAGAAATATCCAAGAGTGTCACTAGGGATGGGCGGTTCCAATCTTACCCCGCCATGGGTGGACCTTCGTGGCTTCAAGACCGTTTACACCGTGAGGCTGTTTCGAGTATCTAATCATCCTTCCCTTAGGATTTGATGCTCAACTTGTCTCTGTTTTATTTAGTGTCATGTCTTGATACTATGTTTCTTGGTTTCCCAAAATTAATAAGGCTCGAGACGTTAAAAAAAAAAATATTAAAAATTATGAAAGTTATAGAATTTTAAAAACGTTTTTTGAAAATTATGAAAATTTTAAAATTTTAATGAAAATTTTGAATATTTTGGAACATTTGAAAATTTAGAATTTTTTATGATAATTTTGATTTTTTTTTTTAAATGTTTTGAAATTTTTTAATATTTTCGATTTTTTTTTTCAATTTTTTGAATTTTTGATTTTTTTTTTTCCAATTTTTTGAATATTTTGAATTTTGGAAAGTTTTAGAAATTTTTGGATTTTTTATAAAAATTTTGGAATTTTACAATTCAATGTACTAACGTTATTATGTTTTTTTCCTCTTGAATAACGAGGAATAACAACATTATTCTCTCGGTAAGATTTGATTTGTTTTCATTATTTTTATATTTTGTAATTTCATTAATAATTTTTATAATATTTCGTAGAAAACTCGACAAGTCAAGGGTCGATGCTGTGGGTTAGGCAGACTTCCAACCCAAGAATCTTATTTTTGGGTATGCTTTGGAGTACAAGGACGAAATCGAGAGGCTCAGCGAAACTGTGAAAGACCGTGACGCGAAACTCGAAGAGTTGGAATGCGCACACAACTCAACCCGGGAAAAACTCACGGATATGAAAAAGATCATGAAAAATGTCTTCCCTCATCTCTTTCCGAACTAAATTTGCTATGTTTTTTTTTAATGGGCAATTCTACAAAATAGCACCAAAAAACTTAAAGTTCAATAATTTAGCACCCAATGCTGAAAATCCCAAAACTAGCATTCATTTAAAGGGAAAATGACTAAACTATCCTCTTTGTTAATAAAACACATTATCAAAAAGGAAAAGTCGACAATGCAATTCTATCTTCTCTCTTGTTGAGGCCGACCGTTTTCCCCTTTTCTTCGAGACTTCAATCCCTATATTCCGTCGCCGGATTTCTCGTTTTTGATCATCGGACTAGTTTAATTTCTCGTCTTTGTCGCCAGATTTCTCAACTTCTTTTTCCGATTCGAGATTTTCAGATTTGGTAAGATGTTATCTCGTAACCACTATCTCTCAAATCTCAATCGCCGACGGTACCTCCGTCCAGCCCATTTTTTCGTCAGCCATCTTACGTGACCATGTCACTGTTATCTCTCAGTAAGTTCATCTTCTGCTCCGTTTGTTGTTTATGTTTTTCTGCGTGCGATTTGAAGTTCCTTTTCTATTGAATTTGTGCAACATCCTGTCCTTTTTTTAGTTGTCAAATTCAGTTCTTTTCGTCATGTTCTCTCCTTTTCACCACTGATTTGCTTGGTTGGGGTTGGTTTTGGATGCTTGTGTGAGGTTAATGTTGTTTAATTATGGAGTGATTTAGTGATATTTTGGTTAATTAAGGTTTATTAGTCAAACCTTATGGTTTAGTGTAAATGTGTGTTGTAGAATGCTCGTGGCTTTCCATGAGTTGTTTTTGCTTCATCTCTCGTGGTTTGTGTTTGAATTCATGTGTAAGACTGATCTTGTTTTGTGAGTGAAGGAGACGATCTTGAAGAGCTTACGTAGCACTGGACAAGAAGTAATATCCTAATATACTCACCACATCGACGAGCGGAGAAGCGGCATATGCGAAAGTTGCAACGGCAAAAACTTCAGTGTGGTGGGACGTTGAGAACTGCCCTTTCAAACACAAACAAACGTGTGAAGCTACGCTCTGCAGAATTAATATATTATTGTAAAGCTCGTCAATAATGTTTCCCTTTCAAAATTCTTTCCAGATCTTCTGTGATATTGTGATTGTAGTATTGTAAATTGATAGACGATTGTCTCCTTTTAATAAATGAGCCTTTTAGTTATGTGATGATGTCAAACAAAAAAAAAGTTATGTGATTTTGTTAGCAACAAAGTTGATCTTAACGATTTAGGAAGTTTTTTAAAAAATTTAGGAAGGATTTCAAATATTTTAGGAAGGCTTTCCTAAATCGTTAAGAAAGTTTAACCATAGACTTTAGAAACTTTAATCATAGACAATAAACTACATGTTGGTAGAACGAAGAAATAATCTGCATTTACAAGAAGGATAAAAAAATCAGCAAGAATAACAATGCAATTTAGAAAATACTACAAAATTAATGGAATACTGATATTTCATTGGATAGCAATATATCACAAAATAATCAAAATAAACATATTTAGGAACATATATAACGTATTTCGGAAAGACTTCATAAATACGTTATATATTTAGGAACATATATAACATATTTCGGAAAGACTTCCTAAATGAACAAATGATGAAAACTGATCCTTTCTTGAAAATGGATCGTATTTAGGAACATATATAACGTATTTAGGAAAGCTTTCCTAAATGATGAAAAATGATGAAAACTGATCCTTTCTTGAAAATGAAACGTATTTAGGAACATATATAACATATTTCGGAAAGACTTCCTAAATGAACAAATGATGAAAACTGATCCTTTCTTGAAAATGAATCGTATTTAGGAACATATATAACGTATTTAGGAAAGCTTTCCTAAATGATGAAAAATGATGAAAACTGATCCTTTCTTGAAAATGAAACGTATTTAGGAACATATATAACATATTTCGGAAAGACTTCCTAAATGAACAAATGATGAAAACTGATCCTTTCTTGAAAATGAATCGTATTTAGGAACATATATAACGTATTTAGGAAAGCTTTCCTAAATGATGAAAAATGATGAAAACTGATACTTTCTTGAAAATGAAACGTATTTACGAACATATATAACATATTTCGGAAAGACTTCCTAAATGAACAAATGATGAAAACTGATCCTTTCTTGAAAATGAATCGTATTTAGGAACATATATAACGTATTTAGGAAAGCTTTCCTAAATGATGAAAAATGATGAAAAATGATGAAAACTGATCCTTTCTTGAAAATAAAACGTATTTAGGAACATATATAACATATTTCGGAAAGACTTCCTAAATGAACAAATGATGAAAACTGATCCTTTCTTGAAAATGAATCATATTTAGGAACATATATAACGTATTTAGGAAAGCTTTCCTAAATGATGAAAAATTATGAAAACTGATCCTTTCTTGAAAATGAAACGTATTTAGGAACATATATAACATATTTCGGAAAGACTTCCTAAATGAACAAATGATGAAAACTGATCCTTTCTTGAAAATGGATCGTATTTAGGAACATATATAACGTATTTAGGAAAGCTTTCCTAAATGATGAAAAATGATGAAAACTGATACTTTCTTGAAAATGAAACGTATTTACGAACATATATAACATATTTCGGAAAGACTTCCTAAATGAACAAATGATGAAAACTGATCCTTTCTTGAAAATGAATCGTATTTAGGAACATATATAACGTATTTAGGAAAGCTTTCCTAAATGATGAAAAATGATGAAAACTGATCCTTTCTTGAAAATGAAACGTATTTAGGAACATATATAACATATTTCGGAAAGACTTCCTAAATGAACAAATGATGAAAACTGATCCTTTCTTGAAAATGAATCGTATTTAGGAACATATATAACGTATTTAGGAAAGCTTTCCTAAATGATGAAAAATACCCCACATCGCGAATGCTTTGACAATTGCAAATAACGTATTTAGGAACATATATAACGTATTTAGGAAAGCTTTCCTAAATGATGAAAAATGATCATTTCTGGAAATGAAACGTATTTAGGAACATATATAACGTATTTAAGAAAACCTTCCTAAATGAACAAGAAACATAAAACTATAAAAGACTATTAACAGTTGATTTTCATACGTAAATAAAGCATCAGAACATGTGTTGTTGTTTGACTACACAAAGAAATAAAGATACAAATGATAAAAAATGATACTTTCTGGAAATGAAACGTATTTAAGAACCATTTAAGAATATATATAACATATTTAGGAAAGTCTTCCTAAATGATGAAAAATGCTCATTTCTGAAAATGAAACGTATTTAGGAACATATATAACGTATTTAGGAAAGCTTTCCTAAATGATGAAAATGATCCTTTCTGGAAATGAAACATATCTAGGAACTATTTAGGAACATGTATAACGTATTTAGGAAAGTCTTCCTAAATGATGAAAAATGCTCCTTTCTGGAAATGAAACGTATTTAGGAACATATATAACGTATTTAGGAAAGCTTTCCTAAATGATGAAAAATGATACTTTCTGGAAATGAAACGTATTTAAGAACCATTTAGGAATATACATATTTAGGAAAGTCTTCATAAATGATGAAAAATGCTCCTTTCTGAAAATAAAACGTAGTTTGGAACATATATAACGTATTTAGGAAAGCTTTCATAAATGATGAAAAATGATCATTTATGGAAATGAAACGTATTTAGGAACCATTTAGAAACATATATAACGTATTTAAGAAAGCTTTCCTAAATGAACAAGAAACAGAAAACTATAAAAGACTATTAACCGTTGATTTTCAGCCCATCTTGACCATAAGAAACAGAAAACTATAAAAAACAGGAAAGCACCACTACGGTTGTTAAAATCGTTGATTCAAGAATCACTTTCCCTGTTTCAACAGCAAAATCTCATGAATAATGTCATTATAATGTGGTCTGGTCCCAAGAATTATCAGATCATGAAATCCCATTTTATATTATTAATCAGAAATTGGTATGCATCGGAAGGGTTTATTTCTAAAATCCTGCAACAGTAAACACAAAGGCATACAACATTCTTCAAACACCAATTCAAACTCAGAATCCAAATTAAATTTTGTTTTTTTTCACTTGTGCCCCTAACAAAGAATCAAAATCTTGCCAAAGGGTATCTCTTGCATAATACGCAAACTGTACACCTGAAGACTTTGTCATGGAAAGATGAACAAGCAGAGATCCCACTGATAATATCATCACAAGGAGGCAATCCATTTTATTCTAGATTTGAACACCATCTCCTACCAACCCGGAAATCGAGCTCTTTCCCCAATTAAAGAACCATGAGAACCAAAACAACAGAAAAGCATCAAAATCCAGTGGATGTATATTCCACAACACACAGAATTCGGAATTACACACAGAAAATCGAGCTTCTTTCTCCTCTTTATTGTTTTATTTTACCCAAGACGAATAATCCAAGGCGAGATCCAGGGTTAAACGAACAACCTCGAATTGCAGGAGAAACGAAGCACGCTCAATTCGACGATTCTTCACTTTCATACAAACGAAGCAACCTCAAGGCGAGCTATAACAGTTTTCCCCTGAAACCAGACCCCACAAATTTCAAAAAAATTTCCAAGTACAGAAACACAAACGATTCTTCACTTTCATACAACAAACTCACAATGTAGCTCAGGTTCAAGATCCCAGGTCCAGGCCCCACTGGATAAACATCTCCATCAACAACATCTCCTACGATCGTCTTCAAAATCACTTCCGCATCAGCCGACGAAACAGGCAACGATGGTATGAGCGGAGAATCGCCACTCAATTCGACGGCCTCCTCTGATAGTCTCTCACACCCATCGACGCTTGCCCACCCAGGAGTCGTCGGATCTCCTAACCCATTATAAACGGTACCCACCTGAACCCCACTCGGCGGCATCCATTTACTCGCCGGAAAACAGTCGTCTCCGCCGTAATCTGTCTTGTCTGTGTAGATCACGACGCCTACAGCTCCCGCCTGGTACTCGTTATTCACTATGTCTCCTCTGTAAATCTGTCTGATCTGATTAAACCAGCGACGTAATCGGACTGAGCGTCACTCTCGCCTTCGCTAATAACCAAACCTCACTCGTCAAGCGTTTCCTCCTTCATCGTCTCAATCACGAAACCCTCCGATGCTGAATCATCCCTTCCGATCATTGCAGATTTTGAATCACCCGTTTTTGTAAAACAGGTTCATGTTTATCTTCATCGTCGTCCCGTCATCTTCTAAGTAATTGTTTTTTTTTATTAATTCTCCTTAAGATTGTGTGAGAATGATATTATGGATAAAATAGTCTTTTGTCTTTAATGAATGCTATAAACAGGATTTTTTGATGTAGGTGCTAGTTTGGTCAGAAAGTTTTCAAAAAGTGCTATTTTGATCAATTTCTCATTTTTAATCACATTTTCTATTTTATAATTTTTTTTGTTTAATGAATTAATTAATTAAGAAATTTTAATATTTATAATTAATTTTAATTAATTAATTAGATTATTATTTAATATATTTAAAATTTTGAATTATTAATTAATAAATTTAATTCATTAAATAAAATTTTAAAAAAAAAACCAAATTATTTAGTTCCGTCAGAAATAGTCCTTGGAAATAGTCCGTCGGAAATACATTCGTCGGACTAACAACATGATATTCCAACACAGGATATTCCAATAAAGATCTGTCGGAATATCCGTCGGAAACAACGCCCGTCGAAAATACGGTCGTCGGTAATCTGTCGGAAATTTTCGACGGAATTTCGACCAAAATCAATTTCCGACGAGCTGGAACCGACTGATTTTGTCACGTCGGAAATCCGTCAAAAATGGCTTTTTTTACTTATTTCCGTCGGGAACTGTCGTCGGAAATAGCATGTTCTCTTGTAATGTATATTATAGAGATTTGTATCTATTTAGTTTAGAAAAGATGTTTAGTATAAATATGTACGTAGTCCTAAAAGTTATTTTTATGAGAGTAATAACATATTCTTCCAATTCTAAATCACTCATCACATAGGATTATGTAACAATCGATTTCTCTACTCGTTTTTATTTTTCTTTAATTTTAAGCCAAAGTGCTTATATTATTCAAGTCTATCATAAAATTCTGAATCCGAACCATAATGATCTAACGATCGGCTTCGTTCCTTTTTTTTTATTTTTCTTTTAAGCCAACGTACTTCCATTATTCAAGTCTATCATAGACTTCTGAATCCGTGCCATAACGATCTAACAACCGGTTCTGTTTTTGTATTTTGTTTTTCCTTTTAAGCCAAATGCTTCTTGATGCGGTCAGATTGTTTCTAAAACTCTATGTTTTAAATTTATAAACCTAAAAGTTATGTAAGTGCACAAACGTGCGTTGTAGTACTTTATGTATCGATCCGCATGGAGGGGGAAAAACGATCTATTTTCCCCTGAGAAGTATCATATAATAACAGATGCCCCCAGAGTTTGAGTGTAGTGCTATTTCCCCACCTAATCAAAGTTCGAAACTTATTTCCTCACCGAATCAAAGTTTAAAACCTATTTGCCACCGAAATCAAAGTTCGAAATCTATTTTCCCACGTACTATGATTTAAGTCGGTTTACTGTATACCAATTAACTGTTAACCAAATTAATACCAATAAAAACCAAAATTAATCTACCCCTTAAACCAGATTCCAATTTTAACCACGTAAACACTGAAATAAACCAAAATTAAACCTGAATACAATCGGTTATAACATTAACCATTTCTTCTTCTTCTTCTTCCCCTATCTAATTTCTCTTTTTTCCTTAATCCGTTTACAACTAATCCAACTTTACCCAGCAGATCCAGACGAAGGAGGAGGAAGAGAAGAGAAACTCGTGGATGCAGTCGAAGTACAAAAGTGTGAGGAAGAGGAGGAAGAGAAGAGCGTATCGGCGATGCCGATTTCAATTTCACCGCGGCGGCTCAGTTTCACCTTCGACGCAAATCAGTTTTGTCTCCGCGGCGGCGATCCCGATTTCAATTTCACCGCGGCGGCTCAGTTTCAACTTCGACGCGGCTCAGTTTTGTCTCCGCGGCGGCTGTAAGTGACGGCGATTCTCAGGCGAAGAAGCCATCAGTGCGAATGAGTTTGTGGTCGACAGCTTTTGTTTTCAGCAAGAAGCTTCAAAAATGGAGGCAATTGCAGAAGATGACGAAGCCCATAACTCTGAATTAATTGGAGACGAAGAGGCCAGCATTGCAAATCAACGAATCAAATGGAGTTGAAGGAGAAGTTTATTTAATCCATCCGAGAAGCCCATAACTCTGAATTAATTGATTTGGGGACGGTTAATTTTAAATTTCTGCAGAATTCAAAAATTGAATATTATGTTTCGCACATTCAAAAGTTTACCCAGAAACTGAATAAATTTGTTTTTGTTTAATTTTTCGTGAAACATGTGTTTACAGACTTTGCAACGAACCCAGAGGTGACAATAAAGATGATTTGCTCAGTTTGGCCTTAGAGATGAGATTGCAATCTTTTAAGAATAGAAAGAAAAAAATTAAGAAGATCGGGTTTGTTTTTTTTTTTGGTCGAAGAAGATCGTGTTTTAGGTCATGTTTTAAGTCAAATCGGATTTTAATTCGGTTTGGTGTCCGTTTAAGTGGTTTGGTTTTGGATTTACGGTTTACATTAGAAACCGCTCGAAACCGATAATAAACCGATTAAATTTGATTTGGGGACAAATAGATTTTAAACTTTCATTCGGTGGGTAAATAGGTTTCGAACTTTGATTAGGTGGGGAAATAGCATTAGGCTCAAACTCTCAGGGAGAAATAGATCGTTTTTCCCATGGAGGGAAAGCTGTTCTGAAAAACCTTAGACAAAGAGTTAGCAGTGAAGTCTAAAACGAGAATAAGTTTTATAGGGTTTTGTCACGAAAATTGTAAAAAACGGAAAAACGGAAAATTGCTTGTAAAATAGCCTAAAAAAATTGATGGCATAAACTTAAACGGTGTTGGGTCGACATGGATATCATAGGGTATGCTCGATTCAATCACGGCCACTAAGCTCTTAGTAACACGATTCTAGATTTTAATTCCACGAACTGAACTGAATAAATGGCGTAGCCTATTTTCGTACATCCTACGTACCAACAATCTATATACTCGACCAGTAGCTTTCGTCTATGGTCGCGCATAAAATCGTGTTGTTCGCATTGGTTCTTCTTAGTTCACGGCACTCCGTAAATATACTTTCGTATCTTACGACGCGACACACACATATAGATGAACGATTCATTTAGATTCAACATTTTTGGTGGTACTTAACACCTAGGAATCAACCTCTACTTCTTGACGCTATATTCATGCATTAACAATGATCTATAAGAAAGAGCTCTAGAATTCGGCTATGGTTTTACCTTGTGAAATCCTTATCGAACATAGAATTCCCCTCGATAATCCATTTAAACCTAACGATTAAACTAGTTGCACATAATGGAATTAAAATACATGATTAAATAAAGCAAGAGATTGGTGAAAGAGTCTCTCGAATTTAAAAACAATGTCCGGAGAGAACTTTTTCACCAATCTCGAAAGTAAATAACAAAAACTCGAAAGAAGTAACGTAAAGCAAAAACAACAGGGCAAAGTGTGGCACGAAAAGAAGCACACGAAACTTGGTCTTTAAAACACATATTTATAGGTCTTGAGCTCTGCTTTCGTCGGTAGGGTTTCTCCTTGACGGGAATTGAATGGGCCTTGAAATTGGGCTTACGAGAAGAAATCATCTTGGCCGAATGTCCAGGGAGTCTGGGCGCGGTGAACCTTCACTTGGCCGCGGGTGGAGCCTTTCTGGCCGCGGCGGTGTGCCTCTCGGCCACGGCTAGGACTGCTACGGGAGTGGCCTGATGGGACGTCTTGATCTTGATGTATCTGTTGATTGAACCGTTGGATCGTCCTCAAATATGTTGGAATGGAAAGGTAGCTGGTCCTTCTTGAATATTTCTAAAATTGGGCTGGATCAGACGGTGAGAAGAACATCTTTGGCAATTGAACTTCTGACGGTTTGACTCTGAGCCGAAAATCTGGTTTTTCTGTTTTTGCGTAAGTAACCTGAAAAGAGTTTTGAAACTACAAATATGCGAAAACCGTAATAAAAACATATAAAAGAGAATGAAACACTTATTAAAGTGTTCTAAAATATATAGTAAAAGGGGTAAAAATACGGTGTTATCACACCCATGGACTTAAACTTTGTTTGTCCTCAAACAAAACAAAACCAAAGCCTGGAAAGATCAAACAAAAATCATAGGGAACTAGAATTCTCGGAGACCATCCTTCTAAACCATAACCATTGAACTACATCAATCGCAATCTAGCCTAGAAAATTCTCACCAGAAGTTTCTGTAACACTAGTCCACGGTATCCGTCATACGAAATATAAGCTTTCAAATTCCAAAATTCAGGTCAACTAGCTCTCTAAATTCATTAAGTGCAAACGTGAACTTCTCATCAAAAGGATCAAACCAAGACAATCGAGGCTAGATATTAAAGGCATTTAGAGGTGAGGTTAAAAGTGTTTCAGATTACCGTAATTTCACCGGAAGGTGCGAGATATTATGCAAAACAGCAAGAGAGGATGGACATATTGAGAACCACAACTTCTAGTCACATCTTCTTGCGTAAAAATGTAGCACTTCCTCATTTTTTCCAAAAATAGAAGTTTTATGTCATCCCCCCAGACTTAGAATTTTATGTGGGCTCGGAATGACAGACTTCTCGTAAACGAACCATGGATGGCTCATAAGTATTTCGGCCAGCCTAGGCTCTAGTTTCCTTTCCCTTTCAATTTTTTTTTTTTCGAAATTGAGAAACACCTTTTATTGAGATAGTCTTAGGGGCACAAAATTTTACCATGTTTTTGAGTTTTCCAAGGCATAACCAAGCTCTCGTCTTTGTTGAATTTACCTCCACCGATTGTGTATAGTCTCTGTCTTTAGTGACTAAAAATTGTGTCGTTCCTCCCTCTCCGGCGTTTTTGCACATATCTGCACATAAGACACAAAGAAAGATGCATGAGGTCTGAACAATGGTTAAGTTTCGGGTGGGGTACCAACTAAAGATGAGCTGGTCATTCAGGTACGACAAAGAGTGGTAAAAGGTAAAAGAATATCCTGAATATATGATTCGTTATCTTTACCTAAACCTATGATGAGAAAGTTAAGTCAAGTTAAAGTCCAAGTATAATAGAGCTAGTATATTCCATCTTATAGAATTTCTACGATCTAAGTTCCTATCGTCATGGATTTCTTTCATGGATTTCTTTTATCATTCCCTCAAAACGTATTTTTAAAAAGAAAACATGATAAATGCAAAATGCAAAGACTCATGAAAGAAATGGTGATTAGTAAGGGAAGGAATCCTCCCCCAGACTTAAATCACATTGTCCTCAGTGTGAAATAAATCGAGCAAGGACAAGAAATAGATGTATGTAATAATTGAAAACATTTCGGGAAAAAGAAAACTTACGTGGAAGTGGTGGGGATTTGATGTGGGAATGGAATGGTGGTGAATGGGGAATGGTAGATGGTGTTGTGGTGATGGGGAATGGGTGTGGAGGTGATTAAGAATGGATAGGATTCGATCGGGGATCAAAGCGAATTGATCGGGAACGACATGGGTTGGTCAAAGGGCTGCACCCGCGACCACATGGAGCTTCGCTGCGGCTCGATTGATCGCGACTGCGGCGGAAGGGGAGCTGGCCGCGGCTCAGGTCTTTGCACCAGCGGTCGGGCTTCTTTTGCGGTCAAGTTCTTCATCACGGTTTGTGTTGGACCGAGCAGCACCGAACCGTGCAATTCCATCTTTTTGTCTTTTTGGTTTATTGATTTTTTTGGTTTTTTTTGGTTTTTTAGAAATCTGAAACTAAGAAAAAGAAAGCGTTAATAGAAAAAGAAAGAAAAAACATACCTAAAATGGGTTGCCTCCCATTGAGCGCTTTTGTTTAAAGTCGTTTAGCTCGACGTTGGTAACGAGATGAGTTTAATCATAGAAAGACAGTTTCTTGTGACAAGTCTTCTTTGAACTCCTTTCGGTTTCCTCGACATGTGACTCATCACTCCATAGTGAGTCAGTATTGGGTTCGGGGTCATTCGATTTCTTGAACTTGAGCGGGACAGCATCGTAGAACACGTCTTTGTCGATGTTAGCAAAGGAAACACGTCGATTTGGTCAATCCATAATGGCTCTGACAGTTGAAAAGAAAGGCCATCCTAGGATTACCGGTGTAGCATCAACTTTTGTCGCTTTGAAAATGTAGAAGTCGGCGAGAGCTATGCAATCTCCGATCCTTACGGGCATGTCATAGGCGATCCCCTTTGGTGTAGCACAAGATTCATCAGCCATGCTGATTTTTGTTCGGGTACGGTGCACGTGCTTGATACCGAGGCGTTTAGCAGTTGATTTTGACATGATACTTAAGCAGGCTCCGGAGTCACAAAGAATGTCTTTAAACCTGACTCCATGGATGTTGCAAGTGATTATAAACTGCCCTTGCTCTGAAATCTTATGGAGACTTCGAACGGGTCTTCCATTCATAGCATTTACAAAGAGGTCTTGTATCTCCGAGATGGATTATTTGCTTTCACAAAAGAAGTGACCAATCATGTGGTCCATGCATGCTTTAGAAAACGTGGTTCCTCGAGGTAGATTGCGAACCAAGCTGTTGAATTCCTCTAACTTTTCCAAGCTAATCTTGTTCGGGCAACTTTTGTGTTTCTCGGGATGAAATAGACGAATAGCATAAGAAGCGCCATAAGGCATTGATGAATGCCTTGCTCTCCTGAAGTAAGTGTGAATGTCCTCTTTGCTCTCCTTGATGTAGCGGAAGAAAGCGTATAAAGGTCCTCTTTCCCAAACTTCTTCGAAAGAGATGTCCATCGGAATTGATTTCACAAAGTCGTTGAACTCGATCAATCTCTCTCAGATGATGCTTTGTGTCTTTGGCTCCTCGGGTATTGTATTTGCAGGAGGTGTTGGTTCAAAGGCTGAGTAGGACTCACAGTAAGAGTTCGTGGTGTCAAAGCAATGAGGCATGTAGATACTCCTTGGCGGGCTCCTTTGAAGTGTTGTTGAAGAAGAGGATGTGGCTTCATCATGAGCTTGAATCACCTTGAAAGGTGCATATGACTCTGGTTCCCAGCTGCTTGGAGGGTTTGTTGAAGCTTGAGAATCAATGGAGAAGACAGCTTGCTCGGAAGAGGGTGAACAGGACTCAAAACGTCCAAGGAGAGACGAGCAAGAGCTGGCCGCGGCTGGAGGGGACGGAGGCGCGGCAGAAAGAAGCTCGGCCGCGGGTAGAAGAGCCGCACTCGCGGCGAAAGGTGGTTTGGCCACGGCTGGAGGGGCTGCGACCACGGTGAGGGGAGTCTATGGGGAATTCTTTGGTTCGTCGTCATGATCATCAAGTGTTATAGCATGCTCATCATGATCTTTAAAAAGGTTCTCCAAACAAACTTTGGTTGTCTTTCGAGTGTCAGATAGGTGACTAACCGTAGCGTCAGTTTCTCTAGCCTTGTACTCGGCTTTTGCATTACATTTGGAGGAATTCGTGAGGAGTAAGGATGTGTTTTCTTTTTTCTCTATCTCACTCATTCCATGCGCAAAGAACACAATGGCATACAAGTTAGCAAATAGTGCTCGTATATACCCAATGGATATTTAAGCTTTTGTAAACTCGGTACCCTCAATTTGGATTTCCGAACTATTCAAAGTATTTAAGCTATTTGACAAAAAATATATATATATATATATATATATATATATATATATTAAACATTGGATATTGTTTTTTGATAAACTCAATCAATATATTATTTTATATGTAGTTACGATTGGTAAAGTTATGTATAGGGTATCAAGAGAGTTTTAGCTTTTTAAAACTGAATTACTAACTTTTCTCTTAGTAGACTGTTTTTACCATTTTCTTTAAGTAGACTATTATTTCGGATTTGTTATTCTCTATATAAATGTGGGGGTGAAAATCTCCACCCAGTAAAATAGGCCCAAAAATCCAATGGTAAAAATGTCTGACGAAGACAAAGGTATATACGAGGTGGCGAGCCGAGCTGAAAGGCCCACTAGGTAGAGTTTATGGTCAAAATAGATTAAATGCAGACCCGTTAGTCAATCCTGACGAAACCAAAGATTAATTTAAATCGGTGAATTAAGGCACGTTGACGTAACGGCAGGATCCTCCGCATTAAAGAATATTCATGGCGAATCAGGCAGAGTAAACGATAACGTTAAACTCAATCTCGGAGTATAAATCAAGGGCAAGGGCAAAGAGCAAAACAACTTCGTCTTCCCGCAACTAGCACTACACGCTTAAACACTTACCAATTCTTTGTTCTTATTTTTATAAAATCACTCTTGAGATCGAAATACTAATCACAATTACTCCTAAAATCTTGTTCAAATCCACTTCTTGAATCCGTTTGGTTTTCTCGAGCAACAAACTTTCAGTTTATTTTTTGATATACCATAGGCTCTTTTGTTATTAAAGATAAGCTAAAATCCTCCGTTTTTTCTATTTACAAATTTTAACCGTTGTAATTCCAGCTCTAACAATAGTTTTTCAAATTTCTTTGGATGACTTCTTTTTTGTCACAAGAGCACTTCGAATTGTTAATTGAACGCCAAAGATGGATTAGTTTGTAGGATTTAATATTTTAAGACACATAATTCATACATGTAAATTAACAAGTATATTTGCTAAGCAATATACTTGTATTTACGATTTTTAAAATATTTTATAATGTTGACTATTATATGTAAATTAATATTACTATTTTTTTATATATCGTCTTAAGGAGGAATGCTAATTTTCATACTAATTGAGTAATTGTGATAAAAGGAATAACAAATCTTAAGAAAATGTATATATGAACAAGATTTTAAATAATAACAAAAAGGAGAGTATTTGCATCGTGTAACAAAGAAAAACTACATAATTAGTAAAATAACAAAAAACTATTCACGACACATCTTTTTCTTTAATCCTATTTTACCTTTCTTCATTCTCTCTTATGTGCTCGCATTTTTCCTTCATTCGTTTATTCTCTAACGTTCTCCCCAAAACCAGAGCTCCACAATGATTCATGAGATAGTGATTTACTCTCTAAAACTCTTCACATATCCATCTCAACATCCACAACCACCGAATCTCTTCACGCTGATCCTCTTTCTCCCTCGGCTTACTTCGATTCCGCTGCAGTCTCCGAAGTTTCTCCTCCACACAGGTTCTTTAATGTCTCCTTTAGCTCATATCCGAAAATCACTTTTCACCAATTTATAATGGATGGTGACGGCGTTGATAACACCATATTTTACATGTTTTTAGGGCTTTATTTTCATATGGTTCAATCTCACTTTGTATAGTTTTTGAGATATTTTCATGCATTTGAGTCATTTATGTTTGTGTCTTGCATTTTAGATGTTTAGAGTGTATATAGTGCATTAGCATGTCACATTTTGCATATTTTCTATTCATTTAGGTATCATGGAGTTTGGAGAAGCAAAGAGACTTGGTGTAGAGTGATGAAGAACAAAGGAAGAAGAAGAAGAAGAAGTTCCCATTGACCACCACATCGATCAACCAGTCGATCAGACGATAATTTCTAAGAGCATTGGTAAAGGCAGGGGAGATTCATACGACCCCCCCCCCCCCCCCCCCCTGGTCGATTGAACCCGGTAGGGACTTTCAATCGACTGGCCAATCGACCCCTCCTGGTCGATTTAAGTGTTCTAGACTTATTTTATTTGGAAGTTTTCTTCATTTTTGAGAGTGGTGGCTGATCCAAGAACTCTCTCTTGAGGTTATTGGATTGTTCTTCATGTATAATCCACACTTTTGAAGGATTCTTCATCCTATATATATATATATATATATACACTATGATTTCTTCTTTCCTTTTCTTTTTTGTTTTTCTTGAAGTTTTCTTCTTCTAAGAGTTGGGTTAGACCCAAACTCTCTCATCTTGAGTGATTTGGATTGTTCTTCACATCTATGTCATTCTAGAGAAGATCTCTTCACTCTTATCTTTTATTTATGCATATTCTTTATCTTTATGTCTTTTGTTTTATTCTTCACCATGTTTAGATCTTAGGCTTTTGTTGGATCACGGGTAAATGCTAGATTATGTTGATTTGATGGTTAGATGATGATGATTTAGGTTGATCCTTTCAAGATCCTTCACATAGGTTAAGATTAATGCTAGATTAGGATTGAAAAATCAAAATCTATAACTAAGGCATTTCACGCCCGAAATGTGTTCGATGAAATGTTTGAACCAAACTTTTGTGAGCTTTTCATACCTAACCAATGAGAATTGATGATTAGGGTGATTAGTGAACTAAATGGACATGTAATTAATGCTAATTGATTATCGAATTAGCAAATGAGAGTGTCTAAAAGGGTGATTAATGAAGTGGTGCTTGAACCAAGTCTTTTGCTAGTTTTGCATGCTTAGCCAACGAGAGTTGATGATTAGGGTGTTAAGTGAATCAATTGGACTTGTTTGTCATGCGCATAGCTTAATAAAATGATTAGTACCATGAAAGTGAATTAGTCATAAGTTAGAGTTTCATGTTCTAGGATGATGTTTAATGCTATCTATTGAATCATTGTTTACTTGTTAATTCATTTGCTTTGATAGTTATATCCCATGGTCCAAAGTATTTTATCTTGTTTTAATTCTTGCATTTTACTTTCTTAGTTTAAAACATAAAAATCCAAAAGATTCGCTCTACATTAAGAAGTTTCATGCATTCCTAATGCATTAATCTTAACCCCTATGAATTGACACCTCTTATGCTACAATGACAAGCATTAGAGGAATTGATATGAACTTAACAAATATCTTTTATCATGTGTATACGGAAGAAATGGTTATGGTGAAGATAATATAATAGGTGCCTACGGTGGTGGAAGTTCTTGAAACTCAATCAATCAATCTCTGTTACCTTGACAACTACTCTCAACCTCTCTCTCACTCTATGTATCGTAAGTGAACGAAAGAAGAAAATACAAAGCAAGAAAGAACAACACACAAGATTGTTCACCCAGACTTCACCACCGATAAGGTGAGCTACGTGTCTGGGGCCAGATCTCAGTCCAGCAAGATGCATTAGAACAAAGAAGACGAGCTCTCACAATCCGAGATGCTCGAGGAAGAAGATGATCGCAAAGTGTTTTTTACAATGCGTGAACCAAAACCTGATTCCATAATCCCCTTTTATACATAAGGGTTTACATCAATAACCAAACTCAAACCAACACATTTTAACCACTCAAACTAAACTGGTATTTTGGATTTAACCTGTTTAAGTGATCAAACGGCTGAGTCTTCCTGAGCAGATATTAGATCATATTTCAACAATCTCCACCTTGATCTAATATTGCTCCTTGAACCAATCTTCCTTAAACTCTCATCTTTGAACTCTCCTATGCATCTCCACCTTCTGAACTTACACCATCTGGCCATCACTCAGCTTTATCAAGCTTGAGTAATGCTGAGTAAATCCAATGATGCATTGAATTTACTCACCGGAACCACTTTCGTCAATATATTAGCAGGGTTCCTGCTTGTATGAATCTTCAAGACTTCAAATTCTCCATCTTCGATTACATCTCTGATGAAATAATACTTCACAGCAATGTGCCTAGTGCGTTCGTGGAACATACTGTTCTTGGACAAACAGATAGCTCTATGAGAGTCACACCACACCTTGACTGCTCCATGTTTGAAACCGAAATCTTCAAGTAAACCTCTAAGCCAAATAGCCTCCTTAACCGCCTCTGTCAACGAGATGTATTCAGCTTCAGTAGTTGATAAAGCTACTACATGTTGTAAACTTGATCTCCAGCTTACAACACTTCCTCCAACTGTGAAGACATAACCTGAGATAGACCTCCTTCTGTCCAAATCGGCTGCATAATCTGAGTCACAATATCCTTGAATTTCCAGACTCTTTCCTTTAGTATACAGCAACTGAACATCAATAGACCCTTTGATGTATTGTAGGAGCCATTTCACAGCTTCCCAATGAATCTGACCAGGCTTACTCATGAACCAACTGACCAAACCAATACCATAAGACAAATCAGGTCTAGATCCCACCATTGCGTACATAATAATGCCCACTGCTGAGCAATACGGGAATACCTCTGTATCAATGCACTCATCTTCATTTTTAATTGATGCTAACTTGAAATGAGCACCAATTGGAGTCTGTGAACTCTTTGAGTCACACATCCGAAAGTTATTAATCACTTTCTTCAAATACTCTGTCTGAGACAGTCTTAATGTGCCATTTTCTCTGTCTCTGACAATATCCATCCCAATGATCCTTCTAGCAGCACCTAGGTCGTTCATTTCGAATGTAGAACTTAGCTCCTTCTTGAGCTTCTTAATATCAGACATGTGCTGAGCCGCCAACAGCATGTCATCTACATACAGTAGTAAGTACAAGTAGTTCCCGTTAGAAACTTCCTTTGTGTAGACGCATGAATCCCTTTCACTTCTGCTAAACCCTTGAGAAACCATGAACTGGACAAATCTTTTATTCCATTGTCTTGGGGCCTATTTAAGCCCATACAAAGATCTCTTGAGCAAACACACCTTATCCTTTCTTTATTGGTCTTCATATCCTTCAGGTTGATAAATGTACAGGTCTTCTTCTAAATTTCCATGAAGAAAAGCTGTTTTGACGTCCATCTGCTCTAACTCCAAGTCCATGTTCACCACTAGAGATAACAACACTCTTATGGATACGTGTTTTACAACAGGTGAGAAAACCTCTCCGTAATCAATTCCTTCTCTTTGAGAGAAACCTCTAGCAACTAGTCGAGCCTTGTATCTGTCTGGCTCACTCCCATTGATTCCTGGTTTAATTTTGAATAACCATCTGCAACTGATAATCTTCCTGTTTTCAGGTTTATCCACCAATATCCAGGTTTGGTCCTTCTTTAAAGAATCCATCTCATCATCTGTTTCAGCATTCCACTTCACCCATTCTTTACTTGCTTTTGCTTCTGCATAGTCTTTTGGCTCTTCCACAGTCATTAGTTCTGACATGCATAAGGCAAATGCAACTTCTTCTTATGTGCATTCAAAATCATTATACCTTACTGGGGGTACAATGGCTCTTCTAGTACGATCCCTAGCCAACTGGTAATTGGTTAAGCTCACCCTTTCAGTCTCTATTGACCCGGGTGCTAGCTCTTCCATCTCACTATCTTCCGAGACATCCTGACTCACTCCACCTGGATCAGAAATCACCTGCTCCTGAGATGAGTCTTTTATATTTATCACTTCATAAGTCTGCTCTGTTCTGTCTCCTGATTCATATGTGGATGTAACAATACTAGCATTTCCTTTGATAAGGTCTTTGTAGACATGTTCTTCATGGAACTTCACATTTCTGCTGACTACACATTTTCCTGCTTCAAGCAACCAGACCTTATACCCCTTTGTTCCACTGGGATATCTTATGAAGACACCTTTCATAGCTCTGGGCTTCAACTTTCCCTGACTTACATAAACGTATGCAAGTGAACCAAACTTCTTCATATGTTTATATCCTGGCTTCTTCCCTAACCAGATTTCTTCAGGTGTCTTAAAACCAACAGCTGAGGATGGAGATCTGTTGATGATGTACACTGAAACTGATGTTGCCTCAGCCCATAATTCTTCACCCAGACCAGATTCACTTAGCAAGCATCTGACCTTTTCCATGATTGTTCGGTTCATTCTCCCAACCACTCCATTTTGTTGTGGAGTATATGTACACGTTCTATGTCTCAAAATACCATTCTTCCTGCAACACTCGTCAAATGCAATATTGCAAAATTCTAGACCGTTATCGGTTCTCAGACATTTAACCTTTTTATCCACCTGATTCTCTACCAAAAATTTTCAGTCACAGAATCTAGAGAAGGTCTCATCCTTAGTCTTAAGAAACCAGATCCAAACTTTCCTAGAATGATCATCTATAATAGATAGAAAGTATTGGTTACCTGACAGAGATGGCTGCACATTCTGAGATCCCCAAAGGTATGCATGTACGTAGTCCAGAACATGCTCTGTAGTATGCTTCCCAGTTTCAAAACTGACTTTCTTTGATTTACCCATGATGCAGTGTTCACAAAACTCTCCATTTCCGATGTCCTTCTTCTTGAGAATACCATCTTTGACTAACAATTTCAAGTTTCTGTAGCTCATGTGTCCCAACCTGCTGTGCCACAAAGGGACTTGAGTCTTTGACGTCTCAGCTTGACACTTCTCTTCAGTGACTGTTTCACCATCCAGAATATACAAACCATTAACCAATGACCCTTGCAGAGCTAGCTTGTTGTTCTTGTAGAACCTGACTTTGCCGCCTCCACCTGAGTGAGTAAAGCCCAACTTGTCCAATGTTCCTGTCGATATGAGATTTATTCTGAGGTTTGGAACATACCTCACATTCTGCATCAATTTTACTGATCCACCTCGAGTATTAATCTTGATTGTCCCTATACCTAGTGTCTCAACAGTGTGAAAATCCCCAAGTAGAATCTTGATGCTACATTTCTCTTGAAATTATACAAACCAGTCTCTCCTAGAAGTCATGTGATGGGTGCAGCCTGAGTCAATAACCCAATTATCACATTGACTATCATTTGAAACAGTTAACGCATCCATCTCATCCAACTGCTCTATAGCCACAGCAGCTTCTCCATCTCCATCACTCTCCATCTTTCTCTTCCTAGCAAAACAGTCCTTCTTCACATGCCCCTCTTTCTTACAGAGCCAACATGTTACCTTTCTAGTCTTAGACTTGCTGCGGTTTCTACCTCCATGTGAATCATTTGTATCCCTTTTCCACTGTCTTCCTCTGTCATGTGAGTATAGAGCAGTAGCAGACCCGGAATCCGACTTAGTGCTTTCGGATGACTCTCTCTGCTTTGATCTTGCAGCTGAGATAACCTCCTCCAAAGCCAAAGACTGCTTTCCATACTTCAAAGTGTGCTTCATCTGATCATAGCTCAATGGCAGTGAGTTCAAGAAAACAATGGCCTGTATTTCTTCACTGACATTCACATTTAGGCTACTCAACTCTGCCACTATCTTCAAGAAATCATTAACATTCACATCAATAGCCTTTGATCCAACACATTTGAATGTGTAGAATTGTGATTGAAGAAAGATTCTATTCGGAAGAGACTTAGACATATACAGTCTATCCAATAACGACCACATTGCAGCAGCCGTAGTACAGTGCTTAATCTTCCTAAGGACCTGATCTCCTATGTTCACAATGATCATGTCCTTGGCTCGTTCGTCTTTTTCAAGCTTTATGGGATCGAGGATTACCTTTGTTTCAGGGACCTTTGATTCTACTTCTCCTTCGACAGGCTTCTTTCCATCTTCTTTAGTTATGGGAACCTCAATTTCGAAGTTATCGCTGAGAATCACATCCTTCAAACCCGATACACCAAAATATGCCATCATCCGAATCGTCCATAGCTAAAAATTGCCTGATCCGTCGAAACGATCCACCGCCGGTCGTGTCACCGTCGTTGATGTCGTCATTGAGATTGACAACAACCTATGCTCTGATACCACTTCTTGAAACTCAATCAATCAATCTATGTTACCTTGACAACTACTCTCAGCCTCTCTCTCACTCTATGTATCGTAAGTGAACGAAAGAAGAAAATACAAAGCAAGAAAGAACAACACACAAGATTGTTCACCCAGACTTTACCACCGATAAGGTGAGCTACGTGTCTGGGGCCAGATCTCAGTCCAGCAAGATGCACTAGAACAAAGAAGACGAGCTCTCACAATCTGAGATGCTCGAGGAAGAAGATGATCGCAAAGTGTTTTTTACAATGCGTGAACCAAAACCTGATTCTATAATCCCCTTTTATACATAAGGGTTTACATCAATAACTAGACTCAAACCAACACATTTTAACCACTCAAACTAAACCGGTATTTTGGATTTAACCTGTTTAAGTGATCAAACGGCTGAGTCTTCCAGAGCTGATATTAGATCATATCTCAACAGAAGTTTATTTGGATTTGTGTTTATAGCGAGGTTTTTAGATATTTTCGGCGGTGGATTAGCTTTTCTCCAATTTGTATTTGTATTTATAGTGAGGTTTAGGTGTGGAGTTTTTGGGAATTTAGATGGATTTTGGTTTCTGGGTATTTTTGGCGATTTACTGTTCATACATTGGGGTTTTCTGGTGATTGAAGATGAAATGTAGAATCAATATTCTTCTCACGCATATAGATATGTTAATTTGAAAGTTACGATTCAATAATTTAGTTACCCCGTTAGATAAAAAGTTAGAGATATATCTAAATATTTACATGATATAATAAGTATTTTAACATACTAAGAAAACATATAGCTCGTTGTTTATATACATGCTAGTCCAGCAAATAATATGAAAGTTAACATACAATAATTGAGTTATCGCGTTAAACAAAATATTATAGGTAAACATATATAATTATATGGTACAATAAATATTTTAACATCTTTCATTAACATTCAATAATTTAATTACTCCGTTAAACTGAAATTTAAATATACATCTAAATATTTATATGGTATAATATATATTTTAACATGTTACAAAAACATATAACATGTTATGTATATGTATATGTATATGTATAGACATGTATTTTTTCATATAACGGGTTACTAGAATGTATATATATGTTTTGTCCATATATATTAGAGTAAGGGTTAAAATGTAAAAACCCCTACTAATATAAATAATAACTTTGTCATTATGTCACATCATTTTTACTTTGCTAATTATACACATATACTTTGTTGAGAAATACCAATTTATGGTAACAGTTAATGTCAAAATTAGTTGGATGCTTTCTCACACTGTTTAGAAGATATTGTAGTCATGTAATTGACTCTACCCTACAATCATCTTAGCGTATCAGATAAATCTTTACTGGCGGGGCACATGTACGAAAACTGACAGCGAAATCCAATCTGTGAATTTTTTTATTAATAAAAAAACAAAATTAATAAATTGTCGGAGAGAAATTGAAGGGGCGTGAGTTATGGTTTTAACCTAGCATCTCTTTGGAAGTGAAACGTGAAGAAAAAAGAGCAAACCAGAAATTTTTTTTATCTCTCTTCCGAAGCAAAGAGAAAATTGTCGGCGGAGGAGAGAAATTGATGGAGCATCTAGAATTTTCAGATTCCGATAAAAGGATCAACATGATGTCAATCGCTTCCGGCGACGCCTCCAAGACGGAGAGCAGCAACAACCATTTGAGACCGAGGCTAGTTATCAGTTAACTACTTTTATCTTAATTTCTCGTTAACAAGACACAAATAACAAGATTGATTACACAATTCATTTGCACAAACCTTGGGGGAGTGTCAGTAATTCCAAAAAATATCTCCATGTTGCTGATTGTGCTCGCATGCCAAACCAAAACATAGTAGAAGAGCATACAGAGGTAAAAAAAAAAATTAGATAATAGAGTTATCGCCTTGAATTTCCAGCATACAACCCAGTTATACCGATAACATTGATAACATGTATTTTTTGCTGTTATCAGTTACAGTTATTATAGTAGTTGTACCAATAATATTAATTATTTATCTGCTAGCGGGAACCATATGAGACCACCGTTGCTGGAGAAAAAGTTGTGATATGTGTTTGGTGGCGTAGAAGCATGTCGAGAGTTTGAGGTGGCCATATTAGACTATGAGACAAAGAAACCAAACTATGTGTTAGTTGAGACTTACGATGTGTAGCGCTCCTAAACAAATCTCTCGTTTTACTAAAACATTGCGTGTTGCATTATGTTTTTGTGTTTCACCCTTTTTGCGACTATCTGTTAACTATTTTATCTCAGAATGTAGTCTTAATGACCAACCATTTAATATCATCATTATCTATAGAGTACTATAATATATATCCGTAAAACCTCTGAATTCCAAACAATAAATTACTGTTACCATGTATACAATCTAAATCAAAATATAAATTAAACCATGTTTTGAAGTAATTATTTTTAGTTATTATCGCTAACTTTAAAATAAGTTTTAGGTAAAAATGGTTTAAATGTTAACATCATTATCAATCATTAGTTATCAGTTAAATATATTGTTGTAATTTCAAATGATGAAAAGACATTGCGTTGTTATTTCATTACAATGTGTAAGTGTTTCGCTATTATTTTAGAATAAGTTTGCGTTTTACAACCAAAAAGAACATCATTATCACTTATGTGAGTTACATGTTAACATCGTTATCAACTATTAGGTATCAGTTAACTATAGTGTTGTAGTTTCAAATGATGGAAAGGCATTGCGTCAATTTCTGTTACGATGTGTATGTGTCTCACCATTGTTTTGGTATAAGTTTGCATTTTACTCACCTGAAGTTAACATCGTTATCAGTTAAGTTTGTTTTATAGCTAATTGACTCTAACAAAATTACAATTTTTTTTCATCGTAAAAGTCGGAAACTATTCAGATCAAATTTCGCGGTTGAATTTGTTTTTCGAAGAAAACATTGTGTAATTGGAAATGGCCGATGAGTGCAAGATAAAATATTCATTTTTTGACCCCCAATAATTTGAATAGGGGAAATTTGGGGTGGTTTTATTTTTTGGGGAAATCGACTGATATCCAACTGGTGGATCTGTCAAAAAATTTCCCATTAATTAAACCAAGGATTTTTCCTTTTCTCTCACTTTCTCTCTCTCAAATTTCCGCCGACTCTCCGCCTTCTCTCTACAAAATCCGAAAACATGTAAGTTTTCTTTCCCATTTTCATGTTTTTTTTTTCGACAACATAATACCTAGAACAGTTCAGAAATCTAAACCGGATAAACAATAACATGCGGATCCCATTTTCATGTTTATTCAGAATGTATTTGTTTGGATTAGGTGGCTAGAATGTTTTTGAAATGGAAATTTAGAGAGTTAGAAATTGTTATTTGTTTTTGTGTTGAATTTAGATAGTAAGAAAAGTTTCCTAATTTGTTTTTGCAATTTTTGAAATTGTTATTATAATATTAAAACCTTTTTTGTCTATATGGTTTTTAAAACTTTTTTAAATTATTTTAAAAAGGTTTTTTTGTAGATTTTTATATTTTAAAATAATTTTAAAACGCTTTTCACTAGTTTTAGATTTTGAAAACGATTTTATAAATGTTTTGGTAACTTTTAAAACGTCTTTGTAACTCTCTATCATTGAGAGGGAAAGTGTTTCTTCTTTCTTTTGTTTGTAAAGTCCGATCATATTCAGATCTAGTATTCCAGCGTTGTCCGGATTTGGTTTGTTTTTTTCTTTCGTTTATGTTCTCCTTTTGCAGAGAGTACATCTCTTCCAAAATGGATGAGACAAATTCCGGGAGTTGGTTTGGAGTTTATGTGCCCATCTATAACGCCCCGACCGTCCTTACCAGTGGGCTCCACGCCCTCTCTCGGCCCGTGGGTCCATCCTCGTCCGACGGCCGGTGCGCTAGTCCGGAAGGTCCGTAAGACTTGTTTACTGATCCTGCAATCACCACGTGATCTTTCCCCGTGTTTTGTCCTCACTCACACGGTACCACGAATCACTTTCCGGTAGGTCACTCATCCTTAAATTTTTCCAGCTCAAGCACGCTTAACTCTGGAGTTCTCTCTGGACAAATGACCAAAAAGTTAAGTGCACTTTGGTGACATAGGTAGCCAAATCAATCCTTATAAGCCTCTCCGCATATACCAGAAATCGGGATGTTACAATCACCCCCACTTACAGAGCGCAACGACGTTGCGCACCAGGACTGTTACCCTTGACGGTGTGAGCCCACATGACTCCGCACACGTTTTTGGGTTCGGCTCTAATACCACTTATAACGCCCCGACCGCCCCTATCAGTGGGCCCCACGCCCTCTCTCGGCCCGTGGGCCCACCCTCGTCCGACGGCCGGTGCACTAATCCAGGAGGCTCGTAAGACTTGTTTACTGACCCTGCAATCACCACGTGATCTTTCCCTGTGTTTTGTCCTCACTCGCACGGTACCGCGAATCACTTCCCGGTAGGTCACTCATCCTTAAATTTTTCCAGCTCAAGCACGCTTAACTCTGGAGTTCTCTCTGGACAAATGACCAAAAAGATAAGTGCATTTTGGTGACATAAGTAGTCAAATCAATCCTTATAAGCCTCTCCGCATAACAGAAATCGGGATGTTACATCATCAGTGCACGATTATTTGCAAGCGAGTGTAATTCTTCATACCTCCTTATGGACATGGATGAATTAGTGAAAAATTATGATATGAACATTTTTCCACTAATTAATTTCCTGCGAAATTATGACTGAAAATAGGAAATTTTCTACCAAACAGTTGTCTGTAGGAAATTTGGTTGGAATGTGATAAAAATTCTGTTGGGAAAAAATGACTGTTATTCTACCAAACTGATAGCGTAGGATAATGGTAATAACGGCTATAAATGTGTTTTTTTAAACCATTTGTGATTATTTTAAAAGTAGCAAAAGTGCTCACCAACAATAAACAAATGAATCAACTTTAGTGTTGGACTTAGGAAACCAAACCCACATGTAAAAGAACATAACGAACCAAAAAGACATGTTGTGCGAGGCCCACTCGCGCCTCGTCTATTAGTAACTAGATTCTTCCCCTTCGATAGAAAACCTAATCGTTTTTATCCAACCAAAAAAGTTACCCTAGAGTAAACTAGAATTGCATGGTCTCACTTGCCGATGATGGATTCTGATCTTTAAATGCCGATATGCGATTTTTGATCAAGCATTCTATCAGTCTAATTATCACTTTAGGTGATCGAAATCGTTGCTGGTGAAGACGAGAGTTCCTCTCCCTCCAAATTTTGTAAATATTCGCCTGCCAAGCCAGGTAAAATAAGTATTTGCGATGTTTTTTTTATCTTGGAGAGATAGGAGAGTCTCAGTTACAGCTGGCCATGAGAAGTTTGAGCTACGCAGTCCCAGTTTGATGGAGAACCAAGACCAGATAGTAAAGAAAAAAACGCAAGCAAAAAGGATATAGTATTGTGTTATGATCCTATCATGGGGTTACAAGAATAATAGTGCGGGCTAAGATGGGCGGATATGAATCATTTTATATTTGGCTTATGTTATTAGGCCTTCTTCTCCTTTTAGTATTATAAGTAAACTTTATGTAGCTACGATCGGATTATCGATTACAATCTTATGAAGGATTGTAATCGATAATCCGATCGTAACTACATAAAGTTTACTTATAATACTAAAAGGAGATGAAGGCCTAATAACATTGGCCAAATATAAAATGTTTCATATCCTTACGAGGCCCATCTAATTAGCCCACACCATTATTCCCGTAAACCCATGATAGGATTATAACATCTTGTGATTCTGATTCACGATTGCAGAGAAAGCAGTGATGGTCTGTCAAAAGGCCCCATGAGAGAAGCATGTCCCGAGTGGGGCATATGTTGAGAATGAAGAGCCATGTAAGTTTTTTGTGTTTCAGGATTCCTCTCTTCATCCAAATAAGAGAGTGCCAGTGAACTGTCAGTTTGCTCTCTCTAATCTTCTCGTAGATAGTAGAGGCACTGAAATTCTGATGAGAAACACCATCAATCTTCCATTGCAGGCTATCCTCTTATGTTGCCCTCTAAAGAACCCTTCCATAAATATATTGCACACATAGAGTTTATTTGCATTATGCATTTTTTAAGAAGTAAAAGCACTACACCAGAAGTTGGTTAAACCTGCAATAATAGAATTTAGCAGGACCAGACTGCCAGCAAAAGAAAGGTATTTCGCTATCCATGAGCTAATTTTTGTTTTGATTCTTTGTAGGAACGGCTCACAGTTGAGGATATACGAAGTTTTGGTGCATAAAGGGAGACCGAGATATCGGACAGGGAAAGATCCCATTGGCATGCCTTAGATGGCCGATATATTTGTTACCTCAGAGACAAATAGCCCGCATGGGAAGAAGGTGGACTTGTCTGGGCTCACAGAGAGGCTTAAAACTTGCTGGTATTCATTCAAGACTGAGAGGGTACCCATAGTGGAAGCATGAGATCCATCCGAGAATATAAGAAGGTTATCGGCAAAGCACAGGTGGGTAAGACCAGAAACTCTACATTTTGGATGATATGAAAACATATTTGCCTCTGCTGCATCATTTAGTTTTTGTGATAAAAGATTCATAACCAAGCCAAAAATATAAGGAGATAAGAGATCTCCTTTTCTTAGTCCTCTAGTACCCTTAAAATAGCCATGTAGTCTTCCATTGATGCCGACTGAGTAGGAAGGGGTAGTGATGCATTCTCTAAGCCAAACAATGAAGATCTCTGGTAAGTGTAAAGGGTAGACGCAGTCCCGGATGAAGTCCCATCTGACGGAGTCAAACGCCTTAGCAATATCAATCTTTATGGTCATTCTTTTGGCCATTTATTCTTGTGATAGCCGTTAAAAATTTCTGAAGCAAGTAAGCAATTCTTTAACAAGAATCTTCCGTTGATGAATGCAGTTTGATTGGGGAGGATGATTCTCTTGAGCAAAGGCTTCAATCTTGCAACTAAAATCTTGGAGACAACTTTGTAGAGGGTGTTGCAATGGGACGGAAATCCTTGATAATTGTAGTACCTGAAAATTTTGGGATCAAGCACATAATGGTATAATTGGATGCCGGCGGCATGATAAACACAACAAAGAACCAGCAAACAGCAGTGGTGACCTCCTCTCCTAGCACATGCCGGGCTGATTTGTAGAATCCTGAGGTAATACCATCATGACCTAGGCTTATATTTGGATTCAATTTAAACATTGTTTTTTTTTATAACCTCGGTAGATGGCATTCGGGACATCATGGATGATTCCTCAACAGAACAAGTAGCACGAGATAGAGAGGATATTTCAGAGAAGTAGTTATGGCTCCTTGGAGGGATTGGAGGGCCTAAGATGCTTTTAAAATGTTCAACGGCAAGTAGACACATTGCTTCCGGGGAAGAGACTTCCACACCATCCAGTCCTATCAAGATGCGAATAGAGTTGAAAACATTTCTTACCATAGTGAATTTGTGGAAGTAGGAGGTGTTTAGGTATCCTGTCTTTAGCCTATTTATGTGAGATCTCTGCTTGAAATATTCTTCTTCAATCCGTCTCAGGAAGATAAGTTTGGAGAGGCACTGCCTTTCCTCTTCAAAGTGGGTTGGAGATGGTTGCTGCAAGGAGAGAACCTGAGAATCATTGAACAAATTGTTAGCCTCACTAATTCTCTTTTGAATTTCTGAAAAATTCTCTCTTTTTAGTTTTTGTAAATCTCTCTTTATATGCTTCTGCTTAACACTCATTGATAAGAGGGAGTGATATGTCGTTTCTGTGTAAATCCAGGCACTAACAGCATGTGGGTATGAAGTCAGGGTGAAATGCAAGGTAGTTGTAGAACTTGAAGGGTTTGGAGCCAGCTTCGGGGAGAGGACAATCAAGATGGATACGGCAAGGAGTGTGATCCGATATTTCAAGGGCTAGAAAAATTGCCATGCTACGAGGAAAGCTGGTAAGCCATTCCTCATTGATTAGAGCTCTATCTAATTTCTTTGCAATAGGGTTTATTGGCTGCTTGTTTGACAAAACAAAAATGGGTTCCATGATATCGTAGATCTCTGGTCTCCAGCTGATCAGTACAGGCTTTGAAGTCAATCATCTGGGAGGAGTAGCTATTGGTTGAAGGCCATGAATGCTCAAACGGATGCATAATCTCATAGAAGTCTCCTCAAACTATCCATGGTGAGTTCCTGGGAAGCAGAGATGCTTGAGTGTCCAGAAACTCCACCCACATATTGTTTCTTTCATCACTGTTATTAGCAGCGTAAATTGTAGTATAGTATAAAGGAGATGTTCCAGAGCAGGAAATTTCACAAGTCATAGATTGCTTTGACTCATAAGTTATAAATGTTTATAACCATTTTATGATCCTTTCATCATATGATCCTTTCATACTGAAGTAAACTTAGGGCTTGGCATTCGGGTCTTCGGATCGGTTCCGGGTCTTTCGGATAGAGAGGTTTTGGATCCAAATAGGAACCGAAATGGTTTTGGTTCGGTTTTGGTTCGGTTCCGGTTCGGTTTCTCTCGGTTTCGGGTCGATTCGGGTCCGAGATTCAATAACCGAAAAAACCCGAAAAATTCGGATCTTAATCGGTTCGGGTATTTGGGATCCGAAAATCCGAAAATATATCCAAAAACCCGAAAATATACCCAAAAACCCAAAAATACCCGAAAGACCGAAAAAATATATCCGAAAATCCAAAAATATACCCAAAACCCCAAAAATATACCCGAAAACCCGAAAATATATTCGAAAACCCCAAAACATATATCCGAAAAACCGAAAAATACACCCAAAAACCCGGAAAAACTAAAAAATATATATATGGGTTCGGTTCTCGGGTACTCGATCGGTTCTCGGTTCCGGGTCGGTTCGGTTCCGGATCTTTCGGATAGAAGAGTTTTAGACCCATTTAGGAACTGATAGGGTTTTGGTTTGGGTTCGGTTCGGGTATTTCGAGTCGGTTCCAGTTCGGGTTTTTGGATCCAGGTTAAATGCCCAGGCCTAAGTAAACTTATCAAGAAAATTCAATAAATATGATCCTAGTGTAATATAAGTAAATTCGTCAAGGACAGTCAATATATATGATACTTTCTTTATCCTCGCATAGCACGGAAATGAAAAACTTTGGGTTACTATTACGCAAGGCCTACTTACGTTGATCGGGAAAAATATTAAAATCAACTTGAACTAAATTTAGTGTGCTGAAAAAAATCCAAACTAAAATACGGTGTCTTTTACTACCTATCATACAAAAAAATTCAAATTCAAAATACAGTCGGGTTGATTTTAATATTCCTCATTGATTAGAGCTCTATCTAATTTCTTTGCAATAGGGTTTATTGGCTGCTTGTTTGACAAAACAAAAATGGGTTCCATGATATCGCAGATCTCTGGTCTCCAGCTGATCAGTACAGGCTTTGAAGTCAATCATCTGGGAGGAGTAGCTATTGGTTGAAGGCCATGAATGCTCAAACGGATGCATAATCTCATAGAAGTCTCCTCAAACTATCCATGGTGAGTTCCTGGGAAGCAGAGATGCTTGAGTGTCCAGAAGCTCCACCCACATATTGTTTCTTTCATCACTGTTATTATCAGCGTAAATTGTAGTATAGTAGAAAGGAGATGTTCCAGAGCAGGAAATTTCACAAGTCATAGATTGCTTTGACTCATAAGTTATAAATGTTTATAACCATTTTATGATCCTTTCATCATATGATCCTTTCATACTGAAGTAAACTTAGGGCTGGGCATTCGGGTCTTCGGATCGGTTCCGGGTCTTTCGGATAGAGAGGTTTTGGATCCAAATAGGAACCGAAATGGTTTTGGTTCGGTTCCGGTTCGGTTTCTCTCGGTTTCGGGTCGATTCGGGTCCGAGATTCAATAACTGAAAAAACCCGAAAAATTCGGATCTTAATCGGTTCGGGTATTTGGGATCCGAAAATCCGAAAATATATCCGAAAACCCGAAAATATACCCAAAAACCCAAAAATACCCGAAAGACCGAAAAAATATATCCGAAAATCCAAAAATATACCCAAAACCCCAAAAATATACCCAAAAACCCGAAAATATATTAGAAAACCCCAAAAAATATATCCGAAAAACCGAAAAATACACCCAAAAACCCGGAAAAACTAAAAAAATATATATATGGGTTCGGTTCTCGGGTACTCGATCGGTTCTCGGTTCCGGGTCGGTTCGGTTCCGGGTCTTTCGGATAGAAGAGTTTTAGACCCATTTAGGAACTGATAGGGTTTCGGTTTGGGTTCGGTTCGGGTATTTCGAGTCGGTTCCAGTTCGGGTTTTTGGATCCAGGTTAAATGCCCAGGCCTAAGTAAACTTATCAAGAAAATTCAATAAATATGATCCTGGTGTAATATAAGTAAATTCGTCAAGGACAGTCAATATATATGATACTTTCTTTATCCTCGCATAGCACGGAAATGAAAAACTTTGGGTTACTATTACGCAAGGCCTACTTACGTTGATCGGGAAAAATATTAAAATCAATTTGAACTAAATTTAGTGTGCCGAAAAAAATCCAAACTAAAATACGGTGTCTTTTACTACCTATCATACAAAAAAATTCAAATTTGCGACCTGGACTCTAATATATATGTCAAAATCTACCTTGACTAACTTTGACGCTAGTCAACTGTTAAAAAACGCTGACGAGACATGACGAAGTATGACTTGGCATGACATGCTGTCACCTTACTAAAACGACGTCGTTTTCATTGTTTGAAAAATCTAAAATGTTTCCTCTTCTCTGGATTCGAACCTGAGACACTGTAATCCATAGACAAGGGTGTGGTCCAGTTGAACCATGATACATTTTCAATATTTCTTACAAACATATCTATATATTATTGATAACTAGTTGACACCCATGACCCGACCGTATCCGGATCCACAATCCTCGTTTCGTTCAATTCAAAATCCCCAATTTCCTTCTCTTCGTTCAATTCAAAATCCCTAAACACGATCTTGATTTTTGGTAAATCGGCAAGCCATTGATAACAGCAGCAGCATCAACTCCACAGCCTCCAACCTGAGCACGGCTTCCCTCGAAAATCTCGATTAGGCGGCGAGCTGGGTCAGCACCACCGTCATCTCCGCCTTCTTCGCCTCCCTCGAGCGTTGCTCTTGCGTTAATCTATCTATCTCCGATGATGACGATGACAACGAAGAATCCCACAACTGTCCCCTTGCTCTCTCCGCCGCTCCTCAACCAGACGACATCGTTTAGCTTCTTTGTCTCCTCTGGTAATCCTCTCTCGATTTCACGCTTTCTTATTAATAATATATAGATATGTTTGTAAGAAATATCAAAAATATCTCATGGTTCATCTAGTTCACATGCTTGTCTATGGTTTACAGTATCTCAGGTTAGAGTCTAAGAAAGAGGAAAAAATTAGATTTTTCAAACAATGAAAACAATGTTTTTTTTAATAAGTTGACAACGTGTCATGCCAAGTCATACTCTATTATGGTTCGTCAGCATTTTTTAATAATTAACTAAATCTATACTATAAAAGAGGGCCAACTCTCTCCAGCTGCTTGCCACGTCAGCGCTGGAGAGGTTGACACGTGGCAATTTCTTTATAAAAAAAAAGAAAACTGAAACCTACTATATGTTCATCTTCCATTCCAGAGTTAATGCATCCATAATTATAAATATTTAATTGTAGAAATGGATCAATGACAACATTATTGATGGTTTCAAATTTAATGGAATGGATTGAAACTATAAAACTATAAAAACTTTAAATAATTTATCGATTCAAACTATAATTATGTGTCATATCATGTGGCGTGCACAAAACTTTAAAATTTTGATGGAGTAGGTAAATTATTTGAGTTGTTCGTTGAGAATAAATACAGTATTATTCATGGTTTCAAATTTTTTTTTTTTGTCAACATCCTTAATACCTATTCCGATTCGGTGAACCAAATCGGGGGTATCGAGTTTACATAAGTGAAATCTGATGGGTAGACGCGAGCACCTCGTGCTAGCTTGTCTGCCACTGTGTTGCTTGCGCGTGGGATGTGTGTGATAGAAAAAAAGGTAAAAACCTCCTTGCTCCTCTTGAACTCCTCCAAATGTAGTGTAAAAGCCGGCCACTCCTTGGGTGTAGACACCATCTTCACCAATTCTGAGCAGTCCGTTGCAAAGGCTATCGCCGTCTTGTGATTTGCAATGATGCAATGCATCGCCTAGAGGAGCGCTTCCAATTCTACGTGCAGCGGGAATAAACTTCTTCGCAGATTACGGGACCCCATAATTACTCATTTGACTCCCTCCTGAAAGCAGAACCATCCTAGACCAGAATAGTTATGCGTTTACTTTCTTTTTGTTTCTTTCTTGCATTGGTTGCAGATTCTTTATGGACTAGAATACGCTCATATGATTCCTTGTATTCGAGAAGAATTAGGATTATCCAAGACCGAGTCTCAATTGAAGTTCTCTGTAGCCAATGTCTTGTGTTCGTTCATTAGTCCATCCAAAGATCCTCGGGAATCCATGGAGCATCCAGGACCATCGGGCAAAAATGATAACTTATCCTCATCTGGAAACTATAGATTAGGAGGGTTAACATGGGACTTACCACAAGGAAACAAAATCGAGGACTATTTACTTTTCTGGATCGGTTCTGACACTTCAGCTTTTGCCAATGTTGTACTGACCTTCAATGGTTGTGACATAGGTACATATGGCTTTATCTATGTAAATTTCTTGATCTAGCTCCTGGTGATGTCAAACGTTTGAGTAACTAAATACAAGTCTCTTGCTTTTCACAAAAGCATCAATAGCTTGTTGTACTAACATTTTCATCATCTGCTCTAACCGTATTCTCGGTTTGTTTTGTTTGGTGATCTTAGTCAGATATGATGCTGAAGAAGATTCTTTGGTGACTGAATTCACTCAACAGAGAAGGATACTTAAACGACGGTATGATCACTTGTTTCAAGCAGACATCATACATCATACTTGATTCAAAGTGATGTGTTTGCAGATATTACTTGGTGGAAAAAGCTAAGGACGCGAATATTATAGGTATTTTGGTGGGGACCCTTGGTGTTGGTAAGTTCCTTGTCAACTGTATTTCTGCCTATGTGATGTCAAGATTGATAAGTTAACCGATGTATAATATCGTCTGGCATTGAATGAAGCTGGTTACCTTCACATGATTCACCATATGCAAGCACTCATATCTGCGGCTGGAAAAAAATCTTACATTCTTGCCATGGGACGGCCTAACCCGGCCAAACTCGCAAACTTCCCCGAGGTAAGTTAAACAGTGGCTTGTCATTTAACTTTTAACTATCAATGTGAGATATCTCAAATGAGCAATGTCTTTTTGTCTTCTGTTTTTCGTAGTGCGATGTTTTCATTTACATCTCATGTGCCCAAACCGCTCTTTTAGATAGCAAAGAGTTCATGGCCCCTGTCATAACTCCGTTTGAAGCCAATCTTGCTTTTAGCAGGTATAGAGAGAAATTATTGTAATGCGAAAATCTTTTTAGCTTTTGTGTAATTCGATCCAGGAGTTCCTTAATAAATGTCTTTGGGGTTTCTGTTTCCAGAGGGAGTGAATGGACAGGTGCATACCTAATGCATTTCCAAGATGTGATTAACTCTTCAAAATCAGAATCAGAAGCACATAGCGGATCGGAGGAGCCACGGTTTTCCTTCTTTCAGGGTGGTTACGTAGAAGATCACAATACAAACGGTATCATAGAAGCTAGATACATTTTTCAATCAGCAAACGCCAATTTTTTTTCCATTCCATGAGTTTGACAAACAATTTACTAGCTGCAGAACAAGCTAAGAATGGTGAGGAAGACACAGGAGAGACAATGGCATTGGTACGAGCTGCTGAGAAAGCATTGCAATTGAGAGGCAAAGATCATAACCCACTCACTAAACAAACCGCTGCAAAATCAGGACCTGAGTATTTCCTAAACCGTGCTTATCGTGGTCTGGAGATAAACAGCGACAACACTTCACCCGAGCCTTTCATAGTTGGGAGAAGTGGGAAGGCATCGGGATACAAGCACGAGTAACAACTCCAAGAAGTTCACTTGGTGACAAAGTAACAGTCCTGCTTGACTTGATCAAGCCTGACTGAACAATTTTGAGTTTTATTTGGATTCAAATTGTTAGAAGAGAGAATGTTGTTCACAAGTGAAACAAAACTGTCTATGTTTTTTTTTGTATGCTATTAATCTCAAGTGCTTATCCTCAATAGCTTAGAGCTACGAACACATTTAAATTTGAGTACTTAAATTGTGCAAGAGGATGTTAAAACGGTACGGAAAAACTTGCTTTTGTACTAGAGTTGCTTCCTGAAGATAGCCCAACATAAAAAAGTAAAGTTGAACACAAGACAATCGCATCTTATAGCTTCCTCATGAGTAGGAAGAGCCTCTGGTCAAGTTCGAAGTGAGATATGTGAGCTGGATCTCCCTGAAGCAACATCAGGAGGCCTCCGAACGAAACATATAGCTCTCTGGAAATACATAATAAAAGGAAAGAAACCCGAAACATGATCAATTAGATCTGTAAGTTGGATTGGATCTATTTTGGTACACATTGATTAAGAAAGTTCGATTTTGGGGGGTATATGGGATTCTTACGCTTTTGGAGTTTTGCCGTCCCGCTCAGTGATCTTGTAAAGCTTCCCGTGCATGATATATTCATACTTATCTGCAAGCGTTTTCTTTGCTCCCTGTAATGAATCGAGATGAAAACTACATGAGATTTAATCTTCAGATGAGCAAACAACATTCCTGGCTTTCAAGGTTAAGATTTTCAAGATACAAGAAACCGAGGCTTACTCAAATTACTCTTTTGAATCCTTATAAACATTCATGCCTTAAACCAAATCATAATACCATTCCGCATAGAATCAACTGTCTACATGACCTAAATCCACTGTTACCAATCATGAGAAATGTGTATAAACACAGAACATATATACATTACCGGAGTAAAATATCCGGTATCAGGGGTTCCATCGAGATTAAGCGTAGGAGCCATAGCCAGTGTGAACTTATCACCAACAGCCATCGGATAAACCTCTGTGTTAACATCTAAATGCATAAACATTTCCAAGTTGTGGCTCCTGGCTTCAACACGCGTAACTGTAACCACAGAGACACAATCATTCTATGAGAAAGCCTCTCAATTCAAAGACAGAACAACTTTGGGATGGGAGACTAAAAACTTCTAAAGTTCAGATTTTTTTAAAATTTCTCTAAAACTCTAAAACAACCAGAAGAAACTACGATTTTATATATTAGAAATCGTGATTTGAGGTTAAAAAGTATGTACCTTTATCGAACTTTTTGCCATCAGGGTCAAGCTTATCGACCACGAAGATATCCTCGAACATGATGATATTGCTCGCCATCTGCAAACACAGAAAATTCAAACCCTAAATACTCTAAATCCTAGATGACAAAACCCGATTAGACTTAACAAAGAAGAACTATATGATCATCTGGAGAAATCAAGAAGCAGAAGTCAAGATTCAAAGGCGAACTTACACCTGCTCTGGAAACTCGAGACACAGAAAGGCAGTGGCTGCGAGAAGAGTGTTATGGAGGCGGAGAGAGGAAGCGAAACGAAACGAGAGAAAATAGTTTTTTTTATTGTTTTCTGTTTTTTTCCGTTTATTTACATCTGTGTCATATAGTTTTACTTATTACAGAAGTTCCTCATAGTTTTGTTTTTTTTTTCAGATTCTAGTGGTAGTCTTTTGACAATTTTGAAAGCAAGTAGGCAAAGTTTTAATCAGGTACGCATAGAATTCAATGAGGTGAGAGAACCAAGCATTACGTGCCTACAAAGCCATGTGTGGAAGGTCCGGACGGCCGGTGATATATCATGGTTTTTACCTCGTTTAAGCCATGATATAAATCTGTTTTATCAAGTCTTTATTCTATTATAGAGTTTTTTAGAGTATTTTACAGATTTTAACACATTTGAAGTATTATTGGAGATATTGGAGTTTTATGGAGCATTATGGAGCGAAACTGAAGTTTGGTGACTAAGTGCTCGATCAAAGCGTCAAGCATCGATCGATACCCCCTGGTATCGATCGACACCCATCAGAGCAGATTACAAGTCGCGACTTAATGAAGTTTTGGAGAATTGCAGAACTTGCCCAGAAGACTTTGATATTTACAAGAAGGCCCCAATTTGTGTTTAGACTATTTAATTAGGTTTTACAGCCACTTTCATGGCTATGCTTTACTTTACTTTGGTTTGAGAGAGAGCTTTGTGAGGGAGACAAGTCTGAAACTCCCTTCGTCCGAGAGAAGATTTCGAACCATCTTGTTACTCTTTCTGTTTTATTTGATGATTTATTCAAACATGTTTATTGCTTCAATTTCCATGTTTGAGTAGATCCACTTTAGGTTTAGGGTTTCTCATAAAGGTTTTCTCTGAATGTGCGATTGATAGATCTGTTAGGATTCACATCTGATTTAGTTCTTCGCCTAGGTTGTTCCCATACTAAATTCTAGGTTGACGAATCTAGACTTTAGATCTTAGGATAATTGGTTAGTCACAAGAGTGGTATCAATTACCTGACAGAACCTAGAGTGAGCAAATTAACTATTCACAAAGAGATTTGGTTTAGTTGATTTGTGAACATATCAAATCGAATAAATCTGATTTAGGTTGTTAGAATTCGCAAAGAGATTTGGTTTTCTAGGATCTGGATTTAGATAGCTTTCGCAACGAGAGTTGGTTAGCTATACTTTAGTGATTTGAGTTCAAGAACTGGTATTAATTCGATCCTGATTTATTTGTATATCGACATTCATTGATTTCCTGAGAATTCCCTGAATCTATTCCCTCCCATCTGAAATACAATTTGTTTAATTTACGCATTGCTTTCAATTACATCTTTTGGTTTAGCTTAATTCTCTTCCATATAATCTATTGTGCGTCTCTGTGAGTCTTTTTGGTTCGACCCCTAACTATACTATAGCTACTGCGTTAGTATCTAAATAGGGTATTAATTTGAGCATATCAAATTTGGCGCCGTTGCCGGGGACTCAATTCGCCATTAGATTACGTTTGAAAATTTCGACTTAGCTTGTCGGTATCGATCGATACTACCTAGTATCAGTCGACACCCGACGCTTTTCTTTGTTGATATCGATCGACACCACTTGGTATCGATCGATACTCAACGTGTTTTCTTTGTTACTTACGTACTTTGCCTAGTGTGTTTCAGGTGTGAATTTGGAACATACAAAGAGGAAAGCAAAGGAGCCAACAGAGATGAACAACACGATGATTCTGATTCAGGATGCTGCTGGAACTTTGAGAGACCAAGAGGGTCAGTTGTGCAATGAGAGAGGACAACGTCTGGATGGAGAGGGGAACGTCATTCCACCTGCTCCTGTTGTCGCTGGGAATATCGCTGGGAACGTGAACGCAGAGAATGTTGTGGCTGCTCGCGGTAGAACGAATGGTGAATACAATAGGCCTAATAAGTTCTATGCCAATCGGTCAGCGATTCGTCCTCTGCCTTTTCAGAGGAATGACTTTGAGCTGAAACCTGCATACTTCACTCTTGTGGGTCAGCATCTTTTTCATGGTTTTCCTCATGAACACCCTATGGATCACATTAAGAGGTTTGAGGATCTGGTTACAAGCATCAAGAGCAATGGAGTGTCCTATGATTATCTCTTCTGCAAGCTTTTCCCATACTCTCTTGGTGGCGATGCAACGTACTGGCTAAAACAGTTGTCTCCTGGTTCGCTAACTACATGGGATGAGACGAAGAATATGTTCCTGAACAACTTCTATGATGATGCATGATCCGAGGATCTCAGGAACAAGATTTCTCAGTTTTCTCAAGGACCGACTGAGGCATTCAAGGCTGCTTGGATTCGTTTAAGGTCATATCAGAGAGATTGTCCGCACCATGGGTTCACTCAGGTTCAGCTGCTGGGTATTTTCTACAGAGGGGTCGATTGGAGGTATCAGATGGCTCTAGATGCTGCAAGCAATGGAAATTTTTACACGAGGTATCCTGACGATGCCTATGTGCATATTGAGAACTTGGTTTCTAGCAATAGTACCAAGAATGCAGACATATAGCGCAAGAAGCAAGCTGGTAACTTGGATTGCAGTCAGATTGCTGAGATGAATGCTAAGCTAGATTTGTTGATGGACAAGCAGCAGAAGGCTGTTCGTTTTGCTAACAAAGATGGAGGGGGATTTGTTAACAACATTGATGGAGATGGATTTCAAGATCAGAGGTATCAACGCCCATCCACACCACCCAGAACTTCTGAGAGCAAACTTGAGTCTATGCTTGAACAGATTCTTCAGGGATAGCAGAAGATGACAGTAAATTTCAACGGGAAGATGGACGCTATGTACACAGATCTGAATGGGAAAATTGTCACGGTCGATACTGAGACGCAGGTCGAGAAGGAACCAGAAATTGTCACGGAGAGGGTGTATAAACCCAAAATACCTTATCCTATGCCTCCTAAGATGACAAAGAAGGAATGGGAGGATGCCAGATGCAAAACCATACTGGATAAGCTTGCTGTGGAGCTTCCTTTTGATGAGACTTCAAACACCACCTCTGTGTCGATCGATACCAGCCAGTATCGATCGATACCTGTCCAATAATCTGTCAAGGACGTCTCGAAGGAGCAAGCATCGATCGACACCATCCCGATATCGATCGATACTCACCCAGATATTGCAAAGGAGCCGCATATGAGTGTTGACAGACTTCGCAAGCCCAAGATGCCAGATCCTTGACCACCCAAACATCTCAGAGATCCCATCTCTCCAAAGCAGCTGTGTGGCTTTGAGAAGATGGTGCGAAGAATCCCACATACTCACACTTTCGAGGAAGCTCTTGAGTGCCGCCCTCTGCTGAGTCACTTCCGGGATTGCAGAGAGACTGATGACGAGATTAAGGCACTCTTCATCAAGGTCAGGAGTACGCCATTTCCACTGAAGAAGCTGAAGAAGAGGGAAGACCCAGGGAAATTTTCAGTCTCATGCTCTATCTCCGGAGTTGAATTCGAAGACTCTCTGGTTGATTCAGGGTCTAATTTTAATGTTATGTCGAAGGCACTCGCAGAGAAGCTGTAAATCGACGACACCAGATCTCCTCAGATGGCTCTCACATTCGCGAACTCTTCCACCTCAGTTCCATACGGAACAATCCCTGATTTGATGGTTAAGGTAGGAGACTGTCTAGTTCCTACCGGTTTTCAGGTTGTGGAAATGCATGCAAGGTCTAGCAACCCTTTGATTCTTGGAAGACCGTTCATGGCTACGGCTGGTGCAGTTATAGACACGCCCAGTAAGAGCATCTCGTTTTCATACATTGACGAGCAGGTCTCCTACAAGGCCATCCCTAGAGGAAATCCCGCACATATCTCTTGCATCATCGTTGTTACCGGAGAGACGTTGGTAATTGATCTTTTGGAAGAGCCTCCCGACGAACCAACTATCACAGACGTTCTAGATAGTCCTTCTGTCATCACCAAGAAAGACGTCAAACCATCTAAGGCAAAGAAGAGAGTGAAGAGCAAAGGGGTGAAAGATGTCGCTTCTATGACTTTAATCCCTAAGAAGTGCGATGGAGACTCGATTGAGTACAAGGTGAAGTGCAAAGGAGCTTCGAAGCCATTCTCCAAGGCTAGAGTTCTTCTTACTTCGGAGCTGAAAGCGAAAGGGCAGGAAGTTATTGAGCATATGCTGCGCAGAACTCTGAGTTTGGAAGTGTCTAGTTGTGGGACTTACATGGAAGTGAGTTCCCTACCTCCTTCCGACTGATCGTCCGTACAGTCAAGCTCGTGACGTAAAACAAGCGCTTAGTGGGAGGCAACCCACTGGTGAGTCTGTACATAACTCTTTTACTTTTGTTTCTATTTTTGTTTTGTGTCTTGTGTCTAAACGTGAAACAGATTTGACGAGGAGTATCGATCGACACCTGTCAGTATCGATCGATACCACGCGTAGAAACCGAGGAATTGACCAACAAGTGTCGACCGATACCATCTGGCATCGATGGACACCATGCGACAGAGGATTAGTCTTCTCTATCTTCACGTTTGTATTTTTCTTTCTTTTTCTTTTATTTTTCTTTTCTGTTGAACTTATGTCAGCTTTTGTTTTTGTATTTGAACTTCTTTGGATTTCTATTTGATCTACCATGTTGCTTTTAACCTATTTTTGAGTGTTCCTACAGTGCTAACTTCTAACACTTTGGATAACTTTCCCTAGTTAAAGCAATTCGACAACCCTGATTTTCAATCAGTGTGTCGATCTACGGCTAGTGTCGATCGATACCTGCCAGTATCGATCGACACCCTGTCAAGGTACGGTTCCTGGTTTCCATAATCCAATCAGTTCATTTGTTTTCTTCCAACTCTAGGCTAGATAACACTGGGGACAGTGTTGTTCAAGTCTGGGGGAGGTGTCTGCTGACATTGTGTTTGTTTTTCTTAGAGTCAGTTGTTTTATCAAGTCAAAAACGTTTTATTGAGTCAAAACTTGTTGGAGATGATGATCCTGTGCTTGAATTGTTGTTTGGATTTTGTTTTTTGAGTGACCAGTGTTGCAGGATCAGTTCTAGATCGACTAATGAAAAATCCAAAGACTGACTAGTTGACTAGAAAACATCCATGTCTCCAACAGAGTTCTTCTGAAGCTTGAGCCAAATTTTTGCACTTCATCAATGTGGTTAGTGTTTAAAGAGCTTGATTCATCATTCATATCTGATAAAGGAACCCATGTGTTTAGAATTATGGTATCTCTCTCCCCTGTTATAAGTTGATAAATAAGAGCATAAAAGATGAAATGATTTTCTTCTGAGTAGAGGGCTAGGAAAATTTCCAGCGATTCCATTATTCTACTTAAGAGGGAATGATCACACAAAGGTTGAAAGCGAGGTTAGGAAAATTTCCCGTGATACCACTATTCGCCTAAACCTTTGATACATAAAGAGGGAAGAACCGGGGATTCGGTGGCAAACACCATCAATACTCGCGTTTCGGACCTTGATGTTTATATGCATATCTAAAAAAAAGAGAACATAATAAGATAAGTCTGAGGGAGAGAAAGTGATACAAAAAGTGTAAAATTGGATGGTTCTTTGTCATGATATTGTATGGTAAAGAATCTAGAAGGTTCTTGAACATTGGTTACATCGATGAAACTGGCGATGAGGGCTTTATTTGAACAATGCTGCGAGATAATGTGTGGAGTCTGGAAAAGCTGCGAATGTCTACGGAGAAGTACATGGTGGTTAGATCGAAAGCTGGTTAGGTGACATTTGGGTACTTGAGAAAATGATCTCTACAATGGTCCTGAACAGGTGAGTCTCCGTGTTTTCAAACCTCTTTCTCTGTTTAGTCTTCTATTTGCTTGAGGACAAGCAAAGGCTAAGTCTGGGGGAGTTGATATATCATGGTTTTTACCTCGTTTAAGCCATGATATAAGTCCGTTTTATCGAGTCTTTATTCTATTATAGAGTCTTTTACAGGTTTTAGCACATTTGGAGTATTATTGGAGATATTGGAGTTTTATGGAGCATTATGGAGCGAAACTGAAGTCTGGTGACTAAGTGCCCGATCAAAGCGTCAAGCATCGATCGATACCCCCTGGTATCGATCGACACCCATCGGAGCAGATTACAAGTCGTGACTTAATGAAGTTTTGGAGAATTTCAGAACTTGCCCAGAAGACTTTGATATTTACAAGAAGACCCCAATTCGTGTTTAGACTATTTAATTAGGTTTTACAGCCATTTTCATGGCTATGCTTTACTTTACTTTGGTTTGAGAGAGAGATTTGTGAGGGAGACAAGTCTGAAACTCCCTTCGTCCGAGAGAAGATTTCGAACCATCTTGTTACTCTTTTTGTTTTATTTGATGATTTATTCAAACATGTTTATTGCTTCAATTTCCATGTTTGAGTAGATCCACTTTAGGTTTAGGGTTTCTCATAAAGGTTTTCTCTGAATGTGCGATTGATAGATCTGTTAGGATTCACATCTGATTTAGTTCTTCGCCTAGGTTGTTCCCATACTAAATTCTAGGTTGACGAATCTAGACTTTAGATCTTAGGATAATTGGTTAGTCACGAGAGTGGTATCAATTACCTGACAGAACCTAGAGTGAGCAAATTAACTATTCACAAAGAGATTTGGTTTAGTTGATTTGTGAACATATCAAACTTAATCGAATAAAGCTGATTTAGGTTGTTAGAATTCGCAAAGAGATTTGGTTTTCTAGGATCTGGATTTAGATAGCTTTCGCAACGAGAGTTGGTTAGCTATACTTTAGTGATTTGAGTTCAAGAACTGGTATTAATTCGATCCTGATTTATCTGTATATCGACATTCATTGATTTCCTGAGAATTCCCTGAATCTATTCCCTCCCATCTGAAATACAATTTGTTTAATTTACGCATTGCTTTCAATTACATCTTTTGGTTTAGCTTAATTCTCTTCCATATAATCTATTGTGCGTCTCTGTGAGTCTTTGTGGTTCAACCCCTAACTATACTATAGCTACTGCGTTAGTATCTAAATAGGATATTAATTTGAGCATATCAGCCGGAAAGCTAAACAATTTTATGTGGCAGGCCTTTTCTGGATGTGTTGCTACCTGCGAGCGTCTTACCTACCATGCACATGGGCACCGACATGAGTTTTCCTAGGTTTGGTCCTCCTGAGGAAGCGATTAACCATCTTCTTTTTGAATGCCCCCCCCCCCCCCCCCCCCCCCAACTTTACAAGTTTAGGCTATCTCGGACAATCCATCCCTTTCGGGTTTCTTTCCGTGTACATATATTTATCGAAATATGGACTTTCTATTTTGGCAACTAAAAAAGTAGGTCTTACTGAGCCTCAAAAAGACCTATATCCTTGGATCATATGATACATATGGAAAGGAAAGAACGATAAAGTATTCAATGAGAATGAAATTTCTCTAGAGAATACTCTCTAGCTCGATACTCTGGAAGCCGAAGTTGGAGGATTGCAAACCAAAAGAAAAGTCAAGAAGAGATAGAAGCCCCCATAAGGACAAGACGAAACGAGAGTCTCCCCTTTGGCCCCTAGAATCCTGACATGTCAAATCGATGCCTCCTGGATTGATCATGACCTTGTTAGTGGCCTATGGTGGAGTCATAGAGATCACATGGGACAAGAGATCTTCGGATTGCAAGGATGTCGCAGAAGCCTCTTGGCATTGCATGCTGAGATTGATGTGCTCCTTTGGGCTATATTATGTCTACAGGAAAAACATATACTATCGATACATTTTGAGACGGGTTGTTCAGATTTCGTAAAGATGATCGAGAACCCGACAGACTGGCCGACATTTATATCAGAACTAGACTCCTTTCATGACCTCATAGCGTCCTTCATTAATTTCAACTTATCTTCTATTCCACGAGCATCGAATGTTTGTGTCGATTCTCTTGCAAAAGGGACTCAAGCACGAGGTTTTTTATTTTCTCGTGTAAGTCAGACGGAGTCGGTGGGGGATAATCACCGTATCAGCCAAACTTGATTTAATAAAATGGATAGTTGAAACAAAAAAAACCCAGCTATTAAAAACATGTAGCAAGTGTTTGAAATGCGGATTTTTGTAACATCCAGATTTCTGGTATATATGGTGCATGTGAAAATATTTAAAAAGGATTAATTTGACTACCTAAAAGAATTAAAAAGAATCTGAAATCCAATCCACAAATTAGGATATCCAAGATAGTAGAATCCGGATCTGAATAATAAAAATCACGGATCTACAAATCCGGATCCGAATATTATTTTTATTCTAACCCGGATACCCAATCCGATCCGGATATAGTTAATCATAAATTCATAATGACCATTTCCTAATTAGTTATGGCATATACACGTTCAACCTAAACAATCGTAACCCATACATTACGTAAATGGCCCAATGGCCCATATACGAAGAAGACTAAACGTCTCTATCATATCATAAGTCTGTCTTTTGGTTTTCCCCATATGGATCACATTCAATAATAGAAACACAATCTGTTAAAATATTTGCTTCAATATCTTAAGTCTCTCTTTTGGTTTTCCTTTACATTTATGTAGAGTTTTTACTAGGTTTGGGCAAAATACCCAGACCTGAAAAACCGAACTAAAATCGAACTGAATTAAAAGATACCAAAGCGAACTGAATAATTATAAATATCTGAATGGACCAAGGTCCACGAACGGTGGCGATCGGGGCGTTACAAGTGGTATCAGAGCCGAACCTAGACACGTGTGGAGTCATATGGGCTCACACCGTCGGCGGTGACAGTCCTGGTGTGCAACGAGGATGTTGCGCTTTGTGAGTGGAGATGATTGTAACATCTCAATTTCTGATATATGTAGTGCATGTTGAGAGGCTTAAAAATAATTGATTTGACTACATATGTCACCAAAGTGCACTTATCTTTTCGGTCACTTGTCCGGAGAGAACTCCAGAGTTAAGTGTGCTTGAGCTGGAGCAATTTAATGATGGGTGACCTACCGAAAAGTCATTTCCGGTATCGCGTGTGTGAGGAAAATACACGAGAAAGATCATGTGGTGATTTGTAGGGATAGTAAACAAGTCTTTCGAATCTCCCAGACTAACGCACCGGCCGTCAGTCAAGGGTGAACCATGGATGGGGGCCCACAGACGGTGACGGTCGGGGCGTTACAGTTCTCTCATGTCTCTAATTCGCTATATACTAAATTTCGTCATTATTGACAGTATTTAGATTTAGGTTTTGGGGTTTCGTATCCCAAGGTGCACCGTTATTATCGTCTGCGGGCACACCTGATGGTGGTGGTGGAGTAGGATTTGCGTCTCCGACCAGAATTTGCGAGTTACCCGAGCCAGTGGCTCATGTAGTCAATTGCCCCGTAAGCTGGCGCCGTTGATTTCTTCAGCATTATTTTCATTCACAGGTCCCAAAAAGCCATTTGATGTGATTTGGTCTCTAACAGCTAGTTGGTTTGTTAAGGTGGCATCTTGCTGATCCAATGTGATCTTCTTGGGATTCTTGGTTTTCTGAGTTTCTTGGCCTACCAAATAAATAGGCTTATCTTGATTTTTATAAGGAGAATCTTGTATGAGGCCGAGACTGGTCAAATCGGCCATTTGGTCCTTCTCTGGTCCGATTTAATCTTCTTGTGGTGTCTCTGGATTAGTTAGCTTTTGGACCGTTTCTCATGTCTCCATTGAATTTATAAAGGTCTCCATTGCTAGATTGAACTTATAACGTTGGCTCCTGGTCCTAGAACGAGTCATTGGAGCCTCCTCGACCTCGAGAACATCAGCTTAATCATGCCTTGGTTCGATTTCCTTATCATTTAGAGTCATGTCTTTCTAAACTTGTTAAACACTCATCCTTTCCTTGGCCTCCGAGCTTCAATCTCAATATTTTTCTAGTCATCTCTTACTAATTTTTCATTTCCATCATTTTTCACCTCAAAGTGCCTTATAAATATTTTGATATTTCGTATATTCATCAGTTTTCGGCATATCAACATGTGGTCTTTCTTGTCTTTTTACTGACTTGAGTGTGATATACTCAAGTTAATACCCTAAACAGTACTAAAGCAGTTGCTGCAGTATATCAGGGGTCGAACACAAGGACTCAGAGAAATCACACAATAGATTATATAGTAACGAATTAAGCCAAGCCAAAAGATGTAATTGAAAGCAGTGCATAAATTAAAAGAGTTGTAATTCAATTGGAGAAATATAGGCCCAGGGTATTTCTCAGGAAATCAATGAATGCAGATAAACTAACTAACAGGATTCAGATTTAGCGCAGTTCTTGAACTCAAATCACTAAGGTATAATTAACCAACTGTCGTTGCGAGAATTATCTAAATCTAAATCTTAGGAATTCCAAATCTCTTTGTGAATCCTAAAGTCTAAATCAGCTTTAATATCAGGTTTGATATGTTCACAAATCAATTAAACCAAATCTCTTTGCGAATAATCAATTTGCTCACCTAAGGTTCTATCAGGTAAATAATCGCACTGTCGTGCCTAATCAATTATCCTGAGATCTAAGTTCCAGATTCGTCAACCTAGAATTAGCTTTGAGAACAACCTGAGGTGAAGAACTAATTCAGATGATGAATCCTATAAACTAATCAACCTAGCATCCAGAGAAAACCCTTATGAGAACCCTGAACCTAAAGTGGATCTACTCAGACATGGAGATTGAAAGCAACATGATTGAATAGATCATCAAAGAAATCAATAAAAACAGGAGTTCAGAGTTGTCTCTCCAAAAACCAAAAGTGGAATCAAAGTATATAAAATAAAGCATACAAAATAAAGCATAGCCTAAACAGGTGGTTGTAAAATCCCTATAAATAACCTAAATCACGTTTTGGGGCTTCTTGTAAATATTAAACACTTCTGGACCAAGTTGCAATTCTTCAACTCTTCATTAAAGTCGTGGGTCGTGTCTTGCTGCGTTGGGTATCGATCGATACCAAGGGGTATCGATCGACACTAGTCGTAAAATCGGGTACTCAGCAACACGAACTTCAGCTTTGCTCCAAAATGCTCCAGAAAGCTCCAGTATCTCCAATTGTGCTCCAAACGTGCTAAGACCGGTAAAAGACTCTAAAACACTACGAAATAGCATAAAGACTCTATAAAACGGACTTATACCATGGCCTAAAAAGGGTAAAAACCATGATATATCAACTCCCCCAGACTTAGCCTTTGCTTGCCCTCAAGCAAATAGAAGACTAAACCAGAGAAAGAGGTTTGAAAACACAGAGACTCACCTGTTCATGAACCATCGCATAGATCATTTTCCCAAGCACCCAAATGTCACCTAATCAGCTTTTGATCTAACCACCATGTACTTCTCCGTAGACATTCGCAGCTTTCTCAGACTCCACACATTATGCCACAACATTGTTCAAATAAAGCCCTCATCGTCAGATTCATCGCTGCGATTTATACCAAGAACCTTCTAGATTCTTTCCCATACAATATCATAACAAGGAACCACCTTTTTCACACTTTTTGGTATTATTTCTCTCCCCCATACTTATTTCTTATTATGTTCTCTTTTTTATTTTCAGCTTTGCATATACACATCAAGGTCCGAAACGCGAGTATTGATGGTGTTTGCCACCGAATCCACGGTTCTTCCCTCTCTATGTATCAAAGGTTTAGGCGAATAGTGGTATCACGGGAAATTTTCCTAACCTCGCTTTCACCTTTGTGTGATCATCTCCTCTGAAGTAGAATAAAGGGATCCTTGGAAATTTTCCTAACCCTCTACTCAGAAGAAAGTCATTTAATCTTTTATGCTCTTATTTATCAACTTATAACAGGGGAGAGAGATACCATAACTCTAAACACATGGGTTCCTTTATCAGATATGAATGATGAATCAATCTCTAAAAAACACTAACCACATTGATGAAGTGCAGAAATTTGGTTCAGGCTTCAGAAGAACTCTGCTAGAGACATGGATGTTTTCTAGTCAACTGGTCAGTCTTTGGATTTTTCATTAGTCGATCTAGAACTGATCCTGCAACACTGGTCACTCAAAAACAAAATCAAATCAATAGGTTCCAGCACAAGATCATCATCTCCAACAAGTTTTGACTCAATAAATCGATTTTGACTCGATAAAACAACTGACTATAAGAAAAACAAACACAATGTCAGCAGACACCTCCCCCAGACTTGAACAACACTGTCCCCAATGTTATCTAGCCTAGAGTCAGTAAAATAAAACAAATGAATAGAATATAATTGGGAAAAGCAAGAAGTTACTGTTAGAGGGGGATTTAGCACTCCCTCGGTTTAACACGGTTCGAACCGACATCAGCTTAATCAATCCCGATTTACAACAAACCAACCTCGCGGTAAGGCCCATAGTCACGACGACTAAAAAAGCCCAAGAGCAAACTTCTGGGCCGAGCCCGAATCCAGTCCCAAAGAAAGGAAATTTCCCTTTTCCTTACAAAACAAGGAAAAGAAGATTATCTTTTTCCTAATGAAAATAGAAAAAGGAAATCATCTTGTTTTAGGTCGACTCAGAACTTTATAAATATGGGAACTTCTTATTCATCACCATTATTCTGAACTATCTCAGAGAACAAGAACTACGTTTTGGCTTGATCCCTCTTTCGAGGGTACGTAGGCAGCCTTCTCAGGCACAACTATGATTCTAATAAAAATAATTCTCATAAACCCTAAACTGATTTTCACCAATCTACGATATGTGTGATTTTCGGGTTCAACAATTGGCGCCGACTGTGGGGAATGGAGAATTATTTTTTGAAAGAAAACCCTAATCAAAATCATCTCGGTTCGATCAAAAAAAAAAAAAAAATCCCTAATCGTATGTTCTTCCTTCCTCCGAGGACATGTGAAGTAAAAAAAATTCTCATTTATCCGGCGAGAAACTCAAGGACTCCGGTGAAGGACCTTCGATCTTCACTGATCTTCATTTTCTTGGCCGCAAAAACCGCGTATGAGTGGGAAGAGAAGCCGCGAGCACCACCGAAAAATCGCTAGTAATCGGAGACGAGCAACCGTCATCATTCCTTCACGGCATAGTCTAGACGAGATGGCGCGATCTGAGCCACACGATCGCCACATGATTCATGCTCAACACCACCTCTGTCCGTGACCTCCTTCGCCGACCACCACCTCCGATCTGCTCTCTTGGCTCGATCTCGGCATCACCACGAACCTAGGACACCACCGTCTCTCTTTGAACCACCGACGAAAGCTGCTTCATAGGTTAACACCCTCGATCCGCCACCGACTCGAGCTCTCTGGAGTTCTGCCATCATCGCCGATGCTCAACACCGACATACGACTTGAAGACGAAAACCAAATCTTCTTCCTGTTGGGCTTGAGCAGATTCTCAGCCCACCTGATGTTTCCAGGGCCCAAATTCGGGTATATTTTAGATTAAGCCGTCCCCTGGCCCAAAGTATTGAAAATGTCGATCAAGAGGCCATGTCGAACTCGAATACGCCGAACATACCGATCACGGCACCATACCGAGCATGGAGACACGCCGAACATGATGAATAGAGGAGACGTGCCATCCGTGAAAACAGACCGCCGATCGATTAGGAGCGAAATCGCCGACCTCGCTCGCAGGCAGGCGTCGCGCCGACCTTGCTCGCAGTCAGGCATCGCGCCGACCTTGTTCGCAGTCAGGCATCGCGCCGACCTTGTTCGCAGTCAGGTATCGCGCCGATTTTGTTCGCAGTAATGTATTGCGCCGACCTTGCTCGCGGCCAGGCATCGTGCCGACCTTGTTCGCAGACAGGCATCGTGCCGATCTTGTTCGCAGTCAGGCATCGCACCGACCTTGTTCGTAGACAGGCATCGCGCCAATCTTGTTCGTATTCAGGCATCGTGCCGACCTTACTCGCAGTCAGGCATCGCGCCGACCTTGCTAGCAGTCAGGCATCGCGCCGACCTTGCTCGCAGTCAGGCATCACGCCGACCTTGTTCGCAGTCAGGCATAGCGGCGACCTTGTTCGCAGTCACGTATTGCGCCGACCTTTCTCGTGGTCATGCATCGCGCCGACCTTGTTCGCAGACAGGCATCGCGCCGACCTTGTTCGCAGTCAGGCAACGCGCCGACCTTGTTCGCAGACAGGCATCGCGCCGATCTTGTTCGCATTCAGGCATCGCGCCGACCTTGTTCGCAGTCAGGCATCGCGCCGACCTTGTTCGCAGTCAGGTATCGCGCCGACCTTGTTCGTCGAACTCAAAAGCCGAACTCCAACAGTTCGCCGAACTCGAAAGTTCACCGAATTTTAAAGATCGCCGAACTCAAAAAGTTCGCATCTTCAAAAAAAAAAAAAAAAGAAAAGCTGAACTTCAGCAGTTCGCCGAATTCGAAAAAATTCGCCGAACTCCAGCAGTTCGCCGAAATCAAAAAATTCGCCGAGCTCCAGCAGTTCCCCGAATTCGAAAATTTTTTTTTTTGCCGAACTCGAAAAATTCGTCGAACTCCAGCAGTTCGCCGAACTCAAAAAGACGAACGCGCACAGTTCGCAATAAAAAAAAAACTCTCTTCTACCTAGCTACGCTCTCGCTATCAAGCTACTCCTCTATCGAGTGACAATACGCTCTCCAACAGAGCTACATCTTCTACCGAGCTACAACACGCTCATTATGACATGATTTGTCCAATTAACGTTTATCAGTTTCAGTTTCAGTTTAGAATGGTTTATCAGTTTTAACTCGTCTCGGTTCAGTTTGGTTTTCACAGCTTCAGTTCTTCAGATTCAGAACTTCACAGCTTCAGTTCTTCACATTTAGAACTTCAAAGTTTCAGTTCTTCATTCAGAACTTCTGAATTTCAGAGCAGTTTCAGTTCAGATGAGTTTGTCGTACAGAATTCCAGCTCTTCAGATTCAGAATTTCAGCTCGTCATCCTCATATTGAAGCCATACTCTAGAGTCTGCACTACAGTCTAAAACGACTCCCAGATCATCCGAGCCAAGTAAGCCGGGTCCGTCTCGCACACTCGGATTCGATTTGCAGAATATTAAGCCGAATTCACAACATTCACAAGTTATAAGCCGAACCTACGTAGTTCGCAAATCCCAGATCATCCGAGCCAAGTAAGCCGAGTCCGTCTTGCACACTCGGTTTCGATCTGGGAAATAGTAAGCCGAATTCTCAACATTCGTAAATTATAAGCCGAATGACGCAATTCCCATATTGTCTGAGCCAAATAAGCCGAGTCTGTCTCGCACACTCATATCCAATCTGGGAACTAAGCCGATCAATCGACGATCGCCGACCTAGAAGCAGGTCGTAAGATCGAGTTCATTCTCTACACCCCAGCTAAGACCGTATTATGTACGGCACCAATTGTGTGCATAATGAACTAGAGAGGATGTGTAACACAACCTCGGAATTAACAGTCCAGAAACCACTAAGTAAGATGAAGTTTCCATAACTCCCAAAACCATCTTATTATGAACTACGAATGGCTTGATCCTTCTTTCAAAGGTACGTAAGCAGCCTTTACCGGCACAGCTGTGATTCTAATAAAACCTTATTTTTCTAAGGCAAAAGTCGAACTTTCACAAGTTCGCTGAACTCTAACAGTTCATATATCTTTAAGTCGAACTTTTACAGTTCGCCGAACTCAAACAGTTCGAATATCTAAAGTCGAATTCCTACGATTCGCCGAACCTGATCAGTTCGTATTTCTAACCATAATGGTTCCTATATCGACATCCTGGCCAGACGATTGATAAGCCGAGATTTGCTCGCAAGCATCCTCATGGTGCAATGGATAATACACATTCCACATTAAGCCGGGACCAGTCTCGCACCAAACTTAAGCCGATTTCTCAACAAATCGCAAATCAGTAAGCCGATCTACTAAACAGATTGCCGACCTCGAATAGGTTGAGTCGAGTTGTCCTCTTCACCCAGGCTAAGACCGTGTTATTCACGGCCCCATGTAAGTTCTTATTATGTACAACTTCAAAACATATCACCCTTCGCGGTAAGACAGCTTGCATTCGCAACTCAATAGCCTCGCACTAAGGAAGCTTAGTCGCAGCTTACTCATCAGAGGTTAAACTTTACTCAAACAAAGCTGATGTTAATTCAAACCGGGCTAAAAATTCTCATTCGAGATTCGCCGAACTCAAGGACTCATTCGCCAAACTGAGCGGGGGGACTAATTGTTAGAGGGGGATTTAGCACTCTCCCGGTTTAACACGGTTCGAACCGACATCAGCTTAATCAATCCCGGTTTACAACAAACCAAACTCGCGGTAAGGTCCATAGTCACGACGACTAAAAAAGCCCAAAAGCAAACTTCTGGGCTGAGCCCGAATCCAGTCCTAAAGAAAGGAAATTTCCCTTTTCCTTACAAAACAAGGAAAAGAAGATTATCCTTTTCCTAATGAAAATAGGAAAAAGAAATCATCTTGTTTTAGGTCGACTCAGAACTTTATAAATATGGGAACTCCTTATTCATCGCCAGTATTCTGAACTATCTCAGAGAACAAGAACTACGTTTTGGCTTGATCCCTCTTTCGAGGGTACGTAGACAGCCTTCTCAGGCACATCTATGATTATAATAAAACTAATTCTCCTAAACCCTAAACTGATTTTCACCAATCTACGATATGTGTGATTTTCGGGTTCAACAATTGGCGCCGACTGTGGGGAATGGAGAATTATTTTTTGAAAGAAAACCCTAATCAAAATCATCTCGGTTCGATCCAAAAAAAAAAAAAAAAAATCCCTAATCGTATGTTCTTCCTTCCTCCGAGGACATGTGAAGTAAAAAAAATTCTCCTTTATCCGGCAAGAAACTCAAAGACTCCGGAGAAGGACCTTCTATCTTCACTGATCTTCATCTTCTTAGCCGCAAAAACCGCGTATGAGTGGGAAGAGAAGCCGCGAGCACAAGCGCAAAATCGCTAGTAATCGGAGACGAGCAACCGTCATCATTCCTTCGCGGCATGGTCTAGACGAGATGGCGCGATCTGAGCCACACGATCGCCACATGATCGCCACATGATTCATGCTCAACACCACCTTCGTCCGTGACCTCCTTCGCCGACCACCACCTCCGATCTGCTCTCTTGGCTCGATCTCGGCATCACCACGAACCTAGGACGCCACCGTCTCTCTTTGAACCACCGACGAAAGCTGCTTCATAGGTTAACACCCTCGATCCGCCACCGACTCGAGCTCTCTGGAGTTCTACCATCATCGCCGATGCTCAACAACGACATACGACTTGAAGACGAAAACCAAATCTACTTTCTGTTGGGCTTGAGCAGATTCTCGGCCCACCTGATGTTTCCTAGGCCCAAATTCTGGTCTATTTTAGATTAAGCCATCCCCTGGCCCAAAGTATTTAGAATGTCGATCAAGAGGCCATGTCGAACTCGAATACGCCGAACATACCGATCACGGCATCATGCCGAGCATGGAGACACGCCGAACATGATGAATGGAGGAGACGTGCCATCCTTGAAAACAGACCGCCGATCGATTAGAAGCGAAATCGCCGACCTCGCTCGCAGGCAGGCGTCGCGCCGACCTTGCTCGCAGTCAGGTATCGCGCCGACCTTGTTCGCAGTCAGGCATCGCGCCGACCTTGTTCGCAGTCAGGTATCGCGCCGACTTTGTTCGCAGTCAGGTATTGCGCTGACCTTGCTCGCGGTCAGGCATAGCGCCGACCTTGTTCGCAGACAGGCATCGCGCCGACCTTGTTCGCAGTCAGGCATCGCGCCAACCTTCTTTGCAAACAGGCATCGCGCCAACCTTCTTCGCAAACAGGCATCGTGACGACCTTGTTCGCAGTCAGGCATCGCGCCGACCTTGCTCGCAGTCAGGCCTCGCGCCGACCTTGTTCGCAATCAGGCATCGCGGCGACCTTGTTCGCAGTCAGGTATTGCGCCGACCTTGCTCGCGGTCAGGCATCGCGCCGACCTTGTTCGCAGACAGGCATCACGCCGACCTTGTTCGCAGTCAGGCATCGTGCCGACCTTGTTCGCAGACAGGCATCGCGCCGATCTTGTTCGCAGTCAGGCATCGCGCCGACCTTGTTCGCAGTCAGGCATCGCGCTGACCTTGTTCGCAGTCAGGCATCGCGCCGACCTTGTTCGCAGTCAAGCTACGCGCCGACCTTGTTCGCAGTTAGGCATCGCGCCGACCTTGTTCGTCGAACTCAAAAGCCGAACTCCAACAGTTCGCCGAACTCGAAAGATCACCGAATTTGAAAGATCGCCGAACTCAAAAAGTTCGCATCTTCAAAAAAAAAAAAAAAGAAAGAAAAGCTGAACTTCGGCAGTTCGCCGAATTCGAAAAAATTCGCTGAACTCCAGCAGTTCGCCGAAATCAAAAAATTCGCCGAGTTCCAGCTGTTTGCCGAATTCGAAAAAAAAAATTTCGCCGAACTCGAAAAATTTGTCGAACTCCAGCAGTTCGCCGAACTCAAAAAGCCGAACGCGCACAGTTTGCAATAAAAAAAAACCTTCTTATTATGAACTACGAATGGCTTGATCCTTCTTTCGAAGGTACGTAAGCAGCCTTTACCGACACAACTGTGATTCTAATAAAACCTTATTTTTCTAAACTCTAACAGTTTTTATATCTTTAAGTCAAACTTTTACAGTTCGCCGAACTCAAACAGTTCGAATATCTCAAGTCGAATTCCTACGATTCGCCGAACTTGATCAGTTCGTATTTCTAACCATAATGGTTCCTATATCGACGTCCTGGCTATACGATTGATAAGCCGAGATTGGCTCCTAAGCATCCTCATGGTGCAATGGATAGTACACTTTCCACATTAAGCCGAGACCAGTCTCGCACCAAACTTAAGCCGATTTCTCAACAAATCGCAAATCAGTAAGCCGATCTACTAAACAGATTGCCGACCTCGAATAGGTTGAGTCGAGTTGTCCTTTTCACCCCGGCTAAGACCGTGTTATTCACAACCCCATGTAAGTTCTTATTATGTACAACTTCAAAACATATCACCCTTCGCGGTAAGACAGCTTGCGTTCGCAACTCAATAGCCTCGCACTGAGGAAGCTTAGTCGCAGCTTACTCATCACAGGTTAAACTTTACTCAAACGAAGCTGATGTTAATTCAAACCGGGCTAAAAATTCTCATTCGAGATTCGCCGAACTCAAGGACTCATTCGCCAAACTGAGCGGGGGGACTAATTGTTAGAGGGGGATTTAGCACTCCCCCGGTTTAACACGGTTCGAACCGACATCAGCTTAATCAATACCGGTTTACAACAAACAAAACTCGTGGTAAGGTCCATAGTCACGACGACTAAAAAAGCCCAAGAGCAAACTTCTGGGCCGAGCCCGAATCCAGTCCCAAAGAAAGGAAATTTCCCTTTTCCTTACAAAACAAGGAAAAGAAGATTATCATTTTCCTAATGAAAATAGGAAAAGGAAATCATCTTGTTTTAGGTCGACTCAGAACTTTATAAATATGGGAACTCCTTATTCATCGCCATTATTCTGAACTATCTCAGAGAACAAGAACTACGTTTTGGCTTGATCCCTCTTTCGAGGGTACGTAGGCAGCCTTCTCAGGCACATCTATGATTCTAATAAAAATAATTCTCCTAAACCCTAAACTGATTTTCACCAATCTTCGATATGTGTGATTTTCGGGTTCAACAGTTACCCTGCTGGAACATCTGGTATCGATCGACACACAGCTTGGTATCGATCGATACCAAGCATAAATCGACATAATGAACCGTCTATTCGCGATTGGTGTCAATCGATACCAATGGGGTATCGATCGACACTAAGGCGATTTCGAGTTTTGCTCCTTGTTTATCCTGACACTACACAAAACGAAAAATAAAAGAAAAATAATCAAAAGCAGACTCACCAGTGGGTTGCCTCCCACCAAACGCTTGTTTAACGTCAGTAGCTTGACTGTAACGCCCTCAGGAAGGATAAGAATGGGAGCTTGCACCGAAACAGGCTCCACAACTTGACATTGCTATCTTCAGAGTTTTGATCAACAAACCCTCCACAAACTCTCGCCCTTTTTCCTTCAGCTTCGAAGTAAGAAGTACTTTAGCCTTAGAAAATAGTTTCGAGGCTCCTTTGCACTTCACCTTGTACTCATTCAAATTTCCATCATAGTTCTGAGGGGTCAAAGTGACATGGGGATTCTCGACTCTTTTGGTCTTAACCTTCTTCTTTGTTGCCTTAGCCTTCTTGACAACTTCCTTGGGGATGCTGGGCGGTTCAATCGAGATGTCTGTGCCAATAGGCACGTCAGGAGGCTCTTCCAAAAGATCAACTGCTAGCGACTTTCCTGTAACAACAGTGAAGCAAGAGACATGTGTGGGAGCACCTCTAGGGGGAATGGCATCATAGTAGACATCTCCGTCAATGTAAGAGAAAGAGAGTCTCTTATTAGGTGTGTCTATGATCGCGCCAGCAATAGCCATAAACGGTCGTCCCAGGAGCAGAGAAACCTCAGATCCTTCGCATATCAACATGTGGTCTTTCTTGTCTTTTTACTGACTTGAGTGTGATATGCTCAAATTAATACCCTAAACAGTACTAAATCAGTTGCTGCAGTATATCAGGGGTCGAACACAAGGACTCAGAGAAATCACACAATAGATTATATAGTATCGAATTAAGCCAAGCCAAAAGATGTAATTGAAAGCAGTGCAGAAATTAAAAGAGTTGTAATTCAATTGGAGAAATATAGGCCCTGGGTATTTCTCAGAAAATCAATAAATGCAGATAAACTAACTAACATGATTCAGATTTAGCGCAGTTCTTGAACTCAAATCACTAAGGTATAATTAACCAACTGTCGTTGCGAGAATTATCTAAATCTAAATCCTAGGAATTCCAAATCTCTTTGCGAATCCTAAAGTCTAAATCAGCTTTAATATCAGGTTTGATATGTTCACAAATCAATTAAACCAAATCTCTTTGCGAATAATCAATTTGCTCACCTAAGGTTCTATCAGGTAATTAATCGCACTGTCGTGCCTAATCAATTATCCTAAGATCTAAGTTCCAGATTCGTCAACCTAGAATTAACTTTGAGAACAACCTAAGGTGAAGAACTAATTCAGATGATGAATCCTATAAACTAATCAACCTAGCATCCAGAGAAAACCCTTATGAGAACCCTGAACCTAAAGTGGATCTACTCAGACATGGATATTGAAAACAACATGATTGAATATATCATCAAAGAAATCAATAAAAACAGGAGTTCAGAGTTGTCTCTCCAAAAACCAAAAGTAGAATCAAAGTATATAAAATAAAGCATACAAAATAAAGGATAGCCTAAACATGTGGCTGTAAAATCCCTATAAATAACTTAAATCACGTTTGGGGCTTCTTGTAAATATTAAACACTTCTGGACCAAGTTGCAATTTTTCAACTCTTCATTAAAGTCGCGGGTCATGTCTTGCTGCGTTGGGCAAGGGGTATCGATCGACACTAGTCATAAAATCGGGTACTCAGCAACACAAACTTCAGCTTTGCTCCAAAATGCTCCAGAAAGCTCCAATATCTCCAATTGTGCTCCAAACGTGCTAAGACCTGTAAAAGACTCTAAAACACTACGAAATAGCATAAAGACTCCATAAAACGGACTTATATTATGGCCTAAAAGGGATAAAAACCATGATATATCAGAGTCTCATAAAATTCTCGGAAGACACCCTTCTATCATATCTTCCGGATTTCGACGTGTGCTATTTTTCTATGAGACTTACCGTCAAGAAGACGAAAAATCCCCATAACCGAATGGTTTACTAAACATTTAGGAAGTTTTAGGATCTAAGACGATGGTGCTTATAATTCTTTTTAAAATGTTTATTAAATTGGGAATGGGTTCATAAAAAAAAATGTTAGAAATGTTTATTAATATTTAGGAAGAGATTCCTAAAAATGTTTGGTAGAAAGAAAAAAATTGTATAAAAAAAGTTTTGAACAATTATTTTTTGAAAAATAACTTTTTGGACAAATATTTTATTTAAGTTTTATTTGAAAATAAATATTTAATTTAAAATATTCATTTATCATGGGTAAAGAACCAACACTTGGTTTAGTGCCATTTTAGAGAATTATCCGAAAAGGTATGGTCTCTTATTTTTGTAAATTGTGCGACATAACAGTAAAAAAAAATGATTTACGGTTTGTCACACTTTTTGAGTTTGAGATTTTCTGAGTTTGAGATTACAAAATAGACAATTTTGAGTTTAGACACAATTTTGTTACATTTTGATACATGAAATGACCTAAATACCATTTTCTCATTTTTTCTAAAAACAATCACAATTATTTATTATTATTATTTTTCATACCCCACATATTTTTTTTGCTTATTTTCTTCTCATAAAAAAAATAATTTCACAATTTTTTGCACTAAAAACTATATTTTTTTTTCTCTCACAATTTCCCAATTTTTTTCTCACAATTTCAAAATTTCAAAAAACTATATTTTTTCACAATATTTTACTTACATGTGGTTCGAACATATGGATAGAACACATGCGTATAGCTGCGTTCATTTGCATAGTGAACAATGATAGGTTTGCATTCATTTGCATATTGAGCAATGATGAACTTTCCATGTAGAGTATCAACTTAAGAGTTTGATTCAATGCGCTAGTTCGAAGTTGTTTGATGCATTTGAATGAACTTGAAATTAAGGACGAACCATGCTTGGATCTCATGTCTTTAATTTCAATTTCCAAGCATGGTTCGTCCTTAATTTAGGTGGTTGTAAGGCTGGTGGTCCCAAATCTTTAAGATTGACAGTGTGGATTTTCTGCAATCCCTACGAGTTTTCATTTCTCGACCTAGATCTAAAAGCTAGATCTGTATTTCGCTGGATCTGAGTCTTATGTCGTCATGTGAGTTTCTCGATTTGATATATTATGTTCTCCTTCCTTGGAGAACGGTGATATCCGGGTTGCACTACAAGAAAACACTGTCTTTCTGACGGGTTTTCCAATGACCGGAGATCCGTCCGAAATTCCATAAGGATTTGCGACACCCTTCCGACATATTGAGGGTCAACGAAAATCGGTCGGGAATTTCCGACGGATCTACGGTCGTCAGAAAATCGGTCAGAAATTTCCGAGGGTTATACGTCCGTCGAAATTTTTTGACCAATTTCTGACGATAGTATAACCGTTGAAATAGCCATTTTATAACCGTTTGAAATGTTAAAATCCGTCGAAAATCTATTTTAATTAGTTATTCACCCTCATTCACAACAGAAACAAAACAACAAAACTTACAAAATATCTTTTTCAAACCTTTATAACTATTTTCGATCGTGGATGGACAAACCTCCGCATGATCCAATGACGGGTCAACTGGCGGATGAGTTCACACAAGGTATTGAGGAGTTCATGATATTTGCGTCAAACAATAGCTAGCATGACATCAGAATACAATAAATGTCCTTGTACTAAATGTCAAAATCATAGATTAGTCTCTATTAGGGAAGTATGGAGCCACCTGTATAGAACTTGATTTATGCCGGGTTACAAGATTTGGTATTCGCATGGAGAAACTAATTCAATGGTGCAATATTATGGTAGCACTTCAGATAGGTTAGGCAGTACTTCATATAGGTTAGAGGAACCAACACCGAAAGTAGATGTAAGCATAGGAACTGTTCAGATGGTGAATGATGCGTTTCGTGAAAACATAGCATCGTATGTTGAGGATGGTAATAGAATAGGAACCTAATTTAGAAGCTCATAAGTTTTTTGATATGCTAGATGCATCTAATCAACCATTATATAAAGGATGTTGAGATGGAATATCACTTCTATCACCTACAAACAGATTGGTGACTATAAAGACGGATATCAACGCCGGTTCGACCAGTTTCTTAAGTAGTGAAGATCATTGGTAATATTTTTGTGTTTTTTGTTAATTTGTTTTTTAATAACTAACATTTTCGATATTTTTCAGGCGCCGAAATCCGGAGGTGTGCGTCCAGATCACATTCGATTGGTGGAAGACGTGTACACCAACAAAAAAACCGGTCTGATTTATGTCATAATTTAGAAAACAATAGAATTTGCAAATGTTATACAATGGCATAAGATGTAACAAACTAAATTTCTAAAATTTTAATTGGATAATAAAAAGGTTTTTGGAAAAACAAAACCCAAAATCCATTCTAAAATTTGCAAAACAAGGCCTAAATATTTATCTTAGATATGTATATGTTGTCATGTTAGCGAGTCGCCACAACTAAATATTTCTTTGAATAAAACTTATACTCTAATAGATGTTGACATGTATACTGACGCAGTCGGAAAACCCTAGGAGTAGCAAGCGCTAAGCGTATAATTAATTCAAGTTCACAACCGTTGAACTTGAAGAGAAAAACTCTGAAAATCTACCAGAATAGAGAAAACTTCTCAACTTTGATTAATTAAAAAATAATGTGTCCTTACAAATAACCTAGAGCCTCTATTTATATAGAGGAAAACTAAACAAAAAAAAAGAAATATCAAAAGACAAAAACTTAGAAACGTAAGAATAGAAAATGTAGCATATATCCTAATAAATAAAAAGAAAAACTAAATCCTTCCTACATCAGTCTCCTCTACCTCTGAAGAACTTGTCCTCAAGTTCTCTTATGGATAAAGAACCTCATATGCTTGATACTCGTGAATGTCAGCTACATTAAAGGTTTTAGAAATGTTCATCGATTCTGGGAGAGCCACAACATAAGCATTATCATTGATCTTCTGTAACACCTTGAATGGTCCATACTTGCGTGGTTACAGCTTGTTATACGTACCATCTCGGAACCTCTCTTTACGGAGGAATACCATCACATCATCTCCTTTTTTGAAAACTTTAATCCTCCTACGTTTATCCGCATCAACCTTGTTCTTCTGTCCAGTAGCCTCTAACTTAGCCTTAACAACTTCATTAACAGCTTAAATCTCTTCAAGCATAATCTCAACTGATGTACTGAATCCAGGAGCCTTAGGCAACTTAACCAAATCAACCACATGCTTAGGAACAAAAGTATATGTCAAAGAAAAATGTGATTTCCTTGTACATGAATGCACAGCGCTGTTGTAAGCAAATTCTACTTGAGGCAAAGCTAAATCCCACTGCTTTGGCTTATCCCCATAAACACTCCAGATCATATTCCCCAAAGTTCTATTGGTTACCTCAGTTTGTGGATGAGCTGTAGAACTCATGTTCAGTGCTGTTCAAAACATCCTCCAAAGAGTAATCCAAAAATGACTAAGAAATTTGGTGTCTCTATCAGAAGTAATTGACTTAGGAACTCCATGAAGGCGCACAAATTCCCTGGAAATCAACTTAGCTACATTGGATGCATCAGCAGTCTTCTTGCATGCAATAAAGTGTGTCAATTTGGAGAATCTGTCAACTATCAATACAAAATCCATACCTCGTTGCGTACGAGGTAATCCCAGCATATAATCCATTTCTAAATCTTGCCAAATATCATCTGGAACGGGTAAATGCATATAAAGACCATTATTTTGAGACTGCCTTTTAGAAACCTGACAAATATAACACCTTTTGACAATAGTACAACATATTTCCTTAAGTGCGACCAATAATATCTCTCCTTTAAGCTAGCAATGGTCTTGTCTCTACCCAAATGCTTACTAAGACCACCACCATGCAGATCGCGGATTAACTTCTCTCTCAACGACGAACAAGGTATGCACACCCGATCTCCTTTAAACAAATAGCCATCTAGAATGTCAAAATATGCAGAAGGATGCTTCGCATTGCACTTGGCACACAATTCCTTGAATTCAACATCACTCTCATACTACTCTTTAATAAAATCAAAACCCACAACCTCTTGTTCTAAGGTAATGAGCAACGATGCCCTTCTACTTAAAGCATCTGCCACTTTGTTAAGAGCTCCTGATTTAAGTTGAATAATAAAAGGAAACTTATGCAGAAAACTTACCCACCGAGCATGCGTTTTGTTTATCCTTTTGGATGTGAAGGAACTTCAAAGCTTGGTGATCGGTGAACAAAATGAACTCACTCTGAACTAGATAATGCTCCCACTGCCTTAGAGCTCTAAATACTGCATAGAACTCTTGATCATATGTACTCCATTTATGTCGAGCTTCACTCAATTTCTTGCTGAAGAAAGCTACTGGCCTTTTTTCATGAGACATGACATCACATATCCCTACTCCACTAGCATCACATTCAACTTGGAATATTTTTTCAAAATCAGGTAATGCCAGAACTGTTGCAGTACAAAGCTTTTCCTTAATTAAGGCAAAGCTTTTCTCTTGGTCAGCACCCCCAATGAAACTTTCCTTTCTTCAAGAACTCAGTGATATGAGAAGTAATAGTGCTGAAATCTCTTACGAATCTCCTGTAAAGGTAGCAATACCATGAAATATGCGTACCTCAGTGACTGATATAGGGGTAGGTCATTCCCTGATAGCTTTCACTTTATCTTCATCAACATGAATTCCTTCTTCTCCAACAACATAGCCTAAAAAGAGTAACTTGTTGGGGCTGAATGTACACTTTTTCAGATTGATGTACAATTGGTTCTCTTGTAAAACCTGCAACACCTGCTTCACATGCTCCAAGTGCTCTTCTTTGGTTTTACTGTAAATCAGAATATCATCGGAGTAAACCATCACAAAAGAACCAGTGAATGGACGAAGAACCTGATTCATCAGTCTCATGAAGGTACTAGGGGCGTTTGACAACCTAAAACGCTTTACCAACCACTCGTACAATCCACCTCTGCTCTAAAAGCTGTCTTTCATTCATCACCATGTCTAATTCAGATCTGATGGTATCCACTACGAAGATCTATCTTGGAAAAGACCTTAGAACCAGTTAATTTGTCAAGCATGTCTTCCAATCGAGGAATTGAGAATCGATATTTGATAGTTATCTTGTTGATGAATCTACTATCAACATACATTCTCCACTGGTTATCCTTCTTAGGAACAAGAAGGACTGGCACTGCACAACGACTCATGCTCTCACGAATGAATCCTTTCTTCAAAAAATCTTCAATTTGTTCCCTCAATATCTCATTTTCCTTAGGACTCATACGATAATGGGGAAGGTTTGGTTAACTAGATCCCGGAATAAGATCAATCTGATGTTGAATATTGCGCATATGAGACAATTCTTGTGGCAGCTCGTCTGCAATCAACTCCTTGAAATCTTTCAAGATTATCTGTAATTGTTGTTTTCTTTTACATAATTCATCAACCCTTTAACCATCACGGGCATAAACATTTAGTTTCCTTAATTGCCTCATCAAGCTCCTTTTCACTATGTGGCATAACCAAGAAATTGGAATTTTTCTTCCCTGAATTATGATCAAAGTGTAAAACAGGAGCCATATCAATCTTGTGTCCTCTCCATGTAAACATCAACACATTATTTCTTCCTCAATATGTAATATCATTATCATGCTGCCAAGGACGACCAAGTATGACGTGACAAGCATTCATATCAAGAACATCACAAAGTACCTCTTCTCTATAATGCTTTCCAATGGAGATTGGAACTCTACAAGTTAGTGTCACTCGAACTTGTGAGCCTTAACTTACCCACCATAGAGCATATGGCTTATCAAGTGGCTTTGTGGGTAACTTAAAAAATTCGACTAGCTTCTGAAAAACTAAGTTTTATGTGTTGCCGTTATCCACGATTAAGTTGCACACTTTGTAATTAATAGAGCAATGTGTTCTGAACAAATTATTTCGTTGCCCTTCTTCCTTAGATGATAGAAAGATCCTTTGAAGTACAATATTTATCATCTCATTCGACTCTTCCTCAACAAACTCAATTCCTGCATACACATCCTCTTCTTCATATTCCTCTTCTTCCTCTAGAAAAGCTACAGTTCTTCTACTTGGGCAAACATTCGATTTGTGATCTTGTCCTTGATAACGGAAACACTTATCAATTGTTGGTCTCGCATAAATATTACCTTGTTTCTTGACCGGTGCTTTACTCTGCTGAGCATTATTATAACCATTGTTAGAACTACATGCTCCTTTGTGACCAGGATTATCATCTTTTATCAATGCACTTTTACCCTTATCTCCGGTTGATTCAAAATTACTTTGAGGTGATTATCTTCTGAATGAGGATGATTTAGGTGTTTTACCACGTAGTCAATTAATCACTAAAGTGCACACTACTGCAATCATAAAAATATGTCAATGTAGTACTTTAGGATCGAATCCACAGAGACCAAGGTTACACTACGATTCTCACAAGATAAAATTAAGCTAAGATGATAATACGATTTGATTTGCAGAGTGATAAAAATAATTAAAAGCGGTGTAAATTCAATAAGAGAAAAACGTTAGGTCGAGGGTTTCTTCGCGGGAATCCAGAGATCATGAATCAAACAAATATTCAGGGAACGATTAAACACAAGTTTCAAACTCAAACATAAATATCTAACCAATCCACTTCCGTGGCATTGATTACTAAATCTAGCAACCTAAAATCCTAACTTCTATTGAACGTAGAGTTCTAGACCATCATTAACAAATAGGTTCAATATGTTCACGAATCGCCTTAGCTAGCATCAAATTCTGTTGGCTAAGGACAATTCGCTCGCTTATGTTCTTTCTAGCAACATACGACACTTCCGTGGTATAGATTAAACTCTAGATCAGAGACTAAGTGATCAATTCAGCCTAAGCAATAAACACAACAATAATCGAAAACCTCAAAAGATAAATCCCTATCTGTGTCTAATTCAATGATACATGGATCCCGTTGAAACCCTAAACCTAACTATGAAACTACTCAGACATGGCAACAGAGAACAAGCAAGGAGAAAGAGAGAAACTCATAATAATAATTAAAGAGAGGAAAGGGTTTAGAAATCTTCTCAATAGATGCATAGATTCTTCTTCAAGCTTACAAATTAATGGCCAAAAACTAGAGTAGAATAGAGAGCCGTAAAATGAGAGATAACCTAAAAGTGGCTGAAAATAATGTATATATATGGTTCTAGGCGGATTAGGTCAAAGTAGGCAGTTTCCGGGGCAGAATATGAAAACTAGAAATTTCCTTTTCCTTCTTATCGGTCAGCATCGATCGATGCACATATTGTATCGATCGATTTTGGACTTTCTGGGCATGCTCCATCGATCGATGCACTCCTTGCATCGATCGATTCTGGCTCTTCAGAGGGGGATGCATCGATCGGCACTCCTTGAATTGATCGATTCTGGCTATTCTGATGGTGTTGCATCGATTGATTGTACTCTTTTTGTACCGTTCCATGCGTTTTTTGCCCACGTAACTCCAATTTCTTCCTTAAACACTTTTTTATCTGAGATAGCTAAATAAAAGAATAAAAGACTCTAAAAAAGAACTTTGAATCGATAAAATACTCAAAACAAATACCAAAACATTTGTTAGAAAACGGTAAAAATCAAGCATATCAATTCCCCCAGACTTAGTCTTTTGCTTGTCCTCAAGCAAACAGAAAACTAAGCAAGCAGAAAAAGTTTAAAAAACACGTAGACTCACATTTCTTTTAGAACTCTGCAATAAAAATTACCTTAGTAATTGATATATCATGGTTTTTACCTCGTTTAAGCCATGATAAATGTCCGTTTTATCGAGTCTTTATTCTATTATAGAGTCTTTTAGAGTCTTTTATAGGTTTTAGCACATTTGGAGTTTTATGGAGCATTATGGAGCGAAACTGAAGTCTGGTGACTAAGTGCCCGATCAAAGCGTCAAGCATCGATCGATACCCCCTGGTATCGATCGACACCCATCGGAGCAGATTACAAGTCGCGACTTAATGAAGTTTTGGAGAATTGCAGAACTTGCCCAGAAGACTTTGATATTTACAAAAAGACCCCAATTCGTGTTTAGACTATTTAATTAGGTTTTATAGCCACTTTCATGGCTATGCTTTACTTTACTTTGGTTTGAGAGAGAGCTTTGTGAGGGAGACAAGTCTGAAATTCCCTTCGTCCGAGAGAAGATTTCGAACCATCTTGTTACTCTTTCTGTTTTATTTGATGATTTATTCAAACATGTTTATTGCTTCAATTTCCATATTTGAGTAGATCCACTTTAGGTTTAGGGTTTCTCATAAAGGTTTTCTCTGAATGTGCGATTGATAGATCTGTCAGGATTCACATCTGATTTAGTTATTCGCCTAGGTTGTTCCCATACTGAATTCTAGGTTGACGAATCTATACTTTAGATCTTAGGATAATTGGTTAGTCACGAGAGTTGTATCAATTACCTGACAGAACCTAGAGTGAGCAAATTAACTATTCGCAAAGAGATTTGGTTTAGTTGATTTGTGAACATATCAAACTTAATCGAATAAAGCTGATTTAGGTTGTTAGAATTTGCAAAGAGATTTGGTTTTCTAGGATCTGGATTTAGATAGCTTTCGCAACGAGAGTTGGTTAGCTATACTTTAGTGATTTGAGTTCAGGAACTGGTATTAATTCAATCCTGATTTATCTGTATATCGACATTCATTGATTTCCTGAGAATTCCCTGAATCTATTCCCTCCCATCTGAAATACAATTTGTTTAATTTACGCATTGCTTTCAATTAAATATGTTGGTTTAGCTTAATTCTCTTCCATATAATCTATTGTGCGTCTCTGTGAGTCTTTGTGGTTCGGCCCCTAACTATACTATAGCTACTGCGTTAGTATCTAAATAGGGTATTAATTTGAGCATATCAAATTTGGCGCCGTTGCCGGAGACTCAATTCGCCATTAGATTACGTTTGAGAATTTTGACTAAGCTTGTCGGTATCGATCGATACTACCTAGTATCGGTCGACACTCGACGCTTTCCTTTGTTGATATCGATCGACACCACTTGGTATCGATCGATACTCAACGTGTTTTTGTTACTTACGTTCTTTTCCTAGTGTGTTTCAGGTGTGAATTTGAAACGTGCAAACAGGAAAGCAAGGAAGCCAGAAGATATGAACAACACAATGATTCTGATTCAAGATGCTGCTGGAATTTTGAGAGACCAAGAGAGTCAGTTGTGCAACGAGAGAGGACAACGTCTAGATGGAGAGGGGAACATCATTCCACCTGCTCCTGTTGTCGCTGGAAATATCGCTGGGAACGCGAACGCAGGGAATGCTGTGGCTGCTCGCAGTAGAACGATTGGTGAATACAACAGGCCTGATCAGTTCTATACCAATCGGTCAGCGATTCGTCCTCCGCCTTTTCAGAGGAATGACTTTGAGCTGAAACCTGCATACTTCACTCTTGTGGGTCAGCATCTTTTTCATGGTTTTCCTCATGAACACCCTATGGATCACATTGAGAGGTTTGAGGATCTGGTTACAAGCATCAAGATCAATGGAGTGTCCTATGACTACCTCTTCTGCAAGATTTTCCCATACTCTCTTGGTGGAGATGCAACTTACTGGCTGAAGCAGTTGTCTCATGGTTTCGCTAACTACATGGGATGAGACGAAGAATGCGTTCTTGAACAACTTCTATGATGATGCACGATCCGAGGATCTCAGGAACAAGATTTCTCAGTTTTCTCAAGGACCGACTGAGGCACTCAAGGCTGCTTGGATTCGTTTCAAGTCATATCAGAGAGATTGTCCGCATCATGGGTTCACTCAAGTTCAGCTGCTGGGTACTTTCTACAGAGGAATCGATTGGAGGTATCAAATGACTCTAGATGCTGCGAGCGATGGAAATTTCTATACGAGGTATCCGGACGATGCCTATGTGCTTATTGAGAACTTGGTTTCTAGCAATAGTACCAAGAATGCAGACATGGAGCTCAAGAAGCAAGCTGGTAACTTGGATTACAGTCAGATTGCTGAGATGAATGCTAAGCTAGATTTGTTGATGGACAAGCAGCAGAAGGCTGTTCGTTTTGCTAACAAAGACGGAGGGGGATTTGTTAACCACATTGATGGAGATGGATTTCAAGATCAAAGGTATCAACGCCCTTCCACACCACCCAGAACTTCTGTGAGCAAACTTGAGTCTATGCTTGAACATATTCTTCAGGGACAGCAGAAGATGACAGTAAATTTCAACGGGAAGATGGACGCTATGTACATAGATCTGAATGGGAAAATTGAGTCTCTTAGTAATCATCAGAAGATACTGGAAACTCAAATAGTAGAAAATTTCGTGTTGACAGAAAATCCACGTGTATCGATCGATACCAGCCAGTATCGATCGATACTAGTCCAGACACCTGCCCGATTTAATCCAACATCCCGTGTATCGATCGATACTTATTTGGTATCGGTCGATACTGAGACGCATGTCGAGAAGGAACCAGAAATTGTCACAGAGAGGGTGTATAAACCAGAAATACCTTATCATATGCCTCCTAAGATAACAAAGAAGGAATGAGAGGATGCTAGATGCAAAACCATACTGGATAAGCTTGCTGTGGAGTTTCCTTTTGATGAGACTTCAAACACCACCTCTGTGTCGATCGATACCAGCCAGTATCGATCGATACCTGTCCAAGAATCTGTCAAGGACATCTCGAAGGAGCAAGCATCGATCGACACCATCCCGGTATCGATCGATACTCACCCAGATACTGCAAAGGAGCCGCATATGACTGTTGGTAGACTTCGCAAGCCCAAGATGCCAGATCCTCGACCACCCAAACATCTCAGAGATCCCATCTCTCCAAAGCAGCAGCGTGGCTTTGAGAAGATGGTGCGAAGAATCCAACACACTCACACTTTCGAGGAAGCTCTTGAGTGCCGCCCTCTGCTGAGTCACTTCCGGGATTGCAGAGAGATTGAGGACGAGATTAAGGCACTCTTCATCAAGGTTGATATTCTCAAATTAATACCCTAAATAGTACTAAAGCAGTTGCTGCAGTAAATCAGGGGTCGAACACAAGAACTCAAGATATCACACAATAGATTATATAGATCCAAAATACTCTAAATCAAAATATGTAAACGAAAATAAGTACGCAATTAAAAGTGTTGTAAATCAATGGAGGAAAATATAGGCCCAGGGTTTTTCTCAGGAAATCAATGAATGCAGCTAAATTAACTAACATGATTCAGATTACGCACGGTTCTTGAACTCAAATCACTATAATATAGCTAACCAACTCTCGTTACGAAAATTATCTAAATCTATATCCTAGGAATTCCAAATCTCTTTGCGAATCCTAAAGTCTAAATCAGCTTTAATGTTCAGGTTTGATATGTTCACAAATCAATTAGACCAAATCTCTTTGCGAATAATCAATTTGCTCGCCTAGGTTCTATCAGGTAATTAATCGCACTCTCGCGCCTAATCAATTATCCTAAGATCTAAGTTCTAGGTGATCCATCCAGAATTAGCTTTGAGAACAACCTATGGTGAAGAACTAATTCAGATAGTGAATCCTAAACAGATAATCAACCTAGCATTCAAAGAAATCCCTATGAGAAAACCCCAAACCTAACAGGTGATCTACTCAGACATGGAGATTGAAACAATAAACATGACTGAATAAATACTCAAATAAATAAATAAATAAGAAAGAGTAACAAGAGGTTTTGAGATATGATCTCGGACGAAGGGAGATTCAGACTTGTCTCTCTCAAACCAAAGTAAAATCAAAGTATAGAAAAATAAACCCTAGCCAACAAAGTGGCTGTAAAAATCATATAAATAACTTAAATCACGAGTTGGGGTCTTCTTGTAATTATTAAAGACTTCTGGATCAATTTATAATTCTTCAAGTCTAGGAAAACTCGCGGGTCGTGTCTTGCTCTGATGGGTGTCGATCGATACCAGGGGGTATCGGTCGATGTTCGTCGTGAAATCAGGTACTCAGCAACACGACTTCTGCTTTTGCTCCAAACTGTTCCAGAAAGCTCCAATAATTCCAATAATGCTCCAAACGTGCTATAACCTGTAAAAGACTCTAAAAGACTATAAAACACTAGAAAACTCTATAAAACGGACTTATATCATGGCCTAAAAGGGGTAAAAATCATGATATATCAACGCCCCCAGACTTAGCCTTTGCTTGCCCTCAAGCAAATAGAAGACTAAACAGAGAAAGAGGTTTGAAAACGCGGAGACTCACCTGTTTATGAACCATCAAAATGACATTTTCCCAAGTATCCAAATGTCACCAAATCAGCTTTTGATCTAACCACCATGTACTTCTCCATAGACATTCGCAGCTTTCCAAGACTCCACACAAAATCCCATAGCATTGTTCAAATAAAACCCTCATCGCTAGTTTCATCGCTGTAGCCAATGTTCAAGAAACTTCTAGATTCTTTACCATACAATATCTTGACAAGGAACCACCCTTTTCACACTTTTTGATTTTATTTCTCTCCCCCAGACTTATTTCTTATTATGTTCCTTCTTTTATTTTCAGCTTTGCATATACACATCAAGGTATGAGACGCGAGTATTAATGGTGTTAGCCACCGAATCCCCGGTTCTTCCCTCTCAATGTATCAAAGGATGTATGCGAATAATGGCATCATAGGAAAATCCTAGCCTCGCTTCCAATCCTTTGTGTGATCATTCCCTCTTAAGTAGAATAATGGGATCGCTGGAAATTTTCCTAACCCTCTACTCAGAAGAAAATCATTTCAATCTTTTATGCTCTTATCACTTATAACAGGGAGAGAAATACCATTACTTTAAACATATGGGTTCCTTAGTTAGACATGAATGATGAATCAAGCTCTATGAACACTAACCACATTGATGAAGTGCAAAAATTTGGCTCAGGCTTCAGAAGAACTCTGCTGGAAACATGGATGTTTTCTAGTCAACTGGTCAGTCTTTGGATTTTTCATTAGTCGATCTAGAGCTGATCCTGCAACACTGGTCACTCAAAAACCAAATCAAAGCAACAATTCAAGCACATGATCATCATCTCCAACAAGTTTTGACTCAATAAAACGACAATTTTTTTTTTTTATGACTCTAAGAAAAACAAGAAAAATGTCAGCAGACACCTCCCCCGGACTTGAACAACACTGTCCCCAGTGTTATCTAGCCTAGAGCCAGTGAAAGAAAACAAAAGAACAGAATAAAATTGGGAAAAACAAGAAGTTACCTTGCTGGAACATTGAGTATCGATCGACACACAGCCTGGTATCGATCGATACTAGGCTTAAATCGACATGAACCTGTCTCAATCGCGTAGGGTATCGATCGACATTCAGGCGATTTCGAGTTTGTTCCTTGTTTATCCTGACACAAAACGAAAAATAAAAAGAAATTACTTATATATATACTAACCAGTGGGTTGCCTCCCACCAAGCGCTCGTTTAACGTCAATAGCTTGACTGTAACGCCCTTCAGGCTGGATAAGAGTAAGAGTTTGCACCAAAACAGGCTCCACAACTTGACATGGCTATCTTTAGAGTTCTTCTCATCATGCTGTCCACAAACTCCTGTCCTTTCTCTTTCAGCTCCGAAGTTAGAAGAATTCTAGCCTTAGAGAATGGCTTCGAAGCTCCTTTGCACTTGACCTTATACTCAATCGAATTTCCATCACTCTTATGAGGGATTAAAGTGACATGGGGATTCTCGACCTTGTTGCTCTTGGCCTTCTTCTTTGCTGCCTTAGCCTTCTTGACAACTTCCTTGGGGATGCTGGGCGGTTCAGCTGAAATGTCTGCGACAGTAGGCTCGTCAGGAGGCTCTTCCAAAAGATCAACTGCCAGCAACATTTCTGTAACAACCTCGATGCTAGAGACACGTGTGGGAGCACTCCTAGGGGGAATGACATCATAATAGACCCCTCCGTCAATGTAAGAGAAAGAGATTCTCTTATTAGGTGTGTCTATGATTGCGCCAACAGTAGCCATAAACGGTCGTCCCAGGAGCAAAGGCATACGAGATATCGCACTCATCTCCACAACCTGAAAATCAGTAGGCACCAGACAGCCTCCTACTTTGACCAGCAAACCATGAATAGTACCGTGTGGATGCGAGGTGGAGTCGTTCGTGAATGTGATAGATGCCTCTGGTGATCGAATATCAGCCCCCAACCGCTCTGCAATTGCCCTTGAGATGACATTGACACTAGCCTCTGAGTCAACGAGAGACTCTTTGAAATCAACTCCAGAGATAGAGCATGGAACCACGAATTTCCCTGGATCTTCCCTTTGAGTCAACTGTCTCAGTGGAGGTGGTGCACCTCTAGCCTTAATGAAAAGTGCCTTAATCTCTTCCTCAGTTTCTATGCAATCTTTGAAGTGACTTAGCAGAGGACGACACTCTAGAGCTTCTTCAAAAGACGATTCAGGGGAAATCCTTCTTACCATCTTCTCAAAGCCACGCAGCTGCTTTGGAGAGATGGGATCTCTGAGGTGTTTAAGAACATGATTCAGCTTCTTGGGCTTGCGAACTCTTTCTTTGATCAACTCACGTGTTTCCACAAGTTCTGGCTCGTTCTGCGAGGGGTATCGATCGACACGAGGTAGGGTATCGATCGATACTCTTGCTGTTGAATCATCCTTGACAGATTTATCATCATCAAGGAGAAACTCCACAATCAGCTTATCCAGCATAGCCTTGCATCTGGCGTCCTCTACCTACTTCTTAGGCTTTGCAGCAGCTCTGGGGTAAGGTATCCTCGGTATATAGACTCTCTCTGCAACTACTTTAGGCATCACAGTCGAAATCTTAGGTGTCTCCTCAGAAATCGCCTCAGTATCGACCGATACCAATGGGGTATCGATCGATACACGGGTTTTGGAAGTATCCCGTTTCAGAATTGTAACTGACATCGATTGACACTTGGGGGTATCGATGGATGCTATGGCGATTTTAGGATCCTCATCGAAATTTTCTGCACTTGAGGAGATCGCATTGACGTGTGCATTGTGTGAATGAACCGTCTTTCCCTTGGCATTTGCTGCAGTCTGAGCTACTTGCGTTTCCAGCATCCTGTGACTGGTATCGAGAGCCTCGATCCTTCCCCTTAATTCGGTGTATACAGCATCCAGTTTCCCATTGAAGGTTACTGTCATCTTCTCCTGCCCTTGAACCAGCTGTTCAAGCATAGCCTCAATCTTACTGTCAGGAGCTTTGGGTGGTGGGGATTGGTACCCTCCTTGCTGACCATTGTTGGTGAAGTTTCGATTGGCGTTGTATCCAAATCGCTGACCCTGAAAACCAGAACCACCAATGTAGTTAACATCTTCCACTTCATTCTCAGCAGCAAAGTGGACGGCCTTTGTTGTCTTTCCCAGCAGAAGACTGTGCATAGAATCCAACTGAGCTTTAACTTCAGCGATCTGCGACCCATCAATGTTACCAGCCAGCTTCTTACGCTCGAAGTCTGCGCTCTTGGTGCTACTGCTAGATGCAAAGTTTTCAATCAACACATAAGCATCCTCAAGGTACCTGGTGTTGAAATTACCATTGCTCGAAGTGTCCAGAGCCATATGATACCTCCAATCTACTCCTCTAAAGAAGATACCCAGCAGCTGCACATCAGAGTATCCGTGATGTGGACAATCTCTCTGATACGATCTGAATCTCGTCCAAGCAGCCTTGAACGCCTCAGTAGGTCCTTGAGAAAATTGGGAAATTTTATTCCTCAGATCCTCAGATCGTGCATCATCGTAGAAGTTGATCAGGAAGGCTCTCTTAGTGTCCTCCCAAGTAGTTAGCGAACCAGGAGGTAGCTGCCTCAGCCAGTAGGTCGCATCTCCACCTAGAGAGTAGGGGAAGAGCTTGCAGAAGAGATAGTCGTAGGACACTCCATTGCTCTGAATGCTAGTGACCAAGTCCTCAAACTTCTCCACATGGTCCATCGGATATTCATGAGGAAGACCATGAAAAAGATGTTGTCCCACAAGGGCAAAGTAAGCAGGATTCAGCTCAAAGTCATTCCTCTCAAACGCAGGAGGACGAATTGCTGAACGATTGGCAAAAAACTGGTCAGGCCTGTTGTACTCACCAATCGTCCTTCCACGATTAACCACATCATTCCTCGGGTTCCCAGCGACATTCGCAGCGACAACAGGAGCAGGTGGCATGACAATCCCCTCTCCATCTAGACGTTGTCCTTGCTCATTACACAACCGACCCTCTTTGTCTCTGTAAGCACCAGCTGCATCACGAACCAACTGATTGTTGTTCATCTTAGCTGATTTCTTTGCTTTCCTGTTTGTGCGTTCCACAAGTGCTAGCTGTTCCAGTGACAGATCAACTAGTTCAGAGTTCTTGTTCCTTCTAGTTTCTCGATTAGGCATGCACCTGAAAACAAAAACCAAGAATGTAAGTAACTGAAATATACGTAGGGTATCGACCGATACCTGAAGGGTATCAGTCGATACTTAGGCGATTTAGACGAATTTTTTAGCTAAAATCTAATGGCGAATTGAGTCCCCGGAAACGGCGCCAAATTTGATATGCTCAAATTAATACCCTAAATAGTACTAAAGCAGGTGCTGCAGTAAATCAGGGGTCAAACACAAGAACTCAAGGAATCACACAATAAATTATATAGATCCAAAATACGCTAAATCAAAATATGTAAACGAAAACAAGTACGCAATTAAAAGTGTTGTAAATCAATGGAGGAAAATATAGGCCCAGGGTTTTTCTCAGGAAATCAATGAATGCAGCTAAATTAACTAACATGATTCAGATTACGCACGGTTCTTGAACTCAAATCACTAAAATATAGCTAACCAACTCTCGTTGCGAAAACTATCTAAATCTAAATCCTAGAAATTCCAAATCTCTTTGCGAATCCTTAAGTCTAAATCAGCTTTAATGTTCAGGTTTGATATGTTCACAAATCAATTAGACCAAATCTCTTTGCGAATAATCAATTTGCTCACCTAGGTTCTATCAGGTAATTAATCACACTCTCGCGCGTAATCAATTATCCTAAGATCTAAGTGATCAATCTAGAATTAGCTTTGAGAACAACCTATGGTGAAGAACTAATCCAGATAGTGAATCCTAAACAGATAATCAACCTAGCATTCAAAGAAATCCCTATGAGAAAACCCCAAACCTAACAAGTGATCTACTCAGACATGGAGATTGAAACAATAAACATGACTGAATAAATACTCAAATAAATAAATAAATAAGAAAGAGTAACAAGAGGGTTTGAGATCTTATCTCGGACGAAGGGAGATTCAGACTTGTCTCTCTCAAACCAAAGTAAAATCAAAGTATAGAAAAATAAAGCCTAGCCAACAAAGTGGCTGTAAAAATCCTATAAATAACCTAAATCACGGTCTTCTTGTAATTATTAAAGACTTCTGGACCAATTTGCAATTCTTCAAGTCTTGGAAAACTCGCGGGTCGTGTCTTGCTCTGATGGGTGTCGATCGATACCAGGGGGTATCTGTCGATGTTCGTCGTGAAATCAGGTACTCAGCAACACGACTTCAGCTTTTGCTCCAAACTGTTCCAGAAAGCTCCAATAATTCTAATAATGCTCCAAACGTACTATAAACTGTAAAAGACTCTAAAAGACTACAAAACACTAGAAAGACTCTATAAAACGGACTTATAACCATGATATATCAAAGGTCAGGGGTACGCCATTTCCACTGAAGAAGCTGAATAAGAGGGAAGACCCAGGGAAATTTTCAGTCCCATGCTCTATCTCCGGAGTTGAATTCGAAGACTCTCTAGTTGATTCAGGGTCTAATGTTAATGTTATGTCAAAGGTACTCGCAGAGAAGCTGCAAATCGACGACATCAGATCTCCTCATATGGCTCTCACATTCGCGAACTATTCCACCTCAGTTCCATACGGAACAATCCCTGATTTGATGGTTAAGGTAGGAGACTGTCTAGTTCCTACCGATTTTCAGGTTGTGGAAATGCATGCAAGGTCTAGCAACCCTTTGATTCTTGGGAGACCGTTCATGGCTACGGCTGGTGCAGTTATAGACACGCCCAGTAAGAGTATCTCATTTTTGTACATTGACGAGCAGGTCTCCTACAAGGCCATCCCTAGAGGAACTCCCGCACATATCTCTTGCATCACCGCTGTTCCAGGAGAGACATTGGTAATTGATCTTTTGGAAGAGCCTCCCGACGAACCAACTATCACAGACGTTCTAGATAGTCCTTCTGTCATCACCAAGAAAGACGTCAAACCATCTAAGGAAAAGAAGAGGGTGCAGAGCAAAGGAGTGAAAGATGTCGCTTCTATGACTTTAATCCCTAAGAAGTGCGATGGAGACTCGATTGAGTACAAGGTGAAGTGCAAAGGAGCTTCGAAGCCATTCTCCAAGGCTAGAGTTCTTCTTACTTCGGAGCTGAAAGAGAAAGGGCATGAAGTTGTTGAGCGTATGCTGCGCAGAACTCTGAGTTTGGAAGTGTCTAGTTGTGGGACTTACATGGGAGTGAGTTCCCTACCTCCTTCCGACTGATCGTCCGTACAGTCAAGCTCGTGACGTAAAACAAGCGTTTAGTGGGAGGCAACCCACTGGTGAGTCTGTACATAACTCTTTTACTTTTGTTTCTATTTTTGTTTTGTGTCTTGTGTCTAAACGTGAAACAGATTTTACGAGGAGTATCGATCGACACATGTCAGTATCGATCGATACCACGCGTAGAAACCGAGGAATTGACCAACAAGTGTCGACCAATACCATTTGGCATCGATCGACACCATGCGACAGAGGATAAGTCTTCTCTATCTTCACGTTTGTATTTTCTTTTCTTTTTCTTTTATTTTTCTTTTTTGTTGAACTTATGTCAGCTTTTGTTTTTGCATTTGAACTTCTTTGGATTTCTATTTGATCTACCATGTTGCTTTTAACATGTTTTTGAGTGTTCCTACAGTGCTAATTTCTAACACTTTGGATCACTTTCCCTGGTTAAAGCAATTCGACAACCCTATTTTTCAATCAGTGCGTCGATCTACGGCTGGTGTCGATCGACACCTTGTCAAGGTACGGTTCCTGGTTTCCATAATCCAATCAGTTCATTTGTTTTCTTCCAACTCTAGGCTAGATAACACTGGGGACAGTGTTGTTCAAGTCTGGGGGAGGTGTCTGCTGACATTGTGTTTGTTTTTCTTAGAGTCAGTTGTTTTATCGAGTCAAAAACGTTTTATTGAGTCAAAACGTTTTGGAGATGGTGATCCTGTGCTTAATTTGTTGTTTGGATTTTGTTTTTGAGTGACTAGTGTTGCAGGATCAGTTCTAGATCGACTAATGAAAAATCCAAAGACTGACCAGTTGACTAGAAAACATCCATGTCTCCAACAGAGTTCTTCTGAAGCTTGATCCAAATTTTTGCACTTCATCGATGTGGTTAGTGTTTAAAGAGCTTGATTAATCATTCATATATGATAAAGGAACCCATGTGTTTAGAATTGTGGTATCTCTCTCCCCTGTTATAAGTTGATAAATAAGAGCATAAAAGATGAAATGATTTTCTTCTGAGTAGAGGGCTAGGAAAATTTTCAGCGATCCCATTATTCTACTTAAGAGGGAATGATCAAACAAAGATTGAAAGCGACGTTAGGAAAATTTTCCGTGATACCACTATTCGCCTAAACATTTGATACATAGAGAGGGAAGAACCGGGGATTCGGTGGCAAACACCATCAATACTCGCGTTTCGGACCTTGATGTGTATATGCATATCTAAAAAAAAAGAGAACATAATAAGAAATAAGTCTGGGGGAAAGAAAGTTATACAAAAAGTGTGAAATTGGATGGTTCCTTGTCATGATATTGTATGGTAAAGAATCTAGAAGGTTCTTGAACATTGGCTACATCGATGAAACTGGCGATGAGGGCTTTATTTGAACAATGCTGCGAGATAATGTGTGGAGTCTGGAAAATCTGCGAATGTCTACGGAGAAGTACATGGTGGTTAGATCGAAAGCTGGTTAGGTGACATTTGGGTACTTTGGAAAAGGATCTCTACAATGGTTCCTGAACAGATGAGTCTCCGTGTTTTCAAACCTCTTTCTCTGTTTAGTCTTCTATTTGATTGAGGCAAGCAAAGGCTAAGTCTGGGGGAGTTGATATATCATGGTTTTTACCTCTTTTAAGCCATGATATAAGTCCGTTTTATCGAGTCTTTATTCTATTATAGAGTCTTTTACAGGTCATAGCACGTTGGGAACATTATTGGAGATATTGGAGTTTTATGGAGCATTATGGAGCGAAAGTGAAGTCTGGTGACTAAGTGCCCGATCAAAGCGTCAAGCATCGATCGATACCCCCTGGTATCGATCAACACCCATCGGAGCAGATTACAAGTCGCGACTTAATGAAGTTTTGGAGAATTGCAGAACTTGCCCAGAAGACTTTGATATTTACAAGAAGACCCCAATTCGTGTTTAGACTATTTAATTAGGTTTTATAACCACTTTCATGGCTATGTTTTACTTTACTTTGGTTTGAGAGAGAGCTTTGTGAGGGAGACATGTCTGAAACTCCCTTCGTCCAAGAGAAGATTTCGAACCCTCTTGTTACTCTTTCTGTTTTATTTGATGATTTATTCAAACATGTTTATTGCTTTAATTTCCATGTTTGAGTAGATCCACCTTAGGTTTAGGGTTTCTCATAAAGGTTTTCTCTGAATGTGCGATTGATAGATCTGTTAGGATTCACATCTGATTTAGTTCTTCGCCTAGGTTGTTCCCATACTGAATTCTAGGTTGACGAATCTAGACTTTAGATCTCAGGATAATTGGTTAGTCACGAGATTGGTATCAATTACCTGACATAACCTAGAGTGAGCAAATTAACTATTCGCAAAGAGATTTGGTTTATAATGTACTCCTAGAAAGGAACTGCCCTTGATCTACACTCTCTGGACTGAAATGGAACGGATTGATCTCACAAACGATTGGATCTATTGCGGGAAAGGTGGATACGAATGGTCACACAAGGGATTGTGGAGGGTCTCTTGATTTACCGAGTGATCCAATAGATATAACACACTAAAGGATCGATTTGCTTGAGAGATATAACACACTAACAAGCTAAGATGTTCGAAGAACAAATGATCTTACTTAGAAAAGGTTTTGATTGAAAAAAAAGATGAAACTCGACAAAGAGTTTACAAGAGCATATAAAGAACACGAATGCTCTCTAGTCAAAAGAATCAACTCTCGAAACTAGAAACTAATTAAGACTAGAAATAACACAAGTTTGAATTTGAAAGATAAAAGATAATTTGCCCTCCTTAGTCGTATGTCACTTCCAAAGAACTTGGGCCTCGCCATAGCTTAGTGGACTAGATGTGGTGATTCAACCTTGCCTCATTAAAAACCTATCCCAAGAAAATCCAATGGGACAAAACTTGAGATAGGGAAAAAGAGTGCAAAGTTGAATCACAAGTCCACTTAGCCATCTTGGACTTGGATTACAACTTGTGTAGAAGTAACCAACTCTTTTCCCTCTTAACTTAGATATCTTTGCTTGAGGAATGCTCTTATCGCTTCATTGAGCCTCCTTGATTATGAACGAGTCATTGGCCCATTCGGGACAAGCAAAGCATCATCATAATTATCTTGAACTGCTTCATGATTCTCAGCTACAAGCTTTCCATCCTCAGGTTCAAGCACCATGTTTCCTATGCTATCCATGATCACATCAGTTTAGTTTATTTGTGAACATATCAAACTTAATCGAATAAAGCTGATTTAGGTTGTTAGAATTCGCAAAGAGATTTGGTTTTCTAGGATCTGGATTTAGATAGCTTTCGCAACGAGAGTTGGTTAGCTATACTTTAGTGATTTGAGTTCAAGAACTGGTATTAATTCAATCCTGATTTATCTGTATATCGACATTCATTGATTTCCTGAGAATTCCCTGAATCTATTCCCTCCCATCTGAAATACAATTTGTTTAATTTACGCATTGCTTTCAATTACATCTTTTGGTTTAGCTTAATTCTCTTCCATATAATCTATTGTGCGTCTCTGTGAGTCTTTGTGGTTCGACCCCTAACTATACTATAGCTACTGCGTTAGTATCTAAATAGGGTATTAATTTGAGCATATCAGTAATCCACATATTTGCCAAACTAGTTCTAGATCGAACCACCATGTACTTCTCTGCAAGCATCGCAGCCTCCCAGATTAACCTCATTATTTCGCGGAATAATCAGAAGCCATCAACTCTGGGCCTCATCAAAGATCATAGTGCCAAGAACCTTCTAGACTCTTTCCCTTTCGATACCGTGATGATACAACAACACAACTTTTGGTACTTTTTCCCTCCTCTAGACTTATTATTTTCTCATTTTTCTTCCGTAGGGTTAATGGTTGATGGAACTCGAGTATTGATGGTTTTTGCCACCGAATCTCCGGTTCATTTTAGTGCCACCCTATATTTCTAAGGTGTAGGCGAATAGTGGTATCCCCGGAAATTTTCTTCAACCTCGCTTTCAACCTTAGTGTGATCATCTCTTTCGAAGTAAAATAATGGGATCATTGGAAATTATCTTCCACCGATCAGAATGACTTGCGACCACCTCCAGAAGATAGCTAACTCAATTACCTACAACTTCTATGAAGGATTCAGAAGCTAAATCTGAGCATAGATCCTTCGTCCAGCCTTTTTTCAGACACTTCGGCTGGCTTCGGCGAGAGCTTCCACGCCGGGCGAGATTGGGCCGGCACAAGAGGCCGGTATTTCCCCTGGTCGAGTGAAGGAGCAGTACCGGTAAGGGATGGAGGGGTGTTATGGGCCGGTAATCTTCCTGTCCAAGCTGAAGTTGAACACCTGACGGTGACGCCGGACAAGATTGGACCAGTATGGTGCAACGGGTTCGCGGCCGGACGAAGACTCCTTATAATATCGGCCATATCTCTCGAACCACATGTCCAAATGACCTGAATCCAACTCCCGTAGACAGATAACTGACTCCTCTACAACTCTAAGCTGAATCTGACTGGAAACCCTTCATCCGACCCGTTCTTTTGGACACTTCAGATGGACTCTTCTTTCTCTTATGCTCCATAACTCCAAACATCATCAACCGTCTCCAAAACACCTAAAAACACTCCAAATGCATGCAAAACTCACTAGGACCTAATGAAAACACCTAATACTCTAATAAAGACCAAAATACTATAAAAACTATGCAAGACACATGCATGAGACACAAAACACCAAATAATATGCAAGCTAAAAGATGTAAAATATGGGATTATCAACTCCCCCAAACTTATTCATTTGCTTGCGCTCAAGCAAACAATCAAGAACAAAGAGGGAGATAGACATAAAGATGGGACTTAGGAACTAAAAGCATCACAAGAGGAAATCAAATTCAACGTCCAAGTTTGGAATTCTAGAATGCATCAAGTGAGTCTACTCCAAAAGAGTTAGCCATTTCCATCCCTACATGTATCAAGTTCAAGTCCCAACCTACACAAACGTTCTTATCCTTCAACCCTTTGACATTCATTAATTTTCTATGTGAATCATGCTCATGCAAAATCAAATGAACTCGTTTGGCCAAGGGGTAAGGTTTTGAGATGAAGATGATCTCATTCACACATGCGGGTATTCCAATGCAATGATCTCTCTAGGAATGAGCAAACTTTAGCAAAATGCTAAAGGTAACCTATGCATACAAGGGTGAATTCTCATCTACCCAATGCCTAAGATGTCTCTAACCCATGAAGTTCCAAACCTAAACTACCCTTTTCACAAGGCTTTTTGCCTTCATGCCTCACACGTTTTGCTTGTTGCTCCTTCATCTTTTCCTCAAATGGGGGTTTCTTCTTCTCCATTGAACTTATGGCTTGGTGCTCCTCTTTCTTGTTGATTTAGCTCTTCCCTTTCTTCTTTCTTTGTTTTGCCTCGTTTCTCATCTTTTGATGCTCTAGCTAATTTTTTGCTTCTTTCTTTTTTCTTACACACTTTGAGGCTAATCTAGTTCAAAGAGCTAATCTAGTTCAAAGAGCTAATCTTTTAGCATGTCACCAACCACTTCTCATCTTTTGTTTTCCCCTTTGCTTTGTCCCCATATTTTACTTTTCATTCTACCAAATCCCTTTCTTTTCACTCGTCCCATAACACTGTTATGCTCAAATTGATACCCTACACAGTACTAAAACAGTTGCTGCAGTATATCAGGGGTCGAACACAAGAACTCAGAGAAATCACACAATAGATTAAATAGAATCGAATCAAGCTAAGTAGTTCAGATTAAACAAAAAGCAGTAAGCAGTAAACGAGTAGTAATTCGATGGAAAAGAGATAGGTTCAGGGATATTTCTCAGGAAATCAATGAATGCAAAATAAACTAACTAATCAGGGTTCAGGTTACGCACGGTTCTCAAACTCAAATCACTAAAGTATAATTAACCAATTGTCGTTGCGAGAACTATCTAAATCTAAACTTCAAAATCCCAAATTTCTTTGCAAATCCCTAAGAATAAACCAGCCTTAATTTCAAGTTTGATATGTTCACAAATCAATTAAACCAAATCTCTTTGCGAATAATAAATTTGCTCACCTAAGGTTCTATCATGTAATTAATCGCACTGTCGTGCCTAATCAATTATCCTAAAGTCTAAGTTCCAGGTGATCAATCTAGAATTAGCTTTGAGAACAACCTAAGGTGAAGAACTAATTCAGATTATGAACCCTAAATAACTAATCAACCTAGCATTCAAAGAATTCCTTTATGAGAATCCCCAAACCTAACAAGAGATCTACTCAGACATGGAAATTGAATCAATAAACATGTTTGAATAAATACTCAATAGAAAATAAGAAAGAGTAACAAGAGGTTTTGAGATCTGATCTCGAACGAAGGGAGATTCAGACTTGTCTCTCTCACCAAGTTCTCTCTTAAACCAAAGAAAAATTAAGCATAGCCATAAAAGTGGCTGTAAAATCCCTATAAATAACCTAAAACACGAATTGGGGGTTCTTGTAATTATTAAAGACTTATGGGCACTTTTGCAATTTTTCAAGTCTTGGAAAACTCGCGGGTCGTGTCTTGCTGCGATGGGTATCGATCGATACTAGCCAGTATCGATCGATACCAAGGCTTCATATCGGTTTCTAAGCAACACGAACTTCTGCTTTGCTCCAAATGCTCCAGAAAGCTCCAATATCTCCAATAATGTTCCCAACGTGCTATGACCTGTAAAAGACTCTAAAAGACTCCAAAATACTATAAAGACTCTATAAAAAGGACATATATCATGGCTTAAATAGGGTAAAAACCATGATATATCAACTCCCCCAGACTTAGCCTTTGCTTGCCCTCATGCAAATAGAAGCCTAAATCAGAGAAAGAGGTTTTAAAACACGGAGACTCAACTGTTCAGGAACCATCACAAAGATCCTTTTCCCAAGCACCCAAATGTGACTTAACCAGCTTTCGATCTAACCACCATGTACTTCTCCGTAGACATTCGCAGCTTTTCCAGACTCCACACATTATCTCGCAACATAGTTCAAATAAAGCCCTCATCACCAGTTCCATCGCTGCAGCCAATGTTCAAGAACCTTCCAGATTCTTTACCATACAATATCATGACAAGGAACCACCCTATTTCTCACTTTTTGTATCACTTTCTCTCCCCCAGACTTATTTCTTATTATGTTCTTTTTTTATATATTTTCAGCCTTGCATATACACATCAAGGTATGAGACGCGAGTATTGATGGTGTTTACCACCGAATCCCCGGTTCTACCCTATCTATGTATCAAAAGTTTAGGCGAATAGTGGTATCACGTGAAATTTTTCTAACCTCGCTTTCAACCTTTGTGTGATCATTCCCTCTTAAGTAGAATAATGAGATCATTGGAAATTTTCCTAGCCCTCAGAAAATCATTTCAATCTTTTATACTCTTTTTTAATAACTTATAACAGGGGAGAGAGATACCATAACTCTAAACACATGGGTTCCTTTGTCAGATATGAATGATGAATCAAGCTCTGTGAACACTAACCACATTGATGAAGTGCAAAAATTTGGCTCAGGCGTCAGAAGAACTCTGCTGGAGACATGGACGTTTTCTAGTCAACTGGTCAGTTTTTGGATTTTTCATTAGTCGATCTAGAACCGATCCTGTAACACTGTGCCCTCAAAAAATAAAATCAAATCAATAGGTTCAAGCACAGGATCATCGTCTCCAACAAGGTTTGACTCAATAAAACGTTTTTTTACTCGATAAAACAACTGACTCTAAGAAAAAACAAACACAATGTCAGCAGACACCTCCCCCAGAATTGAATTGAACAACACTGTCCCCAGTGTTATCTAGTCTAGAGTAGGTACAAGAAGACAAAAGAATAGAAGAAACGAAGAGAAACAAGAAGTTACCTCGCTGGAACATCGAGTATCGATCGACACACAGCCTGGTATCGATCGATACCAGGCTTAAATCGACTTGATGAACCGTATATTCGCGATTGGTGTCGATCGATACCAATGGGGTATCGATCGATACTAAGGCGATTTTGAGTCTGTTTCTTGTTCATCCTGACACAAAAATGAAAAATAACAGAAAAATACTTATATATATAGACTCACTAGTGGGTTGCCTCCCACCAAGCGCTCGTTTAACGTCAACAGCTTGACTGTAACGCCATTTAGGCTGTTGGTGCATCATCCAAAGGCATTATCTGCCCTGTTGGAATCTCGGCTTTTGCCCAATAGTGTTTCACCCTCTGTCCATTGGCAGTGAACTCATCGCCTGTAGGACTAATCAGCACGACAGCTCCATGTGGCCTGACCTCTTTGATTGTGAAGGGACCTGACCAACGAGAACGCAATTTACCAGGAAACAATTGCAAACGAGAGTTATACAGAAGTACCTGGTCGTTCGGCTTGAAATGTCTGGAGATGATCTTCTTATCATGATAGGCCTTGGTCCTCTCCTTGTACAACTTCGAGTTCTCGTAGGCGTGGTGCCTAATCTCATCCAACTCGTTCAGCTGGATCAATCTCCTCTCTTCAGCAAGCTTGATGTCAAAGTTCAGTAATTTCGTCGCCCATGCTGCCTTGTGCTCAATCTCCACTGGAAGGTGACATGCTTTCCCATACAGCAAGTGAAATGGTGTAGTACCCATCGGTGTCTTGAAAGCAGTCCTGTAAGCCCATAGCGCATCATCCAACTTTGTAGACCAATCCTTACTAGAAGCACCCACTGTCTTTTCCAGAATCTCTTTGATTTTCTTGTTGGAGACTTTGACTTGCCCACTGGTTTGACGGTGATATGGAGTAGCCACTCGATGGTTTACACCATACTTCTTTAGCAACCTCCCAAAAATCTTGTTGATAAAGTGAGAGCCACCATCACTTATAACAATTCGAGGTACTCCAAATCTATGGAAGATGATGGTCTTAAACAGCTTAACGACCACCGCGGAGTCATTCTTTTTACTAGCAATCGCTTCCACCCATTTGGACACATAGTCCACAGCAACCAGAATGTACATGTTCTTGTGTGACGAGGGGAAAGGACCCATAAAATCGATGCCCCAGCAATCAAAAACTTCAACCTCAAGGATGAAATTATGTGGCATCTCATGTCTCTTGCTGATCTTCCCTCTCCTCTGACAGACATCACACTGTGAGACATAAGCATGAGCATCCTTGAACATAGTAGGCCACCAGAAGCCTGCTTGAAGAACCTTGGACACCGTCTTGAAAGTAGCAAAGTGACCAACATTCTCAGACCCATGGCAATGAAAAAGAATAGTTGGCATCTCAGACTCTGCAACGCATCTTCTGTAGATACCATCTGAGCAATTCTTGTATAGGTAAGGCTCATCCCAGAAGAATCTCCTTATCTCGCGCATAAACTTCTTCCTTGCATATTTTGTGGGATACTTTGGCTCAGCCTCTACAGCAAGGTAGTTGGCGATGTCTGCGTACCATGGACGTGCAGCACTAGAGTCAGCAGCTAGATAGACATCATAGAAGTTCAAGTGCTCTACGGACAAAGCAGGTTCAGGTCGCAACGGGTATCGATCGATACTAGGTGAGTATCGATCGATACCGAAAGTCTGCATTCGTGAAAATTGCAGATTTTCGGGATAAAGGTCTTGAAGCTGAGCTTCAATGAGGTAAACACCTTCCTCTGGCAAACAATCATCAATAGGGACGACCTCATCGACCTTTAGTCGCGATAAGTGGTCAGCAACGCCATTCTCAACTCCTTTCTTGTCCTTGATCTCGATGTCGAAACCTTGGAGCAAAAGAACCCATCGGCATAGACGAGGCTTGAGGTCCTTGTTCTTCAGCAGGTATTTGAGAGCAGCATGGTCTGTGTGAACAATGACCTTGCTCCCAATCAAGTAGGACCAGAATTTATCAAAAGAGAAAACGACTGCCAGCAACTCCTTCTCAGTGGTGCTGTAATTTCGCTGAGTATCATCCAACGTCCTACTGGCATAATAAATAGCATGGAGTTTCAATCAGGTGGTTGGACTACAGGAGCACTCACCAATGCCTTCTTGAATTCCTCGAAGGCTAAAAGGCAATCAGATTTGAAATCAAACTTGACTTCCTTACATAATAGGGCTGTGAGTGGACGTGCAAGCTTAGAGAAATCTTTGATGAACCCCCTGTAAAACCCAGCATGACCAAGGATGCTTCGTATCTCAGGAACAGATCATGGAGGTTGCAAGCTCGTCATGACCTGAATTTTAGCCTTGTCGACTTCGATCCCTGCCTTAGAAACCTTGTGCCCAAGAACAATGCCATCTTGTACCATGAAGTGGCATTTCTCCCAATTAAGAACTAAATGCTTCTCCTCGCATCGCTGAAGCACCTTGCACAAGTTATCCAGACAGTCCTTGAATGACGATCCATACACATAAAAATCATCCATGAAGACCTCCATAAACTCCTCAGTCATATATGTGAAAATCGACATCATGCATCGCTGGAAGGTTGCTGGAGCGTTACATAATCCAAATGGCATTCTTCTGTAGGCAAATGTGCCATAGGGACATGTAAAGGTCTTCTTTCCCTGGTCCTCTAGATGTATAGGAATCTGGAAAAAGCCTGAGTACCCATCGAGAAAACAATAGTATGGGTGACTCGCTAACCTCTCCAGCATCTGGTCAATGAATGGCAATGGGAAGTGATCCTTCCGTGTAGCCGCATTAAGCTTCCTGTAGTCAATGCACATCCTGTGACCAGTGATTTTCCTTGTAGGGATCAGATCGTCCTTCTCGTTCTTCACCACAGTTATGCCTCCTTTCTTAGGCACAACGTGAACTGGACTAACCCAAGAACTATTCGAGATGGCATAGATAATCCCTGCTTCCAACAGTTTCATCACTTCCTTCCTGACCACTTCCTTCAGGTTCGGATTCAACCTCCTCTGACACTCAATCGAAGACTTTGACTCGTCCTCCAGGTGAATCTGATGCATGCACAAGTCTGGTGCTATACCTTAAATGTCATCAAGAGAATAGCCAAGAGCCTTGCGATACTTGCGCAGCTTGCTCAGCAGTAAAGCAACCTCTGGGTATTCAAGGAAGCATTAACGATTACTGGGTATGTGGAGTTAGGACCAAGAAAACTATACCTCAGATTCGCTGGAAGTGGCTTTAGTTCCACCTTAGGAGCATTCTCTGTATTCCAATCTCCAAGCCCAACATCTTGCTTAGAACCATCGACCAACTCTCCTTCTGGCCGTAGGGTATCGATCGATACCAGAGGGGTATCGATCGATACTGGTGATGCTGAATCAAGCATCTTTGAGTATCCAGCAGTTTCGTCACATGAACGGACCTCTGAAGTGGCCGAACAGACCAATGCTCTCTCCAGTGGATCCTCAGGGTGCATCTCCAGGAAGTACTCTTTAGCTATGTCCCTGAAAGTGTCCACATAGAATGTCTGCCCATCGATGGTTGGCCTTTTCATCATATTTTCCATGTTAAAGGACATCACCAAGTCACCGATGTTGAGAGCGATCTGTCCATTCCTGCAGTCAATTAAGGCTCCAGCAGTTGCAAGGAATGGTCTGCCCATGATAAGAGGATCCTTAGGCTCAGCATCGTACTTCAGGACGATGAAATCTGTTGGGATCAAGCAATTCCCAATCTTGATTGGGACATCTTCAAGTAGTCCCTCTGGAAGTCGCACTGAGCGATCAGCAAGTACCAGCGAAATCCTTGTAGATTGGAAATCTGTCATCCCCATTCGCTTGGCAACTGAGTGTGGCATAAGGTTCACACTCGACCCAATATCGCAGAGAGCTCGCTCAAATCTCTCTGTGAAGATAGTGCAGTCCAAACAAAGCTCCCTGGGTCTGGTAGCTTCTTAGGAATTTTGTTGAGCAGGATCGCATTGCACTCAGCTGTGATCATCATGACACCTTCCTCTAGGTTCACATTGCTAGAGACCATCTTCTTCACATATCTCCTGAAAGCTGGAGAAGTCTTAATAGCATCAACAAAAGGAAGCTCCACAACCAACTTATCCAGCATAGCCTTGCATCTGGCATCTTCCCATTCCTTCCTTGTCAGCTTAGGAAGTATAGGATAAGGTGCATTGGGTGTATACACCCTCTCCTTAACAATCTCGGGTTCCTTCTCTGGCTGTATCTCAGCATCGACTGATACTTCAGGGGTATCGATCGATACACGGGATTTTGGATCCACTCGGGCAGATGTCTGGACTGGTATCGATCGACACTGGTCGGTATCGATCGATACCTGTGGATTCTCAGAATCCCAATCGTCATCTCCAGCAAGATCGACGAGATTTCCTGCAATTGGGTTGTTCTTCACTCTTGTAAGCACCTCTTTTCCACTCCTCAAGGTGATGGCGTTGATGGGTGCCCTTGGATTCTCATTTTTCCCTTGAAGAAAACCTTCATGCCTCTTTACAGCTGCTGTTGTCTGAGCCACCTGAGTTTCCAGCTTCTTCTGGGAAAGATTGATGGCTTCGATTTTCCCATTCAGATCGATGTACAGAGAGTCAAACTTCCCATTGAAATCCACTTGCAACTTCTGCTGTCCCAGAAGAATCTGTTCCATCATGGATTCCATCTTATTATCTATGGACTTGGGCACTACAAGAAATGTGGGTATTAATAGCATCGGACGATAGCGTTTATTACAGTTCTGCTATTGTATACGGACACAAGTTTTTTTCATAGCGTTTGTTATTATAAAACGCTATATTTGTTATCGCGGTAAAATAAAATTTTTAGCCGCGTAAATTTGCTAAGTGCCGGCGCCTTACCATTGTAGATCCAAAATTCAACGCTATCTTACATCTAAAATATCTCAAACTTTTAGTCAAAATAACTTGAGTGAATATCCCAAACTCTCTCTTTCTTCCTTGTTTCAGTGATTGGAACTCCTCAAGCGAGGATCTGCAGAGCAGAATTAGCGTACATGCAGCTCGGATTTAGATTTGGTCCCGATGTAATCTCTGGTGAATCGAGAAATCGGGTTAGTTTCTGGAGCCAAAGCTCGAAATTGAAGGAGATCGGGATCCTGTGCTCTCCTAGGTCTTTCAAATTCGAAGCCATCGTCTCCAATCAAGTCCCGTTGTCTTGGTTATATTCCCCTGAGTGAATCTTTCGAGCATCGAATTGTTTTTTTCCTCTTTTTTTTGTTTTGATTTTTTGGGATTTTCTTCTCCGGTATGAGGTTTTCGGTGAGGGGACTATGGGCACGTCGTTCAAGTCTCGACTTCGTTGGTGCTCACATCAATGTCTTTACAGGTGAATGGACACAGAAGGTAACCCATCTTTTTGGCATACTTAAGGATCTTCTTCTTCATTACGTTGAGGAACTTTGCTTCCACAAAATAATTGTTCTATTTTGTCTGTCACCCAAATTCTGAATGGTAGTGTCTACTTGGCAGGATGCTGGTATAGGAACAAGCATTGATTCCTTCTATGAGTATCTCCTCAAGGTTAGTAAGTGTAGCCCTTGATAAGATAATTTCAATTATTGAGATTTTCCTCGCTTGTTTGTTTTGTTTGAGTTGACAATTACAGGCTTATATACTATTTGGGGATGAGGAATATTTATACATTTTTCAAGAAACTTACGGGTCTGCAATGCAGTACCTTCACAAGGATTCTTGGTAAGCTTTCTATATCTTTTGTGTATTAGAAACATGAAAAAGCAAATCATTTGTTTGGACTATTGTTTTTTCTAGTTTTGTCGTAGGTATGTAGAGGTCAATATGGATTCCGGAGCTATTGTCTGGCCAGTTTTCAACAGCCTTCAAGCTTTCTGACCAGGACTTCAGGTAAAAGTGATTGTATGTTAAAAGAAAAACTGTTCATATTTTTCAGCCCATATAATTAAACTATGCTGTTTTTGTGTCTCTATGTTTCTCTCTCAAAAGGTTTTAGCTGGAGATGTCGATCCGGCAATTAGAACTCACACTGCCTTCTTTAGCATCTGGAAGCGATATGGTTTCACTCTGGAGGGTTTTAATCTTGCTACACTTAGTGTCCAGGTACTCCATTTTGATTTTAGCGTCTCTGTGATCGCTTTTAGTTTATTAGGTTTCATTTTCTGATGGCACTTTGATGTTACAACTTCATAGCTATTCTTCATTTTCCATAACAGTATGGTCAAAAGAGTTATCCACTGAGGCCAGAATTAATCGAGAGTACATATTGGCTGTACAAAGCTACCAGAGATCCTAGGTAGGCAATTTAATTGATTAGCTTTTTCAATTCTTATACTTCATCATATGATCGGTTTTTTTTGAAAATGGGTTCGGAGAAGTTCAAAGACACCTTCTTCTTTTTCTACAGGTATCTTGATGCAGGACGTGACTTTGTGGCTAGTTTGCAATACGGGGCAAAATGTCCTTGCGGTTACTGTCACATCACAGAAAAATTGTCACTAATCGTTGTAGGAAACTGAGCAGGTTCGTGTTCTAGCATCCCCTTTTGACTCTTTTCTCTGCTAAGTCTCTTCGTTTCGATAGTGGAATCTATCCTTATTATTTAATTTCTGTATACTAAAAGCTCTTAATTTTAGCTTCTGATGTTGTTTAAACGTTTCTTAAAGATGAAACAAGCCCAGTTTATGAGATGAGATGTCCAACTTCCAGAAGATGGATATGGCTTTAACTCTGTTGGTATTTGCCTGTTTGTTGTCATTTGTGTCACCATATGCTCAAGATGATGCCATTTCTGATATGTTATGATGAATTGATATGCACATATGAAAATAAAGAGGCTGAAATCTTTAAACTTAATCTATCTTTCAGGTGAAATGGACAGGAGAATTGCATTTGGACAGTTGAAAAGATTTCCATATCCTTCTCATAAATTAAAGACGCCAAGCTTTCTGGCGCTGGAGAATTCCAGTGTTACAACAAACACATGATTGCCAGTGTTACGACAAACACATGCTTCTTGCCTTGGAGTTTGAATTACATAAAGTACATTGACATTATGTAATTTTCTCTTGATTTTCCGATAAATGGAACTTTTTAAAATATATTGACTATTCAGACAACATATCAGAAATAACAATATCTGAAAATGAACAACAAAAGAATTCCAAAAAAAAATGAATGCTATTGAAAACCTACATATAACAATTATGATCATTGATTTATAGTTTACGGTATATAGAATTTAGGGTATAAGGTATAAAATTTGTAATATATAAGTTTTTGAAAAAAAATAAAATTAATTATGTCTTGAATATTTGATTTAGGGTTTAGAGTATTGGAGTATAGAGTTTATTGTGTGAAATATAGTTTCTTTGTAATTTCCCAACTAACAATAGAATATACAATAAATATTTATCTCATTTGTATAACATAATATATATAAAACAAATTTTTAAGATAAACCTAAAAAATTAAGTGTTGAATATTTGATTTAGGGTTTAGGGTATTGGTGTTTAGGGTTTAGGTTATGTTGATTTAGGGTTTAAGATTTAAAATATACTTTCTTTGTAGTTTCCGAAAACATATTTTTCCTATTTGTCAATTAGAAAAAATAAAAGTATAAGTTTTAAATATTTGATTTAGGGTTTAGATCATTGGAGTGTAGGATTTATGATTCACACTTGAAACATATTTTTCCTATTTGTCGATTAACGAAAGAAAATACAATAAATTGTTGTTTCATACTAAAAACATAATAGTCTTCATTTAGGGTTTAGGGTTACAATTTAGTGTATAGTGTTTAGGGTATAGGATATAATTTATTTGTTATATGTGAAATAACAATAGAATATATAATAAAGTTTTGTCTTAAAATTATATATATTTATATATAAAATAAAATTTAAAGATAAAACCAAAAGAAAGAATTAAGTGTTTATTATTGATTTTATTTAGTTAGTGTTTAGGGTATAAATTATGTTCATTTAGGGTATAAATCCCTATAAACTATTTATGTTATGTTGTGAAATTACCAAATGAAAATTAAAATGATTGTCAATGATTGAAAATGATTACAAAATCATTGCAAAAATGATTACAAACATACAAACCCTATAAACTAATGTTAAGTTACTAAGTATTTCATCTATAGTTTAGTGTCACACAACATTTGTTATATAATTTTTGTTTTTAAATTTTTTGTAAACTCCAAAATTATATATTATTATGAAAGTAAATAATTTATCATAAACTCAATGATATAAAATATTTTTGAAATAAAAACTGTAAATAAAACATATTAAATATTGTTTTATTTAGGGTATGAAAAAATAAATAAACATTTAGAAAATGAGGGCCTATGGAAAGATATCACTTGGATCGATGACGTGGCACAATATTAAACCGTTGGATCTTACTTTTCTCTCTCTCATATCGATCCTACGCTTCCTCGTCTCACTTCTCACCTCTCACCTCTCTCTCTCTGTAAACCCTAAACGAAGGACGATGCAGGATTTCACGCTTGAGGAACGTCAGAGTATTGCACGGGTCGTCTCTCTCAGTGATTCCAATCGAATTAAGGTAGAGATTAAGTCACCTAGAAACAACTGAATTGATTAAAGATTGAATTTTTACTTCCTTTCATGTTTTAGTTTTAGGCAACCGAGTGTTTCTAATTGATTTGTTCCTAACTGATTGAGGCACAATCGCTAAAACAGCTCAGTCTCAAATCCCTAAAACGAGCCCTTGATCTTTTCTCCCCCGTCCTTGGTTTCCCTATTTCTGGGACTGGAAATTTCATTACCACTCGGATCTGAAACCTAGGGTGAGTGACGCCCTCTGATCCAATTTGGGTTTCCTGATTTAATGTTGAATTTTGTATCATTTGATTTGATGTAGACGCGTTCTTGTTCATATATTTGATTGCAATGTATTTTTGATCCTTGTTTGTGATGGTACTTGTTGAAATTCTGCTTCGTTGCTTGCAACAGGTAATGCTGTGTTTCTTAGAGTTCAGGTTTATGCAGAAAGTTCAATTTTTTTTGAAAATTGATTTACTTTAGGCAATAGAGAAAATCTGTAATGCTTATTATCTGTGTGCTGAATTGTTTTTTCTTTTGGTAGTGGAATGTGAAGAGGCTTTGCTTTAAGTATGATACATATCCGTATTATCAAGCTCTAGATCTTAAAGTTAAGGTAAACCTCGTTTCATTAGGCTTTAAAGTTTTGATATTGCTTTACGACGATGCGTCTCATTGAGGTTTTAGCTAACTTAAGTGATTTTCATTTCTATAGGATTATGCTTCTTCTACTAAAGTTGAGGTTTTCTCTCCAGTCAGCCATACTCTTTTCAATCCCTCAGACATTATAGAGAAAGTAAGTGCTAATGCCGTAGTCTTGATCGAGTTATTGTAGATTTTCCACTCGCAATTTTTTGAGTATCCCACTCGCAATTTTATGGGTAACCATGATTTTTTTTTATTATTGCAGGAGTTACCTGATTTTGTTGATAATATCGAAGAAGTTTCAAAAATTGGAGGTCCAAGAGTGTGGAGAGAATTCACAAGTATAAATACAAGAGTTGTATGAATTTATCTTTTAATTTTGTATTTTTACTTTGTAATATAGGTTTTTTTAATCATGGTTTCATATAAATATAATAAAATATGATATTTTCTTTTTTAATATGTTAAATTATATAAAACCAAAAAATAAAATTCCAATAAATCGTAATTTAAATATAATTTATTGGAAAAATTATAAAAATACAAATACATGAATCAATCACATATTTTAAATGCTATAGTAAAATTACTAAAAATGCTATGAAAATCGTTCAATTAATAACGAAATACAATTGCTATTGTAAAATATACGATTGCATAGAACAAAACGCTATATTAGATGAATACACGATAGCAATGACAAAAACCGCTATCTAAAGTGTTCGACCTACAATGACGGGCGCTGTCAGAGCGTTTTAGGAAACGCTATGGTAGTTGAATCATAACATATATCAGACGCTATTAATACCCACATTTCTTGTAGTGGGGAGATGCTGGTTGGTACGAAGAGTTCCCATAATTACGAGTGAAATCGCTGCTCTGAAGTGGTTTCTGAGTAAATTGCTTCGCTCCGAAACCAGATTGGTTCCCATCTAACTTGTACACACCATGCTGATTGTTGTTGTTGAAGTTTCGGTTGTTGTTGTACCCAAATCGCTGACCCTGAAAACCAGAACCACCAACGTAGTTAACATCCTCTTCTTCTTCTTCCACATTAGCGACTTCATCAGCAAAGTGCACAAATTTCTTTGATTTCCCAATCAGGATATCCAGTTTGGCCTGCACGTCAGCAATCTGCGACCCATCAATTCCTCCAGCTTGCTTTTTTCTCTCGAAATCAGCATTCTTGGTGCTATTACTAGACGCCAAGTTCTCGATTAGCACAACCGCATCATCCGGATATCTGGTGAAGAAGTTCCCATTACTCGCAGCATCCATACCCATCTGGTATCTCCATTCAACCCCTCTGTAGAAAGTGCCCAACAGCTGCACCTGAGTGAACCCATGGTGCGGACAATCTCTCTTATAAGACTTGAAACGAATCCATGAAGCTTTGAATGCCTCTGTCGGACCCTGAGCAAACTGAGAGATCTTGTTCCTGAGCTCCTCGGATCTTGCATCATCATAAAAATTTATCAGGAACGCATTCTCCGTCTCATCCCATGTAGTTAGCGAATCAGGAGCTAGCTGCTTCAGCCAATAAGCAGCATCCCCACCAAGAGAGTACATGAAGAGTTTGCAGAAAAGGAACTCATTGGGCACTCCATTGTACTTCATACCAGTGACCAAGTCCTCAAATCTTTCGATATGATCCATGGGATGGTCATGAGGTAGGCCATGAAATGGGTTCTGACTTACAAGAGCGTAATACGCATGCTTCAGCTCGAAGTCATTCCTCTGAAAAGTCAGGATGCGAATCGCAGCTCGATTGACATAGAACTGATCAGGCCTGTTGTGCTCACCAAGTGTTCTAGCTCGATCACCTGTAGCATTCCCAACGTTGGCGCGCCCAGCTGGTGCGACAATCTCAACAACAGCAGCAGGGACAACGACGTTTCCAACTTCATCAAGTCGCTGCCCTCCCTCATTGCACACATGACCCTCTTGGTCTCTCAAGACTCCAGCTTCATCAGCTCTTAAAACTACTGGGTTGTTCATCTCTGATGTCTGCTTTGTCTTTCTGTTTGTGCGTTCTAAACGTGCTAGCTTCTCTAACGATAGATTGACTAGCGGAGTGCTCTTGTTTCTTCTTGTTTCACGATTACGCATGCACCTGAAACACAAAGATCAAGAACGTAAGTAACCAAACAAAATACGTTGAGTATCGATCGATACTGGATGGTATCGATCGATATCAACAAAGAAATCGCCTGCGTATCGACCGATACTAGTGAGTATCGATCGATACTGACGAACTTAGTCGAAACTCGACAGCTAAAATCTGAAGGCGAAATTGAGTCACCGGCAACGGCGCCAAATTTGATATGCTCAAATTAATACCTTAAACAGTACTAAAACAGTTGTTGCATTATATCAGGGGTCGAACACAAGAACTCAGAGAAATCACACAATAGATTAAATAGAATTGAATCAAGCTAAGCAGTTCAGATTAAACAAAAAGCAGTAAGCAGTAAACGAGTAGTAATTCGATGGGAAAGAGATAGGTTCAGGGATATTTCTCAGGAAATCAATGAATGCAAAATAAACTAACTAATCATGGTTCAGGTTACGCACGGTTCTCGAACTCAAATCACTAAAATATAATTAACCAACTGTCGTTAAGAGAACTATCTAAATCTTAACTTCAAAATCCCAAATTTATTTGCAAATCCCTAAGAATAAATTAGCCTTAATTTCAAGTTTGATTTGTTACAAATCAATTAAACCAAATCTCTTTGCGAATAATCAGTTTTCTCAACTAAGGTTCTATCAGGTAATTAATCGCACTGTCGTGCCTAATCAATTATCTTAAAGTCTAAAATCTAGGTGATCAATCTAGAATTAGCTTTGAGAACAACCTAAGGTGAAGAACTAATTCAGATTATGAACCCTAAATAACTAATCAACCTAGCATTCAAAGAATTCCTTTATGAGAATCCCCAAACCTAACAAGAGATCTACTCAGACATGTAAATTGAATCAATAAACATGTTTGAATAAATACTCAATAGAAAATAAGAAAGAGTAACAAGAGGTTTTGAGATATGATCTCGGACGAAGGGAGATTCAGACTTGTCTCTCTCACGAAGTTCTCTATTAAACCAAAGCAAAATTAAGCATAGCCATAAAAGTGGCTGTAAATCCCTATAAATAACCTAAAACACGAATTGGGGCTTCTTGTAATTATTAAAGACTTCTTGGCACTTTTGCAATTTTTCAAGTCTTGGAAAACTCGCGGGTCGTGTCTTACTGCGATGGGTATCGATCTATACTAGCCAGTATCGATCGATACCAAGGCTTCATATCGGGTTCTCAGCAATACGAACTTCTGCTTTGCTCCAAATGCTCCAAAAGCTCTAATATCTCCAATAATGTTCCCAACGTGCTATGACCTGTAAAAGATTCTAAAAGACTCCAAAACACTATAAAGACTCTATAAAAATGATTTATATCATGGCTTAAATAGGGTAAAAACCATGATATATCAAACACCCCAAGATTCCCCATTCTAGCTAACTTAGCCCTAGTCTAGCTCCTTGATGTGGGAACTAGATCTACATTAGAATTCCTCCTTGTCGCCCTAAACCTAACACCTTTTGCCAAGTTTGCTCGAAAGAAGACCTCTCAATAACACACAAAGATCGTTGGCTAGAAAGGATGTTGGTTCAAGGTGTGGGAACCATTCCAAAAATGGGATATGACTACTTGGATCCACAAGAGTGGTAAAAAGGAAAACAAAAGATCCAAGTATGTATACGGTATCCACGAGTCCATTCAAAAATGCATAAACATGATAATTTCAAGTCAAGATTAGAGTTTTGATTGATAGGGTTGAATTCAATTCACACTTGCTTCAATCAAGAAAAGAAAATCAATGCATGAGATCTAAAGATGGTGCATCCTTACTTTCAAACTCACTACAATTCATTAGACAACTACGAACGTGGGCGTTGAACCAATTTATTAAAATGATACCCTAGCTCATCAATGCTCCCAATGCAATATGCAAACATGAAGACTAGACTCAATCCTAAATGAAATGCACAAAATTTCAAAAAATTTCAAAATTATTGAAAATGCATGAGACTCAAGATGCAAAAGTGGAAAATAAGACACATAACATAAGGTTAAATACCAGTCCCTCCCTCAAATATAAATCACAATGTCTCGGTGTGAAAGAAGTTCACGAGAGAGATCAAAAACAAAGGATGAAATGCAAAGACTCAAAAAGAAATGAGATACTTACAAAGGAAGAGTGAGATTAGTGAAATGGAGATGGTGAAGAGAGGAGTATGACACGTTGGTTCTCAAGCCCTCATTTCATCACAAACCACGACCTTGGACCCAAAAGACCCTTATTGATGTTTGTTTTGTTTCACTAGCTTGACAAGGGATAGGCTTGGGGAGGTCCCCAAGGGCGCGTCTAACGTCACTAGCTTGACGGTTGCTTCCTCATTGTCACTCCCTTCATGAAAATCACAAGAAAAGTGAAAAGATTAGCAACAAAAGAAAATAAAAAGCTCTAGTCTTAAGAAGAATCAAAATCCTAATGATCAATGCTAAATTCTCCGGCAACTGATATATCATGGTTTTTACCCTATTTAAGCCATTATATAAGTCCTTTTTATAGAGTCTTTATAGTGTTTCGTAGTATTTTAGAGTCTTTTACAGGTTATAGCACGTTTGGAGCATTATTGGAATTATTGGAGCTTTCTGGAGCAGTTTGGAGCAAAAGCTGGAGTCGTGTTGCTGAGTACCTGATTTCACGACAAGCATCGATCGATATCCCCTAGTATCGATCGATACTCTTCAAGGCTGACACGACATGCGACTTTAATGAAGAATTGAAGAATTGCAAAAGTGCCCAGAAGTCTTTAATAATTACAATAAGCCCCAATTCGTGTTTTAGGTTATTTATAGGGATTTTACAGCCACTTTTATGGCTAGGCTTTATTTTCTATACTTTGATTTTACTTTGTTTTGAGAGAGACAAGTCTGAATCTCCCTTCGTCCGAGATCAGATCTCAAAACCTTTTGTTACTCTTTCTATTTTATTGATGATTTATTTAATTATGCTGATTGTTTCATTCTCCATGACTGAGTAGATCCACTTTAGGTTTAGGGTTTTCTCATAAGGATTTCTTTAAATGCTAGGTTAATTATCTGTTTAGGATTCACCATCTGAATTAGTTCTTCGCCTTAGGTTGTGTTCAAAGCTAATTCTAGGTTGAGGAATCTGGAACTTAGATCTTAGGATAATTGATTAGGCACGAGAGTGCGATTAATTACCTGATAGAACCTTAGGTGAGCAAATTGATTATTCGCAAAGAGATTTGGTTTAATTGATTTGTGAACATATCAAACCTGAACTTTAAAGCTGATTTAGACTTTAGGATTCGCAAAGAGATTTGGAATTCCTAGGATTTAGATTTAGATAGTTTTCGCAACGAGAGTTGGTTAGCTATATTTTAGTGATTTGAGTTCAAGAACCGTGCGTAATCTAAATCATGTTAGTTAATTTAGCTGCATTCATTGATTTCCTGAGAAAAACCCTGGGCCTATATTTTCCTCCATTGATTTACAACACTTTTAATTCCGTACCTTTTTTGGTTTACATCTTTTGATTTAGCGTATTTTGGATCTATATAATCTATTGTGTGTCTCTGTGAGTCCTTGTGTTCGACCCCTAGCTATACTACGACAACTGCTTTAGTATCTGAATAGGGTAAAAACCATGATATATCAACTCCCCAGACTTAGCCTTTGCTTGCCCTCAAGCAAATAGAAGACTAAACCAGAGAAAGAGGTTTGAAAATGTAGAGACTCACCTGCTCACGAACCATCGAAATGACCTTTTTCCCAAGTATCCAAATGTCACCAAATCAGCTTTTGATCTAACCACCATGTACTTCTCCGTAGACATTCACAGCTTTCCCAGACTCCACACATTATCCCACAGCATTGTTCAAATAAAGCCCTCATCGCTAGTTTCATCGCTGCAGCCAATGTTCAAGAACCTTATAGATTCTTTACCATACGATATCATGAGAAGGAACCACCTTTTTTCACACTTTTTGGTTTTATTTCTCTCCTTCAGACTTATTTCTTATTGTGTTCCTTGCATTTACACATTAAGGTTCGAGACGCGAGTATTGATGGTGTTAGCCATCGAATCCCCGGTTCTTCCCTCAAAAGTAATCAAAGGTGTAGGCGAATAGTGGTATCACATGAAATTTTTCTAGCCTCGCTTTCAACCTTTGTGTGATCATTCCCTCTTAAGTAGAATAATGGGATCGCTGGAAATTTTCCTAGCCCTCTACTCTGAAGAAAATCATTTCAATCTTTTATGCTCTTATTTATCAACTTATAACAGGGGAGAGATATACCATAACTCTAAACACATGGGTTCCTTTATCAGATATGAATGATGAATCAAGCTCTAAAAACACTAACCACATCGATGAAGTGCAAAGATTGGCTCAGGCTTCAGAAGAGCTCTGCTGGAGACATGGATGTTTTCTAGTCAACTGGTCAGTCCTTGGATTTTTCAATAGTCGATCTAGAGCTGATCTTGCAACACTGGTCACTCAAAAACCAAATCAAAGCAACAATTCAAGCACATGATCATCATCTCCAACAAGTTTTGACTCAATAAAACGACAAATTTTTTTTTTTTAATGACTCTAAGAAAAACAAGAACAATGTCAGCAGAGACCTCCCCCAGAGTTGAACAACACTGTCCCCAGTGTTATCTAGCCTAGAGTCAGTGAAAGAAAACAAAAGAACAGAATAAAATTGGGAAAAACAAGAAGTTACCTTGCTGGAACATTGAGTATCGATCGACACACAGTTACCTGATTTTGTTGATAATATCGAAGAAGTTTCAAAAATTGGAGGTCCAAGAGTGTGGAGAGAATTCACAAGTATAAATACAAGAGTTGTATGAATTTATCTTTTAATTTTGTATTTTTACTTTGTAATATAGGTTTTTTTAATCATGGTTTCATATAAATATAATAAAATATGATATTTTCTTTTTTAATATGTTAAATTATCTAAAACCAAAAAATAAAATTCCAATAAATCGTAATTTAAATATAATTTATTGGAAAAATTATAAAAATACAAATACATGAATCAATCACATATTTTAAATGCTATAGTAAAATTACTAAAAATGCTATGAAAATCGTTCAATTAATAACGAAATACAATTGCTATTGTAAAATATACGATTGCATAGAACAAAACGCTATATTAGATGAATACACAATAGCAATGACAAAAACCGCTATCTAAAGTGTTCGACCTACAATGACGGGCGCTGTCAGAGCGTTTTAGGAAACGCTATGGTAGTTGAATCATAACATATATCAGACGCTATTAATACCCACATTTCTTGTAGTGGGGAGATGCTGGTTGGTACGAAGAGTTCCCATAATTACGAGTGAAATCGCTGCTCTGAAGTGGTTTCTGAGTAAATTGCTTCGCTCCGAAACCAGATTGGTTCCCATCTAACTTGTACACACCATGCTGATTGTTGTTGTTGAAGTTTCGGTTGTTGTTGTACCCAAATCGCTGACCCTGAAAACCAGAACCACCAACGTAGTTAACATCCTCTTCTTCTTCTTCCACATTAGCGACTTCATCAGCAAAGTGCACAAATTTCTTTGATTTCCCAATCAGGATATCCAGTTTGGCCTGCACGTCAGCAATCTGCGACCCATCAATTCCTCCAGCTTGCTTTTTTCTCTCGAAATCAGCATTCTTGGTGCTATTACTAGACGCCAAGTTCTCGATTAGCACAACCGCATCATCCGGATATCTGGTGAAGAAGTTCCCATTACTCGCAGCATCCATACCCATCTGGTATCTCCATTCAACCCCTCTGTAGAAAGTGCCCAACAGCTGCACCTGAGTGAACCCATGGTGCGGACAATCTCTCTTATAAGACTTGAAACGAATCCATGAAGCTTTGAATGCCTCTGTCGGACCCTGAGCAAACTGAGAGATCTTGTTCCTGAGCTCCTCGGATCTTGCATCATCATAAAAATTTATCAGGAACGCATTCTCCGTCTCATCCCATGTAGTTAGCGAATCAGGAGCTAGCTGCTTCAGCCAATAAGCAGCATCCCCACCAAGAGAGTACATGAAGAGTTTGCAGAAAAGGAACTCATTGGGCACTCCATTGTACTTCATACCAGTGACCAAGTCCTCAAATCTTTCGATATGATCCATGGGATGGTCATGAGGTAGACCATGAAATGGGTTCTGACTTACAAGAGCGTAATACGCAGGCTTCAGCTCGAAGTCATTCCTCTGAAAAGTCGGGGTGCGAATCGCAGCTCGATTGACATAGAACTGATCAGGCCTGTTGTGCTCACCAAGTGTTCTAGCTCGATCACCTGCAGTATTCCAAACGTTGGCGCGCCCAGCTGGTGCGACAATCTCAACAACAGCAGCAGGGACAACGACGTTTCCAACTTCATCAAGTCGCTGCCCTCCCTCATTGCACACATGACCCTCTTGGTCTCTCAAGACTCCAGCTTCATCAGCTCTTAAAACTACTGGGTTGTTCATCTCTGATGTCTGCTTTGTCTTTCTGTTTGTGCGTTCTAAACGTGCTAGCTTCTCTAACGATAGATTGACTAGCGGAGTGCTCTTGTTTCTTCTGGTTACACGATTACGCATGCACCTGAAACACAAAGATCAAGAACGTAAGTAACCAAACAAAATACGTTGAGTATCGATCGATACTGGATGGTATCGATCGATATCAACAAAGAAATCGCATGCGTATCGACCGATACTAGTGAGTATCGATCGATACTGACGAACTTAGTCGAAACTCGACAGCTAAAATCTAAAGGCGAAATTGAGTCCCCGGCAACGACGCCAAATTTGATATGCTCAAATTAATACCTTAAACAGTACTAAAACAGTTGTTGCATTATATCAGGGGTCGAACACAAGAACTCAGAGAAATCACACAATAGATTAAATAGAATTGAATCAAGCTAAGCAGTTCAGATTTAACAAAAAGCAGTAAGCATTAAACGAGTAGTAATTCGATGGGAAAGAGATAGGTTCAGGGATATTTCTCAGGAAATCAATGAATGCAAAATAAACTAACTAATCATGGTTCAGGTTACGCACGGTTCTCGAACTCAAATCACTAAAGTATAATTAACCAACTGTCGTTGCGAGAACTATCTAAATCTTAACTTCAAAATCCCAAATTTATTTGCAAATCCCTAAGAATAAATCAGCCTTAATTTCAAGTTTGATTTGTTACAAATCAATTAAACCAAATCTCTTTGCGAATAATCAATTTTCTCACCTAAGGTTCTATCAGGTAATTAATCGCACTGTCGTGCCTAATCAATTATCTTAAAGTCTAAAATCTAGGTGATCAATCTAGAATTAGCTTTGAGAACAACCTAAGGTGAAGAACTAATTATGAACCCTAAATAACTAATCAACCTAGCATTCAAAGAATTCCTTTATGAGAATCCCCAAACCTAACAAGAGATCTACTCAGACATGGAAATTGAATCAATAAACATGTTTGAATAAATACTCAATAGAAAATAAGAAAGAGTAACAAGAGGTTTTGAGATCTGATCTCGGACGAAGGGAGATTCAGACTTGTCTCTCTCACGAAGTTCTCTATTAAACCAAAGCAAAATTAAGCATAGCCATAAAAGTGGCTGTAAATCCCTATAAATAACCTAAAACACGAATTGGGGCTTCTTGTAATTATTAAAGACTTCTTGGCACTTTTGCAATTTTTCAAGTCTTGGAAAACTCGCGGGTCGTGTCTTACTGCGATGGGTATCGATCTATACTAGCCAGTATCGATCGATACCAAGGCTTCATATCGGGTTCTCAGCAATACGAACTTCTGCTTTGCTCCAAATGCTCCAAAAAGCTCTAATATCTCCAATAATGTTCCCAACGTGCTATGACCTGTAAAAGATTCTAAAAGACTCCAAAACAATATAAAGACTCTATAAAAATGATTTATATCAAACACCCCAAGATTCCCCATTCTAGCTAACTTAGCCCTAGTCTAGCTCCTTGATGTGGGAACTAGATCTACATTAGAATTCCTTCTTGTCGCCCTAAACCTAACACTTTTTGCCAAGTTTGCTCGAAAGAAGACCTCTCAATAACACACAAAGATCGTTGGCTAGAAAGGATGTTGGTTCAAGGTGTGGGAACCATTCCAAAAATGGGATATGACTACTTGGATCCACAAGAGTGGTAAAAAGGAAAAAAAAAGATCCAAGTATGTATACGGTATCCACGAGTCCATTCAAAAATGCATAAACATGATAATTTCAAGTCAAGATTAGAGTTTTGATTGATAGGGTTGAATTCAATTCACACTTGCTTCAATCAAGAAAAGAAAATCAATGCATGAGCTCTAAAGATGGTGCATCCTTACTTTCAAACTCACTACAATGCATTACACAACTACCAACGTGGGCGTTGAACCAATTTCTTAAAATGATACCCTAGCTCATCAATGCTCCCAATGCAATATGCAAACATGAAGACTAGACTCAATCATAAATGAAATGCACAAAATTTCAAAAAATTTCAAAATTATTGAAAATGCATGAGACTCAAGATGCAAAAGTGGAAAATAAGACACATAACACAAGGTTAAATACCAGTCCCTCCCTCAAATATAAATCACAATGTCTCGGTGTGAAAGAAGTTCACGAGAGAGATCAAAAACAAAGGATGAAATGCAAAGACTCAAAAACAAATGAGATACGTACAAAGGAAGAGTGAGATTAGTGAAATGGAGATGGTGAAGAGAGGAGTATGACACGTTGGTTCTCAAGCCCTCATTTCATCACAAACCACGACCTTGGACCCAAAAGACCCTTATTGATGCTTGTTTTGTTTCACTAGCATGACAAGGGATAGGCTTGGGGAGGTCCCCAAGGGCGCGTCTAACGTCACTAGCTTGACGGTTGCTTCCTCATTGTCACTCCCTTCATGAAAATCACAAGAAAAGTGAAAAGATTAGCAACAAAAGAAAATAAAAAGCTCTAGTCTTAAGAAGAATCAAAATCCTAATGATCAATGCTAAATCTCCGGCAACTGATATATCATGGTTTTTACCCTATTTAAGCCATTATATAAGTCCTTTTTATAGAGTCTTTATAGTGTTTCGTAGTATTTTAGAGTCTTTTACAGGTTATAGCACGTTTGGAGCATTATTGGAATTATTGGAGCTTTCTGGAGCAGTTTGGAGCAAAAGCTGGAGTCGTGTTGCTGAGTACCTGATTTCACGACAAGCATCGATCGATATCCCCTAGTATCGATCGATACTCTTCAAGGCTGACACGACATGCGACTTTAATGAAGAATTGAAGAATTGCAAAAGTGCCCAGAAGTCTTTAATAATTACAATAAGCCCCAATTCGTGTTTTAGGTTATTTATAGGGATTTTACAGCCACTTTTATGGCTATGCTTTATTTTCTATACTTTGATTTTACTTTGTTTTGAGAGAGACAAGTCTGAATCTCCCTTTGTCCGAGATCAGATCTCAAAACCTTTTGTTACTCTTTCTATTTTATTGATGATTTATTCAATTATGCTGATTGTTTCATTCTCCATGACTGAGTAGATCCACTTTAGGTTTAGGGTTTTCTCATAAGGATTTCTTTAAATGCTAGGTTGATTATCTGTATAGGATTCACCATCTGAATTAGTTCTTCGCCTTAGGTTGTGTTCAAAGCTAATTCTAGGTTGACGAATCTGGAACTTAGATCTTAGGATAATTGATTAGGCACGAGAGTGCGATTAATTACCTGATAGAACCTTAGGTGAGCAAATTGATTATTCGCAAAGAGATTTGGTTTAATTGATTTGTGAACATATCAAACCTGAACTTTAAAGCTGATTTAGACTTTAGGATTCGCAAAGAGATTTGGAATTCCTAGGATTTAGATTTAGATAGTTTTCGCAACGAGAGTTGGTTAGCTATATTTTAGTGATTTGAGTTCAAGAACCGTGCGTAATCTAAATCATGTTAGTTAATTTAGCTGCATTCATTGATTTCCTGAGAAAAACCCTAGGCCTATATTTTCCTCCATTGATTTACAACACTTTTAATTCCGTACCTTTTTTGGTTTGCATCTTTTGATTTAGCGTATTTTGGATCTATATAATCTATTGTGTGTCTCTGTGAGTCCTTGTGTTCGACCCCTAGCTATACTACGACAACTGCTTTAGTATCTGAATAGGGTAAAAACCATGATATATCAACTCCCCAGACTTAGCCTTTGCTTGCCCTCAAGCAAATAGAAGACTAAACCAGAGAAAGAGGTTTGAAAATGTAGAGACTCACCTGCTCACGAACCATCGAAATGACCTTTTTCCCAAGTATCCAAATGTCACCAAATCAGCTTTTGATCTAACCACCATGTACTTCTCCGTAGACATTCACAGCTTTCCCAGACTCCACACATTATCCCACAGCATTGTTCAAATAAAGCCTTCATCGCTAGTTTCATCGCTGCAGCCAATGTTCAAGAACCTTATAGATTCTTTAACATACGATATCATGAGAAGGAACCACCCTTTTTCACACTTTTTGGTTGTATTTCTCTCCTTCAGACTTATTTCTTATTGTGTTCCTTGCATTTACACATTAAGGTTCGAGACGCGAGTATTGATGGTGTTAGCCATCGAATCCCCGGTTCTTCCCTCAAAAGTAATCAAAGGTGTAGGCGAATAGTGGTATCACATGAAATTTTTCTAGCCTCGCTTTCAACCTTTGTGTGATCATTCCCTCTTAAGTAGAATAATGGGATCGCTGGAAATTTTCCTAGCCCTCTAATTAGAAGAAAATCATTTCAATCTTTTATGCTCTTATTTATCAACTTATAACATGGGAGAGATATACCATAACTCTAAACACATGGGTTCCTTTATCAGATATGAATGATGAATCAAGCTCTAAAAACACTAACCACATCGATGAAGTGCAAAGATTGGCTCAGGCTTCAGAAGAGCTCTGCTGGAGACATGGATGTTTTCTAGTCAACTGGTCAGTCCTTGGATTTTTCAATAGTCGATCTAGAGCTGATCTTGCAACACTGGTCACTCAAAAACCAAATCAAAGCAACAATTCAAGCACATGATCATCATCTCCAACAAGTTTTGACTCAATAAAATGACACATTTTTTTTTTAATGACTCTAAGAAAAACAAGAACAATGTCAGCAGAGACCTCCCCCAGAGTTGAATAACACTGTCCCCAATGTTATCTAGCCTAGAGTCAGTGAAAGAAAACAAAAGAACAGAATAAAATTGGGAAAAACAAGAAGTTACCTTGCTGGAACATTGAGTATCGATCGACACACAGCCTGGTATCGATCGATACTAGGCTTAAATCGACATGAACCTGTCTCAATCACGTAGGGTCTCGATCAATACTGAAGGGTATCGATCGACACCCAAGCGATTTCGAGTTTGTTCCCTGTTTATCCTGATACAAAACGAAAAATAAAAAGAAAATACTTATATATATAGACTCACCAGTGGGTTGCCTCCCACCAAGCGCTCATTTAATGTCAATAGCTTGACTGTAACACCCTTCAGGCTGGATAAGAGTGAGAGCTTGCACCAAAACAGGCTCCACAACTTGACATTGTTATCTTCAGAGTTCTGCTCAACATGCCTTCCACGAACTCTTTTCCCTTCTCTTTCAGCTCCGAAGTAAGAAGAACTCTAGCCTTAGAGAATGGCTTCGAAGCTCCTTTGCACTTGACCTTATACTCAATCGAATTCCCATCACTCTTCTGAGGGATTAAAGTGACATGGGGATTTTTGACTTTTTTGCTCTTGGCATTCTTCTTCTTTGTTGCCTTAGCCTTCTTGACAACTTCCTTGGGAATGCTGGGCGGTTCAGCTGACATGTCTGCGACAGTAGGCTCGTCAGGAGGCTCTTCCAAAAGATTAACTGCCAGCGACATTTATGTAACAACCTCGATGCTGGAGACACGTGTGGGAGCACTCCTAGGGGGAATGACATCATAATAGACCCCTCCGTTAATGTAAGAGAAAGAGATTCTCTTATTAGGCATGTCTATGATTGCGCCAGCAGTAGCCATAAACGGTCATCCCAAGAGCAAAGGCATACGAGATATCGCACTCATCTCCACACCCTGAAAATCAGTAGGTACCAGACAGTCTCCTACTTTGACCAGCAAACCATGAATAGTACCGTGTGGAAGCGAGGTGGAGTCGTTCGCGAATGTGATAGATGCCTCTGGTGATCGAATATCAGCCCCCAACCGCTCTGCAATTGCCCTTGAGATGACATTGACACTAGCCCCTGAGTCAACGAGAGACTCTTTGAAATCAACTCCAGAGATAGAGCATGGAACCACGAATTTCCCTGGATCTTCCCTTTGAGTCAGCTGTCTCAGTGGAGGTGGTGCACCTCTAGCCTTAATCTCTTCCTCAGTTTCTATGCAATCTTTGAAGTGACATAGCAGAAGACGGCACTCTAGAGCTTCTTCAAAAGACGATTCAGGGGAAATCATTCTTACCATCTTCTCAAAGCCACGCAGCTGCTTTGGAGAGATGGGATCTCTGAGGTGTTTAGGAACAGGATTCAGCTTCTTGGGCTTGTGAACTCTTTCTTTGATCAACTCACGTGTTTCCACAAGTTCTTGCTCGTTCTGCGAGGAGTATCGATCGACACCATGTAGGGTATCGATCGATACTCTTGCTGTTGAATCATCTTTGACAAATTTATCATCATCAAGGGAAAACCCCACAATCAGCTTATCCAGCATAGCCTTGCATCTGGCGTCCTCTACCTCCTTATTAGCCTTTGCAGCAGCTCTGGGGTAAGGTATCCTCGGTATATAGACTCTCTCTGCAACTACTTTAGGCATCACAGTCAAAATCTCAGGTGTCTCCTCAGAAATCGCCTCAGTATCGACCGATACCAATGGGATATCGATCGATACACGGGTTTTGGAAGTATCCCGTTTCAGAATTGTAACTAGCATCGATCGACACTTGGGGGTATCGATCGATGCTATGGCGATTTTAGGATCCTCATCGAAATTTTCTGCACTTGAGGAGATCGCATTGACGTGTGCATTGTGTGAATGAACTGCCTTTCCCTTGGCATTTGTTGCAGTCTGAGCTATTTGCGTTTCCAGCATCCTGTGACTGGTATCCAGAGCCTCGATCCTTCCCCTTAATTCGGTGTATACAGCATCCAGTTTCCCATTGAAGGTTACTGTCATCTTCTCCTGCCCTTGAACATCATGTTCAAGCATAGCCTCAATCTTACTGTCAGGAGCTTTGGGTGGTGGGGATTGGTACCCTTCTTGCTGAGCATTGTTGGTGAAGTTTCGATTGGTGTTGTACCCAAATCGCTGACCCTGAAAACCAGAACCACCAATGTAGTTAACATTTTCCACTTCATTCTCAGCAGCAAAGTGGACGGCCTTTGTTGTCTTTCCCAGCAGAAGACTGTGCATAGAATCCAGCTGAGCTTTAATTTCAGCGATCTGCGACCCATCCATGTTACCAGCCAGCTTCTTGCGCTCGAAGTCTGCGCTCTTGGTGCTACTGCTAGATGCAAAGTTTTCAATCAACACATAAGCATCCTCAGGGTACCTGGTGTTGAAATTACCATTGCTCGAAACGTCCAGAGCCATCTGATACCTCCAATCTACTCCTCTAAAGAAGATACCCAGCAACTGCACATCAGAGTATCCGTGATGTGGACAATCACTCTGATACGATCTGAATCTCGTCCAAGCAGCCTTGAACGCCTAAGTAGGTCCTTGAGAAAGTTGGGAGATTCTATTCTTCAGATCCTCAGATCGTGCATCATCGTAGAAGTTGATCATGAAGGCTCTCTTAGTGTCCTCCCAAGTAGTTAGCGAACCAGGAGGTAGCTGCCTCAGCCAGTAAGTCGCATCTCCACCTAGAGAGTAGGGGAAGAGCTTGTGGAAGAGATAATCGTAGGACACTCTATTGCCCTTGATGCTAGTGACCAAGTCCTCGAACTTCTCCACATGGTCCATCGGATGTTCATGAGGAAGACCATGAAAAAGATGCTGTCCCACAAGGTCAAAGTAAGCAGGCTTCAGCTCAAAGTCATTCCTCTCAAACGCAGGAGGACTAATCGCTGACTGATTGGCGAAAAACTGGTCAGGCCTGTTGTACTCACCAATCGTCCTTCCACGATTAACCACATCATTTCTCGCGTTCCCAGCGACATTCGCAGCGACAACAGGAGCAGGTGGCATGACGATCCCCTCTCCATCCAGACGTTGTCCTTGCTCATTGCACAACCGACCCTTTTGGTCTCTGTAAGCACCAGCTGCATCAAGAACCAACTGATTGTTGTTCATCTTAGCTGATTTCTTTGCTTTCCTGTTTGTGCGTTCCACAAGTGCTCGCTGTTCCAGTGACAGATCAACTAGTTCAACGTTCTTGTTGCTTCTAGTTTCTCGATTAGGCATGCACCTGAAAACAAAAACCAAGAATGTAAGTAACTTAAATATACGTAGGGTATCGATCGATACTTGGGCGATTTAGACGAATTTTTTAGCTAAAATCTAATGGCGAATTGAGTCCCCGGCAACGGCGCCAAATTTGATATGCTCAAATTAATACCCTATTCAGATACTAAAGCAGTTGTCGTAGTATAGCTAGGGGTCGAACACAAGGACTCACAGATACACACAATAGATTATATAGATCCAAAATACGCTAAATCAAAAGATGTAAACGAAAACAGGTACGGAATTAAAAGTGTTGTAAATCAATGGCGGAAAATATATGCCCGGGGTTTTTCTCAGGAAATCAATGAATGCAGCTAAATTAACTAACATGATTCAGATTACGCACGGTTCTTGAACTCAAATCACTAAAATATAGCTAACCAACTCTCGTTGCGAAAACTATCTAAATCTAAATCCTAGGAATTTCAAATCTCTTTGCGAATCCTAAAGTCTAAATCAGCTTTAAAGTTCAGGTTTGATATGTTCACAAATCAATTAAACCAAATCTCTTTGCGAATAATCAATTTGCTCACCTAAGGTTCTATCAGGTAATTAATCGCACTCTCGTGCCTAATCAATTATCCTAAGATCTAAGTTCCAGATTCGTTAACCTTGAATTAGCTTTGAACACAACATAAGGCGAAGAACTAATTCAGATGGTGAATCCTAAACAGATAATCAACCTAGCATTCAAAGAAATCCTTATGAGAAAACCCTAAACCTAAAGTGGATATACTCAGTCATGGAGAATGAAACAATCAACATAACTGAATAAATCATCAATAAAATAGAAAGGGTAACAAGAGGTTTTGAGATCTGATCTCGGACGAAGGGAGATTCAGACTTGTCTCTCTCAAACCAAAGTAAAATCAAAGTATAGAAAATAAAGCCTTTCCATAAAAGTGGCTGTAAAATCCCTATAAATAACCTAAAACACGAATTGGGGCTTATTGTAATTATTAAAGACTTATGGGCACTTTTGCAATTCTTTAATTCTTCATTAAAGTCGCATGTCGTGTCAGCCTTGAAGAGTATCGATCGATACCAGGGGATATCGATCGATGCTTGTCGTGAAATCAGGTACTCAGCAACACGACTCCAGCTTTTGCTCCAAACTGCTCCAGAAAGCTCCAATAATTCCAATAATGCTCCAACCGTGCTATAACCTGTAAAAGACTCTAAAATACTACGAAATACTATAAAGACTCTATAAAAAGGACTTATATCATGGTTTAAATAGGGTAAAAACCATGATATATCAGTAACGGCGCCAAGTTGATATTAGGATTTTGTGTTAAGTTCATATCAATTACTCAAACCTACTCATATCATTGTAGTATTTGAGGATCGAACCAAAGAGGTTAAGATCAATGCACCAAGAATACATGAATCTTCCTAATCTAGAGCAAATCTTTTGGGTTTTTATTTTTTAAACAAAGAATATAAAATGCAAGAAAGAAACCAAAAGATAGAAGTGTTGGAAAATGAATTAACTATCACGAAGATGATTAATGAACAAACAATGATGATAAAGATTGAATTAAACACTATCCTAGAACTTAACACAATTTTGACTAATCCACTCTCGTGGCACTAATCACTTTGTTAATCACCAAATCAAGATCAAACTCTCGTTTGTGATAAGATGATTAACATGCTTTAATCTCCAATCCCACTTAGTTTACTACTCACCCTAGACATCAACTCTCATTGGCTAGGCATGAAAAGCTCACAAAATGTTTGGTTCAAGCATTTCATCGAACACCTATCGGGTGTGAAATGCTTAAGCTCTAGCTTTGATCTCTCAATCCAAAACTAGCTTTAAGATCAACCTAAGAGAAGGCTCTAACAAGATGCAACCAAAATCATCATCATATAACCATCAAGACAATTGACTAACGATGCCTAAACATTTAATGCACATTTATTCTTATGACATGGAACACTTTCAAGTAGATTAGTTCACTTCCATGACACTAATCATTGTACGAATCATCTAAAGTCAGCATCCACCGATCACTTAGATAATTCATAATTTACCACAAGTCCATTTTAGTCAACAATTCATCCAAAAGTCAGCATCCACCGATCACTGAGAATGAAAAGCATGCTTAGAAGTTTTCTAGACATTTCATCGAACACCTTGTGTGCATGAAATGTTTAAGTTCTTGAAAATGAGTTTTCAATTCAATCCTAGCATTAAGATCCTTCCTAACATGAGAAAAAATGGTTATCTAGTCCTAAGCATCAACAATCAACCATCAAACCATCCAAATCAAGCAAAATCCAAAATCCAAAATCCAACAAAAATGCCTAAACATGAAGAACAAAGAAGAACACAAGAGAAAAAGAGACATAAAGATAAAGAACAAGGATTAAATAAGCATAATATAAAGATAGTTTGAAGAATCCTTCACTAGAGTGGCATGAATGATAAAGATCCATCCAAAATCATCATAAGAAGAGTTTGGGAGAAAACCCAACTCTAGAGAAAAGAAAGCTTAGATCTAAAAAATTAGGGTTTTTAATATTTAAATGAGTTTCTTGAGTTGGGTCAGACCGGGTCAACCCGGGATAAATCGGATATTGACCTGGTCAAGTTCTGGTCAAAGTTCTAATACCTGCCAAATTGGGGCCGGTATGGTTGGGCCGGTATGGAGACTTAGCTTCTTTGAGCATAACTCGTTTGGGCGCCAGTCAGACATGTCCCTGATAAGTCTGGTATATATTTCCAACCACAGATCGGAATGACTTGCGACCACCTCCAGAAGACAGCTAACTCAATTACCTACAATTTCTATGAAGGCTTTAGAAGCTAAATCGGAGCGTAGATCCTTCTTCCAGCCTTGTCTTTCAGACACTTCGGCTGGCTTCGGCGAGAGCTTCCACGCCGGGCAAGATTGGGACAGCACAAGAGGCCGGTATTTCCCCTGGTCGAGTGAAGGAGCAGTACCGGTCAGAGATGGAGGGGTGTTGTGGGCCGGTAATCTTCCTGTCCAGGCTGAAGTTGAACACCTGACGGTGACGCCGGACAAGATTGGTCCGGTATGGTGCAACGGGTTCGCGGGCAGACGGAGACCCCTTAGAAAATCGGCCTTATCTCTCGAACTACATTTCCAAATGACCTGAATCCAACTTCCGTAGACAGATAACTTACTCCTCTACAACTCGCATGAAAATCTCCGAAGCTGAATCTGACTGAAAACCCTTCGTACGACACGTTCTTTCGGACACTTCGGATGGACACTTCCTTCTCTTATGCTCCATAACTCCAAACATCATCAACCGTCTCCAAAACACCTAAAAACACTTCAAATGCATGCAAAACTCACTAGGACCTAATGCAAATACCTAATACTCTAATAAATACCAAAATGCTATAAAAACTATGCAAGACACATGCATGAGACACAAAACACCAAATAATATGCAAACTAAAAGATGTAAAATATGGGATTATCACCAGCCTTCCTTTCATCGCGGTCACGATTAACCAACCCGCGGCGAGCATCCACTTGGCCGAGGTGGTATCCCTTCGACCCGTAGCAACCCACGTCAAGCATACACTTAGTCACGATCACATCCCTTCAACCTGTGGCCAACTCCCTGTCGATCGTGTTGTTTTCCTTCGATCCGTGATCTATTCCAATCCGTTCCCGACCATCTTCACTCCCATTCCCAATCACCACACCACCATTTACATCTCCCATCCATCTTTAATCCATTTCCCCACCACCATTCCATTCCCACATCCATTCCCGACCACTTCCATGTAACTATTCTATTTCCCGGAACTTTTTCAATTATTACATACTCTATTTTCTCGTCCTTGCTCGATTTATTTCACATTGGGGGCACTGTGATTTAAGTCTAGGGTAGGATTTCATCCCTTACTAACCACTTTTTCTTTCATGAGTCTTTGCATTTTCTATTTTTCACGCTTTCTTCTAAATTTTCAATAAGTAGGAATACAATTTGATGGAATGATGAAAGAAATCCATGAAGATAACCGACCAATGTGCTTCTACGCTATTTCCTAGTAACATGCTCTTTCGTAATTTGGTTCTAGACTAGGCGGTAGGTATAGTTTATGTTAATGCGAAATATCCAGAGGAATTTAGACCGTAGATATTCTTTAGGATGGAATATACTAGCTCTATTATACTTGAACTTTAACTTGACTTAATTTTCTCATCAAATGTTTAGGTAATGAATCATACATTCAGGACATTCTTTTACCTTTTACCACTATTTGTCGTACCTGAATGGCCAACTTATCTTTAGTTGGTACCCCACCTGAACCTTAACCATTTTTCTAACCTCATGCATTCTCTCTTTGTGTATCATATGCAGATATGTGCAAAAACGCCAGAGAGGGAGGAACAACACAGTTTTCAGTCACAAAGGCGAAGACTATACGCGATTGGTGGAGGTTAAATCAACAAAGACGAGAACTTGTTTCTACCTTGGTAAAGCTCAAAATCATGGTAACTTTTCGTGCCCCTAAGACTCTATCTCGATAACACCGTATTTTTACCCATTTTACCGTCTATTTTAGAACACTTTAAAAAGTTTTTCACTCGCTTGTATATGTTTTTGTTATGATTTTCGCATATTTGTAGTTTCAAGACTCTTTTCAGGTTACTTAGGCAAAAGCATTGCAATTGGAAAAAAAAAACAGATTTTCGGCTCAGCATCAAACCGTCAAAAGTTCAACTGCCAAAGATGTTCTTCTCACCATCTGATTCAGCCCTTGTTTGGAGATGTTCAAGAAGGACCAGATACCTTTCCATTCCAACTGATTTGAGGACGATTAAATAAAAAAATACATGAAGATCAAGAAGTTCCATTCAACCACTACCGGAGCAGCTCCACCCAAAGAGGCAGTTCACCGCTGGCAGAAGCTCTCCACCGGCGACCAAGAAGTGGTTCACCGCGGTCAGAGACATTGGACCCGCGGCCAGCCCCTGTTTTGGTCCTGTAAGCCCATTTGCAAGCTCGTTCGAATCCCGTCAAGTGTAAACCCTAAAAATCGACAAAAACAAGAGAGAAGACCTATAAATATGTGCTTTAAGAACCCAATTTTTGGGTGCCTCATTGTACCCTCATTTCGAGCGTCATTTTAGTTTACTTTTTGCTTTACTTTTTGTTCTTAAGTTTTTGTTCTTTACTTTTGAGATTGGTAAAAGAGTTTTCTCTGGACTTCGTTCTTAAAATCGAGAAGCTTCTTCATCAATCTCATGTTCTTTATTTAATTATGTCTTTGCTTTCTTCAATTATGTTCGAGTAGTTTTATCGTTGGGTTTAAAGGGATTTTTGAAGGGGATTCACATGTTTGATAAGGATTCCACAAGGTAAACATATCCGTATTCTAGAAGTCTTTCCTATAGATTATTTTTAATGCATGAATCTAGCGTCATGACTTAGAGGCTGATCCCTAAGTGTTATAAGAACCACCAAAAGTGTTGAATCTAACCACACAAACTGATAATCTATATGGAGCATGTCGCGCTATAAGATTTCAAAAGTATACTTATAGAGTGACGTGAATGTTTACGAACATGTACTTGTGTCATCATAACTTTATGCGAAGCCAGAGACGAAAGCTACCGGTCGAGTATATAAGTTATCGGTGCATAGGATATACGAGAGTAGGTTGCGTACTCTATTATGTTCCACTTGTGGAGTTTACTAGAATCTATTTCACTAAGAGCTTATGTACCATGTTTGAATCGAACATTCTCCTAAGATATCCATGTCGACCCAAAATCGTTTTATTATAGTTTACAAACCGATTTTCCTTTTTATTTTATTATCATCGATTTCATACTTCAATTTACAAGCAACTTTACTTTTTACGCACTTTACAATTCGTATCACAAAAACCCTTTTTCGTTTGAGACTTTCTTACTAACTCTCTTTCTAAGGTCTCACAGAAAAGCTTTCCCTCCCTGTGGATTGATACGTAAAGTCCTATAACGCACATTTTTTCACTTGCAGACATTAAAGTTTATAAATTTAAAACATTAAGCTAGGATAACAACTTGCACACACATCAAACACCCATGACTTCAAAGAACCTATCAACGCTTATCTGCCAATCTATAAAATCTTCCACTCCCATAGTTCCATAGAACAAAAGAATATCAGCCTTTACGCAATAATCATGATTATTTTTTCGATTCCTTTGGTCAATCTCATCTCCCACATGATCTTCTTCATCAGAACTCTAATTTTTAATAATAACATCACGATTGTTTCAAGCCATTGGAACCCTAATCAATTATCCTCCTATGTTTCTTTGTCGATCTTCGTTGACCCTAATGGGTTCTTCTACTCTGTCTCTTGGTTGATTTGTGTTGTTGTTAATCTGAGTCGTTAAAGTTGTTATCTGATTGGTCAAAGTTAGGGCCGTGTTAATAGCCTCGGTAAAACCGTGAAAATCTGCTATGGTCAATTGTTGATCTTCCATGGCTGACCAAGCTTTGAAAAAGAGACGGGAGAAAGCCTGCTCTGATACCACCTCACGCAGTCGGAAAACCCTTGGAATAGCAAGCGCTAAGCCTATAATGAATTCAAGTTCATAAGTGATGAACTTGAAGAGAAAAACTCTGGAAATCCACCAAAATATAGAAAACCTCTCAACTTTGATTAATTAGAAAATAACTGATACGCTCAAATTAATACCCTATTCAGATACTAAAGCAGTTGTCGTAGTATAGGTAGGGGTTGAACCACAAAGACTCAAAGAGACACACAATAGATTATATAGATCCAAAATACGCTAAATCAAAGGATGTAAACAAAAACAGGTATGGAATTAAAAGTGTTGTAAATCAATGGAGGAAAATATAGGCCCAGAGTTTTTCTCAGGAAATCAATGAATGCAGCTAAATTAACTAACAGGATTCAGATTACGCACGGTTCTTGAACTCAAATCACTAAAATATAGCTAACCAACTCTCGTTGCGAAAACTATCTAAATCTAAATCCTAGGAATTCCAAATCTCTTTGCGAATCCTAAAGTCTAAATCAGCTTTAAAGTTCAGGTTTGATATGTTCACAAATCAATTAAACCAAATCTCTTTGCGAATAATAAATTTGCTCACCTAGGTTCTATCAGATAATTAATCGCACTCTCGTGCCTAATCAATTATCCTAAGATCTAAATTATAGATTCGTCAACCTAGAATTAGCTTTGAGAACAACCTAAGGTGAAGAACTAATTCAGATGGTGAATCCTAATAATAAATCAAACTAGCATTCAAAGAAATCCCTATGAGAAAACCCTAAACCTAAAGTGGATCTACTCAGACATGGAGAATGAAACAATCAACATGTTTGAATAAATCATCAATAAAATCAGAAAGATTAATAAGATGGTTTTTAAGATCTGATCTCGGACGAAGGGAGATTCAGACTTGTCTCTCTCAAACCAAAGTAAAATCAAAGTATAAAAAATAAAGCTTAGCCTAAACAGTGGCTGTAAAAATCCTATAAATAACCTAAATCACGAGTTGGGGTCTTCTTGTAATTATTAAAGACTTCTGGACCAATTTGTAATTCTTCAAGTCTTGGAAAACCCGCGGGTCGTGTCTTGCTCCGATGGGTGTCGATCGATACCAGGGGGTATCGATTGATGCTCGTCGTGAAATCAGGTACTCAGCAACATGACTTCAGCTTTTTCTCCAAACTGTTCCAGAAAGCTCCAATAATTCCAATAATGCTCCAAATCGTGCTATAACCTGTAAAAGACTCTAAAAGACTACAAAACACTAGAAAGACTCTATAAAATGGACTGATATCATGGCCTAAACAGGGTAAAAACCATGATATATCAACTCTCCCAAACTTAGCCTTTGCTTGCCCTCAAGCAAATAGAAGACTAAACAGAGAAAGAGTTTTGAAAAAGCGGAGACTCACCTGTTTATGAACCATCGAAATTACCCTCTTTCCAAGTATCCAAATGTCACCTAATCAGCTTTTGATCTAACCACCATGTACTTCTCCGTAGACATTTGCACATTTCCCAGACTACACACATTATCCCACAGCATTCACTACAAGAAAACATGGATATTTCCGACGGGCAAATCCGTCGGAAATCCGTCTGAAAGGGCCTTTTCCGACGGATTTCCGACGGATTTAAGAGGTCGGTTACAGTTCGTCGGAAATATGGTTTCCGTCTGAATCCGTCGGAAATTTCCGACGGATTTGTGCCGTCGGAAGGCCGTCAGCCATTTCCGATGGATTTCCGACCGCGTACGTTCCGACGGATACTCCGACGGATATTCAGTCGGAAATGCCGTCGGAAATCCATCGGAAATGCCGTCGGAAATCCGTCGGTAATTTCCGACGGATGGTGATCGGATGAATTTGTCGGAAGTCCGTCGTAAATCCGTCGGAAGATATTTCCGACGGATTTCCGACGGTATCTATTTTCGACGGAGTTAGGACGGATAATTTGATCAGAAGTTGTTTCGGAAGTCCGTCGGTTCTTCGTCGGAAATAGGTTCTGACGGATTTACGACGGAAACTTATTCCGACGGTTTTCCGACGGAATTGGTATTTTGAATTTTATTTTGAATTTTATTTAATTATTTATTTTTTTGAAATTTATATATTAAAATTATAACGCCCCGACCGCCACTACATGTGGGCCCCATGCCCTCTCTCGGCCCGTGGGCCCCACCCTTGTCCGACGGCCGGTGCGTTAGTCCGGGAGGCTTGTTTACTGACCCTGCAATCACCACGTGATCTTTCCCCGTTTTTTTGTCCTCACTCACACGATACCGCGAATCACTTCCCGGTAGGTCACCCATCCTTAAATTGCTCCATCTCAAGAACGCTTAACTCTGGAGTTCTCTCTGGACAAGTTCCCGAAGAGATAAGTGCACTTTGGTGACATAGGTAGCCAAATCAATTCTTATAAGCCTCTCCGCATATACAAGAAAGCGGGATGTTACAATCACCCCCACTCATAGAGCGCAACGTCCTCGTTGCGCACCAGGATCGTCACCCTAGACGGTGTGAGCCCACCTGACTCCACACATGTGTTTGGGTTCGGCTCTGATACCACTTATAACGCCCCGACCGCCACTACCTGTGGGCCCCATGCCCTCTCTCGGCCCGTGGGCCCCACCCTTGTCCGATAGAATTTCCGACGGATGGTGATCGGATGAATTTGTCGGAAGTCCGTCGGAAGATATTTCCGACGGATTTCCGACGGTAACTATTTTCGACGGAGTTACGACGGATAATTTGATCGGAAGTTGTCTCGGAAGTCCGTCGGTTCTTCGTCGGAAATAGGTTCCGACGGATTTACGACGGTTCCGACGGTTTTCCGACGGAATTGGTATTTTGAATTTTATTTAATTATTTATTTTTTTGAAATTTATATATTAAAATTATATAAATTTGAAATATAAATTAAAAATAGAAATAATAAATATATAAATTCATTAAATAAAATTAAAAAATTCATTACACATTAAAATAAATTGTTCAAAAAAAAAGCATTAAAAGCAAATATTTAAACGGTTGGAGAATCTCCGTCGTCGGGATTATTATCCCGAAACATATGCGGGAAGCATTTCTCCATCATCTTCTCCAAGCAGGAGAGCTTCTTGGTGGTAGTCTGTTGCTCCGTCCGTAGCTCTTCAACCTGCTGGTCACGGTCTTTCACCGTTTGGGTGAGCCTCTCGATTTCTACCCGGTACTCCGAAGGATAACGAGGAAGCGAGGAAGAAGATTCCTGGGTCCGAAGGGTGCCTAACCCAGCGAATCGACCTTTCACTTGCCGGGTTTGCTGCGAATAATTATAACCGATAATAAATAAATAACGAAAATAAAAAAAACGAAATGAAATTAAAACTTACCTCAAGTACAATCTGGTTTATCTCTTCCCGGGACAAAGAGTTCGAGGACGTCGATCCTTCAATAGTGAGCTGCGATGATAGTTCACGGTCCAGCTTCGTCTTCTTGCTCTTCTCGACAACATCCCGCATCCCCAAGTCCTGTATCTGACCGGTTTTCTTGTTGGTGTGTCTATTCTCGATGAGTTGAAGATAATCGGGTTCGGAAACAGATTCTCTCGCCTGCGAAAATTTGTTAAGTTAAATAAATATAAAAAACAGAATTAACAATAAAAAATTTAAATTAAACTTACCATTTCCATCGCTTCCCGTTCGATGGTCTTTGCGCCCGCGTTGTGGATGTAGACCCCTTTCCCGCCTCGTTGGCTATTTCGGTTCTTCGACTGTTGCTCGGAGGTCTTTTTCGTCGCAGGCCTACTCCAGTACTCACAGAAGCCCTTCCAGACGTCGTCGTCAAGGTCCTTCGGCTTGTCTTTGTTGTGCTTCCACTTCTGCTTCCACTCGTACATGTGCTACGAGTACGAGTTTGCGGCATACTTGTCGAATGTGTCAATGACTTTGCGCGTATGATGAGAGTCCCACGTGAACTCTTGCTACAATTTTAAAAAAAAATATGTTACATATCAAAAAGAAAAATTGACAAAATGAAATTCAAAATAAATAATATATCAATAAATAACTTACCGCGAAAGTCTTTCTCCTCGGTAGGCATGTCCGAATACTTCTCGTACGGTTTGTCCAACATGTTGTGGAGCATCCGTAATATCGCCTTGGTGATCTGAGTCGACAGCTTAAACCTGAAAACATTATGAAAAGATATAAATATTTTAAGTTTAAAAATCTAAATAAATTGAAATAATGTACAAAAGTTTTCTTACCAAGTGCCGTCCTCAAACTTCGGGTCGAGTCGAATGCAATGGCCCCGGTTAGGTTGCCGGACTAGATCCTCGATCTCAATGTGGCTCCGAGCAGCGGATTGCTGGGAATTAGGGATGTGAGTTCCCGAGCTCGTTGGTCCCGGAGGAGGCGTACACCGAGAACTCCGAAACGGCGTCCTTGGTTGCCGCCTCCCAACTGAAGAACATCGTCGTGATCCCTGCGGAAAACGGTAAAATTGTTAGTAAATTAACAAAAAATTCAAAAGTTACCAAAATTTTTGAAATTTCAGCCAAAAAATTTAGGAAAAATTCAAATTTTCCAAAAAATCCAAATTTTCCGAAAAATTCAAAGTTTACTAAAATTCAAATTTTTCAAAAATTTTCAAAATTTGCTAAAATATTTTAAAATCAGTTTTAATATATAAAAATATTTAGAAAACGTTTTATTACTATTAAAAATATTTAAAACGATTTTATTTCTAAAATAATATTTGAAAAAGCTTTTTATTATTAAAAAATATTTTAACATCAACTTAAATATATAGAAATATTTTAAAAACGTTTTTATTAGTTAAAAAATACAATAAACGATTTTAATATATACACATATTATAAAAACGTTTTTATTATTTAAAAAATATTTTAACATCAACTTAAATATATAGAAATATTTTAAAAACGTTTTTATTAATTAAAAAATATTATAAACGATTTTAATATATATACATATTATAAAAACGTTTTTATTACTATAAAAAAATTTAAAAACAATTTTAATATATACAAATATTATGAAAACGTTTTTATTACTTAACAAATATATTAAAAACGTTTTTAATATATACAAAGGAATTGATTAAACTTACATGGTTTTGTTGAAAAGGAGTTGATGAATTGAAGATTAAAATTGAAATTGTGAAGAAGAAGAAGAGAAGAGGGAGAAGAACAGATTTTCGGTAAGGAAGAAGAAGAGAGAAGAGGGAGAAGAAGCGACGGAAGAGAGAGAGGAAGAAGAGAGAAAGAAGGAAAAAAACTTACGTTTCGTCGATATAATTCGATGTCCGACGGAAATCCGTCGGAATTCCGTCGGATTTCGAAAAATAATTTCATTTACGCGGTTGATATTCCCGCGGTCTCGAAAATATCAAAGTCCGTCGGAAATCCGTCAGAAATTTCCGACGGATAAGGTATATTCCTTGCATGTTTGTCGATTAGTCAGTCAACAAGCACGTGTCTAATTTTTCATATCCGTCGGAAATTTCCGACGGATTTCCGACGGATAAGGTATATTCCTTGCATGTTTGTCGATTAGTCAGTCAACAAGCACGTGTCTAATTTTTCAGATCCGTCGGAAATCCGTCGAAAATTTCCGACGGAATTCCGACGGAATTAGGGTATATTTGGGGTTTAGGGTTTCTTTATATGATTTAGGGACATGTTATTTACATGTTTCATTCAATATATATATTAAGTTCATAAATATTAAAGGCTTTGCATTAGTTTAAAAATTATACAACATCAAAACATATCATTTCTCATAAATCAACTATATCTAATACTATAACTTATACAAACACTTCCATCAAAATTTATAAATTCTATATAACACATTTTCTTGATGTATATACAAGGTTAACCTATTTTATATACATCATACAAGTGTTTGTAAACTTTTGCCACAAAAAAAAACCTATACCCTATACCCTAAACAAGATTTTTGAATATCCGTCGGAAATCCGTCGGAAATTTCCGACGAATTTCCGACGGATTTCCGACGGATATTCAAAAATCTTGTTTAGGGTATAGGGTATAGGGTATAGGTTTTTTTGTGGCAAAAGCTTACAAACACTTGTATGATGTATATAAAATAGGTTAACCTTGTATATACATCAAGAAAATGTGTTATATAGAATTTATATAGAAGTTATAATATAGGTTAACCTTGTAACCAAATGTATAACTTTATAAAATTTCGACATAACTGATATATTACACATTACAATTCTAGTTCAAATATATGTACATATTTTACGGTGCAAATTTTATAATTAAAACTACTGTCAATCCGATGATGAGTAATCTGATTCTCCTGAATCGGAAGGTTCCCCAAATTCGTCAAATTCTTCTTCTGAATCCTCAAATACTCGATCGTCTGACTGTATGGTGAAATCAACGACAAGGTCGACCTCAAGGGAATGCTCGATTGAACCCAAACCTACGGAGCTTTGTTGGAGGGGTTCATGATCAGACATCCCATGAACTCTACCTCTCGGGTTTATCGATGTGACTGTAACCCACGGGTCTTGCTTGTTTGTCACCCGCGGATAGGGAATGTAGCATACCTACACCATGTACAAATTTAACCACGGGAATGCAACAAAACTAAATTAAAAATTAACGTAAAAGAAATACAAACCTGGTCTGCTTGTGATACAAGTACAAATGGCTCGTATCTCTGGAGTTTTCTTCTGCTATGTAATGATGTAACACCAAATTGGTCGTGTCGCACACCGCTTCCTACTAATGGGTCGTTCCAGTCGCATAAAAATCAAACACATCTTAGACCGAGCATTCCCGGGTACTGAACATCGAAAATCTCACGTACGACACCATAATATACAAGATCACCTGACTGAGTTGATACACCGTAATCTGAAGTTGTCGCACTCCTATCATCCCGAAGAATCTTAAAAGCGTACCCCCGTGTGCTATACATCACATGTGACTGCACGGTTGCTAGTGGAAATCTCACAATTTCTTCTAACCACGTGGGAAATGTTTGTCCGTTAGCCTTCTCTGTCGTCACCTGCACAATTAAAATAAAAATACTTCAAATAATTAAATCTTTCATTACATATGATGATTGCTAAAAACAAGGCAATTAAAAGACTTACATAATCTCTTAACCAACGTCCGAACTCTTCCTGTTTGAGCTCGATTAGCTCGTCCTCTGTTTTGTCAGGAAATGCAAAACGTTGATAAGCCATATACATCCTGTGAGATTGAAACAATTATCACGTTAGTACATATATATATAATCAAGAACCCAATAAGTAATTAAAAATTAAGTTCAATATATAATACCTCTCATATTCATCAACTCCGTCGCAGTTTGTGAGAATATACATATGCAAATGCTCTCGCTCTTGTGGTGAAAGTCTCCTCTTCTTGCCTTTTCCACTAAGTCGTCCAATCTGTACAAATATATGAGGTACATCGACCGGATAGAAAGGTAGGACGCCTCCGTCATCATGTCGAGCTGCTCTACGACTCTTTGTTTTGACTTGTGATGGAAAGTAGGACTCGGCAAAATGTGAGGTTTCTTCATTGATGGTCTGTGCGACGATAGAACCCTCCACTCTCCTCAAATTTTTCACCTTCTTCTTTAGATGTAACATATACCGTTCGAAAGGATACATCCAACAGTACTGAACCGGGCCCCCAAGCTCTGCTTCTCGAGGGAGATGAATTGTTAAATGTTCCATAACATCAAAGAATGAAGGAGGAAATATCTTCTCCAAATTGCAAAGGATTACAGGTATATTAGCCCCAAGATTGCGGATACCGTCGGATGTAAGAGAGCGAGAACATATATCTCGGAAAAAGGAACCAATCCCTGCAATATATGGATAACAAATGAATAATTAAATAATGAAGTATATATTGTATAAAGTAGTAAATAAATAATTTCATGATTGTACCTGCAATTGCTTCGTGGACATTACGTGGTAGAAGACATGCAAAAGCAAATGGAAGGAGGCGCTGCATCACCACATGACAATCATGACTCTTCATCCCAGTAAACTTCCCTTCTCCATGATCAACGCAGTTCCGAAGGTTAGATGCGTATCCGTCCGGGAATCTAACACTTTCGGTAATCCAGTAAAAAAACTCGGCCTTTGAAGGTTCATCGAAACGAAAAGCCGGGACCGGAGGCTTCCCGTTCCCTGTCACATGTAGTGCTCTACGAGAAGAAATGTCTGGCAAGTCCAATCTAGACTTCAGATTGTCCTTCGTCTTCCCTTTGACATTGAGAACGGTGTTCATAATGTTGTCGAAAAAATTCTTCTCAATGTGCATGACATCCAGATTATGCCTCAAAAGATGGTTATTCCAATAAGGCAAATCCCAGAAAATGCTCCTCTTGTGCCAATTATGAACGTTGCCACAACCATCAACAGGATGATGTCCGTTACCACCACAATCAACGGTCCTCTCTGCACCAAAATCTCTAAACTGAGTCAACAAATACTCACCATCTAACTCAGGAGGAGGACCGTCAAATACTTTCCGGTTCTTCCTAAACAATGTGGTGCTCCGACGATAAGGATGATCGCTAAGTAGGTATCGCCTATGACAATCAAACCAAGACATTTTCCGTCCGTGCTTCAATTGGAACGCATCAGTGTTATCTTGACAGTACGGGCACGATAACCTTCCGTGCGTTGTCCATCCTGATAACATGCCATATGCTGGAAAATCGCTAATAGTTCAAAAAAGTACCGACCGCATGATGAAATTTTGGTGACAAGAAACATCAAACGCTTCAATACCTTGGTCCCATAACATTCGCAGCTCATAAATCAATGGTTGCAAAAACACATCAAGTGATCTCTTCGGATGCTCTGGTACAGGAACGAGAATGCTAAGGAACAAGAACTCCCTTCGCATGCACAAAGATGGCGGCAAATTGTAAGGTGTTACAATTACTGGCCACAAAGAATATTTTCTGCCGTGCTTCCCAAAAGGGCTGAACCCATCGGTACATAATCCAAGGTATACGTTCCTTGCCTCAAACGCAAAGCTGGGATAAATGGATTGAAAATGTTTCCATGCTCCTGCATCTGACGGATGGGAGATTTGTCCATCTGTTGTATGCTCTGCATGCCATCTCATTGCTCCTGCTGTGCGCTCTGACTGATATAACCTCTTCAATCTCTCTATTAACGGTAAATACCACATCCGTTTATATGGCACTGGCACTCTTCCACCTGTTTCCTTATACCGAGGTTTGCGACAAAAATGACATGTCGTACGATCTGCGTCCTCTCTCCAGTATTGCATAAAGTTGTCTATGCATACATCTATCATCTGATACGGCAATCCTAGACCTTGAACAAGTTTTTGAACCTATAGTATGATGCCGGTGCAAGATTATCTTCTGGCAAAATTTCTTTCACAAAATCAGCGATTGCATCCACGCACTCCTCACTCAAATTGAAATCCGTCTTTATACCCATCATCCTTGTTGCAGTTGATAAAGGGGAATGTTCACCTCTACACCCATCATATAACGGATGTTTAGCAGCGTCTAACATATCAAAGAATCTCCGAGCTTCTAAATTAGGTTCTTCTCCCCTATCTTCATACTCAGCAACCGATGGTATACTTTCACGAAATGCATCGTTCACCATCTGAACATGACCTACAGTACTTTGTTCTTCCATTGCGGGTTCTTCTAAGCTAGTGTTATCCCCAATATAATGTTCACTAGTACTAGCATAATTATCCACCATTGTATCATTTTCTCCATGATAATACCAAATCTTGTAACCCGGCATAAACCCATGACAATACAAGTGTGACCATACTTCATCTATCACGATAAATCTACGATTCTCACAATTGGTACAAGGGCAATAGATTTTACCGGTTTTTTTTGCTTTCTTCTGCATACCCGCAAATGCCATGAATTCCTGTAGACCTTTTTTGAATTCTTCCGTAACTAGGCCCGTGTCCGGAATTTAATGAGGCTTGTCCATCCATGATCGAAAATAATTATAAAGATTTGAAGAAGACATTTTCGTAAGGAATTAGATAACAGAGATTTTTGTTTTTTGTGATTATAAATGAAGCGTGGAAACGTTTTTATAAGGAAAATTTTGTGCATTTTCCGACGGATTTCCGACGGATATAAAGTAGATATTATCGATGTCGGCAACCATGTCGGCAACCATGTCGGCATCTGTCGGTAATCCGTCGGAAATCCGTCGGAAAATTCCGACGGATGAACGTCGTCAGAAATCCATCGGCAGTATGTCGGCAACATCAGAATTCGTCTAAAAGTCGCCGGAAATCTGTCGAAAAGTGTCCGACGGATTATGGTCGTCGGCAATCCGTCGAAAATTCCAACGGCTTTCCGACGGGGTAATAATTCCGACGGAATTCCGACGGATTTCCGACGGAATTCCGACGGATTTCCGACGGACGAGAAGTTAGTCGGAAATCCGTCGGAAAGTCGTCAGAAATTTCCGACGGAATTATTTCCGTCGGAATTTCCGTCGGAAATACACATGTTTTCTTGTAGTGATTGTTCAAATAAAACCCTAATCACCAGTTTCATCTCTGCAGCTTATGTTCAATAACCTTCTAGATTCTTTACCATACAATATCATGACAAGGAATCACCATTTTCACACTTTTATGTATCAATTTTTGTCCCCCAGACTAATTTCTTATTATGTTCTTTCTTTTATTTTCAGATTTGCATATACACATTAAGGTATGAGACGCAAGTATTGATGGTGTTTGCCACCAAATCCCCGGTTCTTCCCTCTCTATGTATCAAAGGATGTAGGCGAATAATGGCATCATATGAAAATCCTAGCCTCGCTTCCAATCCTTTGTGTGATCATTCCCTCTTAAGTAGAATAATGGGATAGCTGGAAATTTTCCTAACCCTCTACTCAGAAGAAAATCATTTCAATCTTTTATGCTCTTATTTATCAACTTATAACAGGGGAGAGAGATACCATAACTCTAAACACATGGGTTCCTTTATCAGATATGAATGATGAATCAAGCTCTATGAACACTAACCACATTGATGAAGTGCAAAACTTTGGCTCAGGCTTCAGAAGAACTCTGCTGGAGACATGGATGTTTTCTAGTCAACTGGTCAGTCCTTGGATTTTTCATTAGTCGATCTAGAACTGATCCTGTAACATTGTGCACTCAAAAACAAAATCAAATCAATAGGTTCAAGCACATGATCATCATCTCCAACAAGTTTTTACTCAATAAAACGATAATTTTTTTTTTATTTTATGACTCTAAGAAAAACAAACACAATGTCAGCAGACACCTCCCCCAGACTTGAACAACACCTTCCCCAGTGTTATCTTGCCTAGAGTCAATGAAAGAAAACAAAACAACAGGAGAACACGAAGAGAAACAAGAAGTTACCTTACTGGAATATCGAGTATTGATCGACACACAGCCTGGTATCGATCGATACCAGGCTTAAATCGACATGAACCGTTCTCAATCGCGTAGGGTATCGATCGATACTGAAGGGTATCGATCGACACTCAGACGATTTCGAGTTTGCTCCTTGTTTATCCTAACACAAACACATAATGAACGAAAAATAAAAAGAAAACCAATCAAAAGCAGACTCACCAGTGGGTTGTCTCCCACCAAGCACTTGTTTAACGTCAATAGCTTGACTGTAACGCCCTTCAGGCTGGATAAGAGTGAGATCTTGCACCAAAACAGGCTACACAACTTGACATTGCTATCTTCAGAGTTCTGCTCAGCATGTCTTCCACGAACTATTTTCCCTTCTCTTTCAGCTCCGAAGTAAGAACAATTCTAGCCTTAGAGAATGGCTTCAAAACTCCTTTGCACTTGATCTTATACTCAATCGAATTCCCATCACTCTTCTGAGGGATTAAAGTGACATGGGGATTCTCGACCTTGTTGCTTTTGGCCTTCTTCTTTGTTGCCTTAACCTTCTTGACAACTTCCTTGGGGATGTTGGGCGGTTCAGCTGAAATGTCTGCGACAGTATGCTCGTCAGGAGGCTCTTCCAAAAGATCAATTGCTAGCGACTCTCCTGTGACAACCTCGATGCTAGAGATACGTGTGGGAGTACTCCTAGGGAAAATTACATCATAATACACCCCTCCGTCAATGTAAGAGAAAGATATTCTCTTATTAGGCGTGTCTATGATCGCGCCAGCAGTAGCCATAAACGGTCGACCCAGGAGCAAAGGCATACGAGATATCGCACTTATCTCCACAACCTGAGAATCAGTAGGCACCAGACAGTCTCCTACTTTGACCAGCAAACCATGGATAGTACCGTGTGGAAGCGAGGTGGAGTCGTTCGCGAATGTGATAGATACCTTTGGTGATCGAATATCAGCCCCCAACCGCTCTGCAATTTCCCTTGAGATGACATTGACACTAGCTCCTGAGTCAACGAGAGACTCTTTGAAATCAACTCCAGAGATAGAGCATGGAACCACGAATTTCCCTGGATCTTCCATTTGGGTCAATTGTCTCAGTGGAGGTGTACCTCTAGCCTTAATGAAGAGTGTCTTAATCTCTTCCTCAGTTTCTCTGCAATCTTTGAAGTGACTTAGCAGAGGACGGCACTCTAGAGCTTCTTCAAAAGATGATTCAGGGGAAATCCTTCTTACCATCTTCTCAAAGCCACGCAGCTGCTTTGGAGAGATGGGATCTCTGAGGTGTTTAGGAACAGGATTCAGCTTCTTGGGCTTACGAACTCTTTCTTTGATCAACTCACGTGTTTCCACAGGTTCTGGCTCATTCTTCGAGGGGTATCGATCGACACAAGGTTGGATATCGATCGATACTCTTGTTGTTGAATCATCCTTGACAGATTTATCATCATCAAGGGGAAACTCCACAATCAGCTTATCCAGCATAGCCTTGCATCTGGCGTCCTCTACCTCCTTCTTAGCCTTTGCAGCAGCTATGGGGTAAGGTATCCTCGGTATATAGACTCTCTCTGCAAGTATTTTAGGCACCACAGTCGACATCTCTGGTGTCTCCTCTGAAATCGCCTCAGTATCGACCGATACCAATGGGGTATCGATCGATACACGGGTTTTGGAAGTATCCCGTTTCAGAATTGTAACTGGCATCGATCGACACTTGGGGGGTATCGATCGATGCTATGGCGATTTCAGGATCCTCATCGAAATTTTCTGCACTTGAGGAGATCGCATTGACGTGTGCATTGTGTGAATGAACCGTCTTTCTCTTGGTATTTGCTGCAATCTGAGCTACTTGCGTTTCCAGCATCTTGTGACTGGTATCGAGAGCCTCGATCCTTCCCCTTAATTCGGTGTATACAGCATCCAGTTTCCCATTGAAGGTTACTGTCATCTTCTCCTGCCCTTGAACAGCATGTTCAAGCATAGCCTCAATCTTACTGTCAGGAGCTTTGGGTGGTGGGGATTGGTACCCTTCTTGCTGAGCATTGTTGGTGAAGTTTCGATTGGTGTTGTACCCAAATCGCTGACCCTGAAAACCAGAACCACCAATGTAGTTAACATTTTCCACTTCATTCTCAGCAGCAAAGTGGACGTCCTTTGTTGTCTTTCCCAGCAGAAGACTGTGCATAGAATCCAGCTGAGCTTTAATTTCAGCGATCTGCGACCCATCCATGTTACCAGCCAGCTTCTTGCGCTCGAAGTCTGCACTCTTGGTGCTACTGCTAGATGCAAGGTTTTCAATCAACACATAAGCATCCTCAGGGTACCTGGTGTTGAAATTACCATTGCTCGAAACGTCCAGAGCCATCTGATACCTCCAATCTACTCCTCTAAAGAAGATACCCAGCAGCTGCACATCAGAGTATCCGTGATGTGGACAACCTCTCTGATACGATCTGAATCTCGTTTAAGCAGCCTTGAACGCCTCAGTAGGTCCTTGAGAAAATTGGGAGATTTTATTCCTCAGATCCTCAGATCGTGCATCATCGTAGAAGTTGATCAGGAAGGCTCTCTTAGTGTCCTCCCAAGGAGTTAGCAAACCAGGAGGTAGCTGCCTCAACCAGTAGGTCGCATCTCCACCTAAAGAGTAGGGGAAGAGCTTGCAGAAGAGATAGTCGTAGGACACTCCATTGCTCTTGATGCTAGTGACCAAGTCTTCGAACTTCTCCACATGGTCCATCGGATGTTCATGAGGAAGACCATGAAAGAGATGCTGTCCCACAAGAGCAAAGTAAGCAGGCTTCAACTCAAAGTCATTCCTCTCAAACGTAGGAGGACGAATCGCTGACCGATTTGCGAATAACTGGTCAGGCCTATTGTACTCACCAATCGTCCTTCCACGATTAACCACATCATTCCTCGCGTTCCCAGTGACATTCGCAGCGACAACAGGAGCAGGTGGCAGGATGATCCCCTCTCCATCTAGACGTTGTCCTTGCTCATTGCACAACCGACCCTCTTGGTTTCTGTAAGCACCAATTGCATCACGAACCAACTGATTGTTGTTCATCTTAGCTGATTTCTTTGCTTTCATGTTTGTGCGTTCCACAAGTGCTAGCTGTTCCAGTAATAGATCAACTACCGGGGTGTTCTTGTTGCTTCTGGTTTCTCGATTAGGCATGCACCTGAAAAAACAAAAACCAAGAACGTAAGTAACTGAAATATACGTCGGGTATCGACCGATACCAGCAGGGTATCGACCGATACCAGCAGGGTATCGACCGATACCAGCAGGGTATCGACCGATACCAGCAGGGTATCGACCGATACCAGCAGGGTATCGACCGATACCAGCAGGGTATCGACCGATACCAGCAGGGTATCGACCGATACCAGCAGGGTATCGACCGATACCAGCAGGGTATCGATCGATACTCAGGCGATTTAGACGAATTTCTTAGCTAAAATCTAACGGCGAATTGAGTCCCCGGCAACGGCGCCAAATTTGATACGCTCAAATTAATACCTTATTCAGATACTAAAGCAGTTGTCGTAGTATAGGTAGGGGTCGAACCACAAAGACTCAAAGAGACACACAATAGATTATATAGATCCAAAATACGCTAAATCAAAGGATGTAAACGAAAACAGGTACGGAATTAAAAGTGTTGTAAATCAATGGAGGAAAATATAGGCCCAGGGTTTTTCTCAGGAAATCAATGAATGCAGCTAAATTAACTAACATGATTCAGATTACGCACAGTTCTTGAACTCAAATCACTAAAATATAGCTAACCAACTCTCGTTGCGAAAACTATCTAAATCTAAATCCTAGGAATTCCAAATCTCTTTGCGAATCCTAAAGTCTAAATCAGCTTTAAAGTTCAGGTTTGATATGTTCAAAAATCAATTAAACCAAATCTCTTTGCGAATAATCAATTTGCTCACCTAGGTTCTATCAGGTTATTAATCGCACTCTCATGCCTAATCAATTATCCTAATATCTAAATTATAGTTTCGTCAACCTAGAATTAGCTTTGAGAACAACCTAAGGTGAAGAACTAATTCAGATTGTGAATCCTAATAATAAATCAACCTAGCATTCAAAGAAATCCCTATGAGAAAACCCTAAACCTAAAGTGGATCTACTCAGACATGGAGAATGAAACAATCAACATGTTTGAATAAATCATCAATAAAATCAGAAAGATTAACAAGATGGTTTTTAAGATCTGATCTCGGACAAAGGGAGATTCAAACTTGTCTCTCTCAAACCAAAGTAAAATAAAAGTATAGAAAATAAAGCTTACCCTAAACAGTGGCTGTAAAAATCCTATAAATAACCTAAATCACGAGTTGGGGTCTTCTTGTAATTATTAAAGACTTTTGGACCAATTTGCAATTCTTCAAGTATTGGAAAAATCGTGGGTCGTGTCTTGCTCCGATGGGTGTCGATCGATACCAGGTACTCAGTAACACTACTTCAGCTTTTGCTCCAAACTATTCCAGAAAGCTCAAATAATTCCAATAATGCTCCAAATCGTGCTATAACCTGTAAAAGACACTAAAAGACTACAAAATACTAGAAATACTCTATAAAACAGACTTATATCATGGCATAAACAGGGTAAAAACCATGATATATCAATAAAGTGTCCTTACAAATAACCTAGAGCATCTATTTCTATAGAGGAAAACTAAACCAAAAACCAAAAAAAAATTCAAAAGACTCGTTTATATGTTTTCATTGATTTATAAATCTGTATAGGATTTAAAAATCTTTGTAAAATTTATTGATTTTCAAATCTAACATTTGGATTGTAATTAGTATTTGCAAATTCGAAGATATTCCCTCGGATTTGAGTCTTTGTATTTTTAACATAGAAATATTTCACTACAAGAAAACACGCTAGAACCGACGGCAAAATCCGTCGGAAACCCGTCGAAAATGGCCGTTTCCGACGGGTTTTGAAACAACCGCACCCATTTTTGTTTTTGTTTTTTTTTGCAAATAATTACTAGAATCCCATAAATAATAATAATTGAACTTCACAAATTAATTTCCGGTTCAAGATTAAAATCCGAATAATCAAGATCATAAATTATTAAATAAAATCACCAAATAAACGACAAGTCTAGATCACCCCCTCTTTCTCGCCCTGATCCCACGGTCACACTTTCTCTTTTCCTGCATCAATTAAAACAAAAGAGATGCATAAGTATTTCGAAAAATACTTAGTAAGGCAATCCTCCCATCTACAGGCTAACAATAATTAAGATAATTAATGTAGATTATCACGAAAATACCGAATAAATCAAACATCTCATGAAACACTCGATCTAGACCCTCAGAGATCGTAAACGGCATATAATCACGAAATCACATCAATTATCAAAATTATTAAATTACGCCTATGGTCCTGCACTCAACTTATTCCCGCACAGAAAGTTTCACGAGAAAATTCAGCAATTTTCTAGAACTCCCCGGTGTTGATCCGTAAATCACACAAAAAGGGTAAAACAGTACTTTTAATCGGAATCTCGTTTATTGATCTAAGTCGGCGGTTACAACAGAGTTTAAGTAAGAAAGCAAAGACAAAAGACTTGAGATCGGTAATGAGCTCTCTCTTGTATTCTCTGTCTCTGCGGAAGTTGTGTCCCCCTCGATGAATGAACCTTCTCCTCTATTTATATTGTCTTGAGGCGGCTCTAAATGTGAATATTCCCTTTTCCTTGCTCGATTAGGGAATGGAAATATGCCGGATTCCCCTCCGAGATAAGGATATATTCCTTATTCTTCGGCGGTCTGTTCGCAAGGAATATTTCCATTCCCGGGATCGGCGGGAAAGAGGAAATATTCCGATTTTATCTGTTGTAACGGATTGGGCTCGTGATGGGCCTAGATCGGTAGCCGAGATGGGCGTTCAGCGAGATTCCGAGCTCGGCCCAACATTTTTGGGCTGACTTGTCTTTGATCCGAACCATCGTAGACCGGTCTTGATTGAACCGATCTCGGTTTGAACCGAGTTAAACCAGGGGGTGCTAATCCCCCCTCTAACAATTGGTCCCCCCCTCAGTTCGGCGAGGGAGCTTATGAGTTCGGTGAATTTTTGGGGAGTATTCTTTAGCTCGGTTAAAACTGAGATCGGTACGATCTGATCAGATTCTATTTCGAGTGCGGCGGATTCTTGGGTTCGGCGAATTTTGAGTTCGGCGAACTTCTTTCGAAAGTGAAGATCGGAACTCCCGTGATCGAATAGATTTTGGAGCTTTCGAGTTCGGCAGATTTTCTTCGGGAAAAGTGTGCCGCTTTATCTTCTTTAGTCGCGGAATTCGAGGAGTCGCGTGTCGATTCGTACTCTTTGGCTACAGAACTCGAAGAGTCGTCATCATTGCGTTTTTCCTTATAAATACCGCTCGACCCTCTTTCTGTTTTTTTATTTCCGCTTTGCTTCCGAAAAGAAAAGGTACTTTCTCTCTCTAAACGCTCTCCCTTCTCTCTAGAATTTATTTTTCTTTCCGTTCTCCGATCATTTCTCCGCCGTGATTCTTCCGATCTGTTTGAAGATCTTCGAATTTTCTGGGCGATCTTCAAGCTGTTCTTCGTTAGTATTCAAATTGTTCTTTATCATTTCTTTCTTTCGATCGAGATGACTTCTGAAGGTGACTCTATTTCTGTTGGGGACCGATCTCCGAATCAAGACTTCCCAGACCTCAGACGTTTTATGGATGATTCCGTTTCGAGTTCGGATATGCAAGAATTATTCAGACATAACTCGCGTCGTGGTGATGCAAGTAGTTCCGGGGTTACTGCCGCTGGGCCGAGAAATCCAAGGGTTACGATCGAAGTTCCTCAGCTTATTGATGAGGACGAACTTGAAGGAGTTGTCGAACCAGACGAACAGATTCGGGCAGATCGGGAATTTGCAGCTCGGCTCGCGGAGGGCGATGAAGCTGCCTGATATATCATGGTTTTTACCCTATTTAGGCCATGATATAAGTCCTTTTATAGAGTCTTTTCTTGTGTTTTGGAGTCTTTTAGAGTCTTTCGCAGGTTATAGCACGTCTGGAGCTTAATTGGAATTATTGGAGCTTTTCTGGAGCATTCTGGAGCGAGACTGAAGTCTGATGACTAAGAGCCCGATCTGAGCACCGAGCATCGATCGATACCCCCTGGTATCGATCGATACCCATCGAAGCAGATTTCAAAGTCGCGACTTAATGAAGTTTGAAGAATTGCAAAAAGCACCCAGAAGACTTTGATAATTACAAGAAGGCCCCAAATCGTGATTTAGGTTATAAATAGGATTTTACAGCCATTGTTTAGGCTATGCTTTATGATTGTTTAGGTTTAAGAGAGATTTTTGTGGAGAGACAAGTCTGGTTTCCCTTCGTCCGAGATCAGATCTCAAAACCTTGTTTCTCTTTCTGATTTAATATAAGAGTATTTATTCAACATGTTTATTAATTTAATATCCATGTCTGAGTAGATCACCTGTTAGGTTTAGGGTTTTCTCATAGGGATTTCTTTGAATGCTAGGTTGATTATCTGTTAGGATTCACTATCTAAATTAGTTCTTCGCCTTAGGTTGTTCTCAAAGCTAATTCTAGGTTGACGAATCTGGAACTTAGATCTTAGGATAATTAATTAGGCACGAGAGTGCGATTAATTACCTGATAGAACCTTAGGTGAGCAAATTGATTATTCGCAAAGAGATTTGGTTTAATTGATTTGTGAACATATCAAACCTGATTTTAAAGCTGATTTAGATTTTAGGATTCGCAAAGAGATTTGGAATTTCTAGGATTTAGATTTAGATAGTTTTCGCAACGAGAGTTGGTTAACTATATTTTAGTGATTTGAGTTCTAGAACAGTGCTTAATCTGGATCCTGTTAGCTAACTTAGCTGCATTCATTGATTTCCTGAGAAATACCCTAAGCCTACATTCCCCCAATTGAATTTACAAACGTTTTACTTGCAACCCTGTTTTTCAATTACATCATCTGGTTTAGCTTGTTTCTGATCTATAGAATCTATTGAGTGATTCTTGAGTTCTTGTGTTCGACCCCTGATTTACTGCAGCAACTGCTTTAGTACTTTTTAGGGTATTAAATTGAGCATATCAATTTTGGCGCCGTTGCCGGGGACTCAATTCGCCGTTAGATTTTAGCTAGGAAATTCGTCTAAATCGCCCGAGTATCGATCGATACCCTTGAGTATCGGTCGATACCCGTCGTAAATTTCAGTTACTTACGCTCTTTACTTGTGATTTCAGGTGCATGCATAATCTTGAAACCAGAAGCAAAAAGAGTACTCCGCTAGTTGATCTATCACTGGAACAGCTAGCACAAGTGGAACGCACAAACAGGAAAGCAAAGAAGTCAGCTAAGATGAACAACAATCAAGTTGGGTTGGTTCGTGATGCTGCTGGAGCTTACAGGGACCAACAGGGTCGGTTGTGCAAAGAGCAAGGACAACGTCTGGATGGAGAGGGGATTGTCATTCAACCTGCTCCGGTTGTCGCTGAGAATGCCGCTAGGAACGCAAGGGATGCTGTGGTTAATCGTGGTAGAACGATTGGTGAACACAACAGGCCAGAGCAATTTTTCGCCAATCGCTCTGCGATTCGTCCCCCTGCGTATGAGCGGAATGACTTTGAGCTGAAGCCTGCTTACTACACTCTAGTAGGACAGCATCTCTTCCATGGTTTGCCTCATGAGCATCCAATGGATCATGTAGAGAAATTCGAGGACTTGGTCACTAGCATCAAGAGCAATGGAGTGTCCTACGATTATCTCTTCTGCAAGCTCTTCCCCTACTCTCTAGGTGGAGAGGCTACTTACTGGCTGAGGCAGCTACCTCCTGGATCACTGACTAATTGGGAAGACACCAAGAGAGCCTTCCTAATTAACTTCTATGATGATGGACGATCTGAAGATCTGAGGAATAAGATCTCCACTTTTTCTCAAGGACCTACTGAGGCGTTCAAGGCTGCTTGGACAAGATTCAGATCGTACCAAAGAGACTGTCCACACCATGGATACTCTGATGTGCAGCTGCTAGGTATCTTCTTCAGAGGAGTAGATTGGAGGTATCAGATGGCTCTGGACTCTTCAAGCAATGGGAACTTCAACACCAACTATCCTGAGGACGCCTATGTGCTGATTGAGAATTTTGCATCTAGCAGCAGCACAAAGAGTGCAGATTTCGAGCGCAAGAAGCTGGCTGGTAATCAAGATGGATCGCAGATCGCTGAGTTTAAGGCTCAACTAGATTCTATGCACAGTCTTCTGCTGGGAAAGACAACAAAAGCTGTCCATTTTGCTGAGGATGTTGAGGTTTTCAATGAGAATGAAGCAGAAGACGTGAACTACATTGGTGGTTCTGGCTTTCAGGGACAGAGGAACCAGTTCAACAACAATCGGAGCTTCAACAACAACTTCCAGCAAGGAGGATTCAACCAGAAACCTGCCCAGATCAGTGGTTACACCAGGAACTACAGAAGTCCTTCTTACGAACCTGTGACTGCTAAGACATCAGAGAACAAGATTGAAGCCATGCTTGAAACACTCGTTCAAGGACAGCAGCAGATTACAGTAACCTTCAATGGTAAGATGGACGCCATGTACAAAGATCTGAGTGGAAGGATCGATTCTCTGGGTATTGGTCAGAAGAAGCTGGAAACTCAGGTAGCTCAGACTTCAGAGAGTTCAAGAAGACAAGAAGGTTTTCTACCAGGAAAAGGAGAGAACCCAAGGGCACACATCAATGCCATTACCTTGAGAAGTGGTAAGGAGGTCAAATCGGGGGCAAAGGTGGATCAGCCTACTGTAAATTTCGAGATGTCTGACGATGAAGACACTGAAATCGCTAAGGCATCGATCGACACCCCTCAGCATCGATCGACACCGATCGCGATTCTCAGACGGGAAGACTCAAATTCCCGTGTATCGATCGATACCCCACCTGTATCGATCGATACCGAACCTGAAGACGATGCAGAAGTTGAGGTTGTGAAGGAGAAGCCTAAAGCAGCACCAGAGAGGGTCTACATCCCGAGGGTACCCTATCCCAGAGCTCTTGGGAAGACTAAGAAGGAAGTAGAGGATGCTAAGTGCAAGGAAATTTTGGACAAGCTGGTCGTTGAACTTCCCTTCATCGATGCTATCAAGACCTCTGTAGCTTTCAAGAGGTATGTCAAGAAGATGGTGTCCAGCAATGTGAACCTTGAAGAAGGCTGTCTGATGATCACTCATGAGTGCAGTGCAATCCTAAGCAACAGGATCCCAACGAAACTTCCAGATCCAGGGAGCTTTGTCTTGGATTGCACAATCGCTACTGACAGGTTTGAGCGTTCTCTCTGTGACCTTGGCTCAAGTGTCAACCTCATGCCATACTCGGTTGCTAAGAGGATGGGAATGACAGACTTCACTGCTACTAGGATCTCGCTGATTCTCGCCGATCGTTCAATTAGACTTCCAGAAGGATTGCTAGAGGATGTTCCAATTGTGATTGGGAACTGTTTAATCCCAACTGATTTCATTGTCTTGGAGTATGATTCGGAACCCAGAGATCCTCTCATCTTGGGAAGGCCATTCCTAGCAACAGCTGGTGCTCTGATTGATTGCAGGAATGGGAAGATATCTCTTAACATTGGTGAGTTGGTCATGACTTTCAACATGGAGAAGATGATGAAGAAACCAACCATCGATGGGCGGACTTTCTTCGTTGATACCTTCTGTGATATAGCTGAGGAGTACTTCTTAGAAATGCATCCTGAGGACCCATTGGAGAGAGCATTAGCCTGCTCGGTTGAGTCAGAGGTTAAGCCACACGATGCTGCTGCTGAATACGGAAGGATACTCGATTCAGCACGACCAGTATCGATCGATACTCTTATGGTATCGATCGATACCCTACGGCCAGAAAGAAGTTTGGCCGAAAGAACTATGCAAGCTGCTGGGCTTGGAGATTGGAGCGAGGAGAACGCTCCTAAAGTGGAACTCAAACCACTTCCTGCGAATCTAAGGTATGGTTTTCTTGGTCCTAATTCCACGTATCCTGTAATCCTTAATTCTTCTTTGAACAACGCAGAGGTCACTTTACTGCTAAGCAAGCTGCGCAAGTATCGCAAAGCTCTTGGCTATTCTCTTGATGACATTTCAGGTATTTCACCGAACCTGTGCATGCATAGGATTCATCTTGAGGACGAGTCAAAGCCTTCAGTTGAGCATCAAAGGAGGCTGAATCCAAACCTGAAGGAGGTGGTTAAGAAAGAGGTCATGAAACTCTTGGATGCAGGAGTTATCTATGCCATCTCAGATAGCTCTTGGGTCAGTCCAGTGCACGTTGTTCCTAAGAAAGGAGGGATAACTGTGATGAAGAACAACATGGATGAGATGATTCCCACAAGGACTATCACTGGACATCGAATGTGCATTGATTACAGGAAGTTGAATGCGGCCACACGGAAAGATCACTTCCCATTGCCATTCATTGACCAGATGTTGGAGAGGTTGGCCAGTCATCCCTACTACTGCTTCCTTGATGGCTATTCAGGTTTCTTCCAGATTCCTATCCATCCAGATGACCAAGGGTATACCACCTTCACGTGTCCCTATGGCACGTTCGCATACAGGAGAATGCCATTTGGATTGTGCAACGCTCCAGCCACTTTTCAGAGGTGCATGATGTCTATCTTCACAGACATGATCGAGGACTTCATGGAGGTGTTCATGGATGATTTTTCAGTATATGGGTCATCATTCAAGATCTGTTTGGCTAATCTGTGCAAGGTGCTACAGAGGTGTGAAGAGAAACACTTGGTCCTTAACTGGGAAAAGTGTCATTTTATGGTTCAGGATGGTATTGTACTTGGGCACAAGGTCTCTGAAGCTGGAATCGAAGTTGACAAAGCCAAGATTCAGGTCATGACAAGTCTCCAACCACCTACTTCTGTGAAGGATATTCGGAGTTTCCTTGGTCATGCAGGGTTTTACAGGAGGTTCATCAAGGATTTCTCCAAGATAGCACGTCCACTCACTGCTCTGCTGTGCAAAGAGATCAAATTTGATTTCACAACTGATTGTCTTGCAGCCTTTGAGGAGATCAAAAAGGCTTTAGTGAGTGCTCCTGTTGTGCAACCTCCTGATTGGACTCTGCCTTTTGAGATCATGTGTGATGCCAGTGACTTTGCTGTGGGGTCAGTTCTGGGTCAGAGGAAAGACAGGAAGCTGCACGTCATCTACTATGCCAGCAGGACTTTGGATGATGCTCAGAGGAATTACAGCACCACAGAGAAGGAGCTACTTGCTGTAGTTTTCTCCTTTGAGAAATTCCGATCTTACTTGATTGGGAGCAAGGTGGTTGTTCATACTGATCATGCTGCTCTCAAGTATCTGATGAATAACAAGGATCTCAAGCCTCGTCTCTGTCGTTGGGTTCTTTTGTTACAAGGGTTTGACATTGAGGTTAAGGACAAGAAAGGCATAGAGAATGGAGTTGCTGACCATCTCTCGCGGATGCGGATCGATGAAGACGTCCCCATTGATGATCAACTACCTGAGGAAGCCATCTACTTCATTGAAACTGGGTTTCAGATGAATCTGGCCGAGAATCAGCAATTTTCACGAGTTGCAGGTTTCGGTATCGATCGATACCATTATGGTATCGGTCGATACCCTGACGGTTCAGAAGCTGTTTTCATCATCGATCGTTCAGTCGCTTCTAACCACCATCTCGTCGCTGCAACAGATTCTGATACTCCATGGTACGCTGATATTGCCAATTATCTCGCTGCAGATGCAAAGCCAAACCACCTCAAGACAGTATCCAAGGCTCTTCAAGCAGGCTTCTGGTGGCCTACCATGTTCAAGGATGCTCACACTTTCGTCTCACAGTGCGACGCTTGTCAGAGAAGAGGGAAGATCAGTAAGAGACATGAGATGCCACAAAATTTCATCCTTGAGGTTGAAGTTTTTGATTGCTGGGGCATTGACTTTATGGGTCCTTTCCCATCTTCACACAAGAAGAACTACATCCTTGTTGCTGTGGACTATGTGTCCAAATGGGTGGAAGCGATAGCTAGTGAGAAGAATGACTCTGCGGTGGTTCTTAAGCTGTTTAAGACCATCATTTTCCCTCGCTTTGGAGTACCTCGAATTGTGATAAGTGATGGTGGCTCTCACTTTATCAACAAGGTGTTCGAGAAGTTGTTGAAGAAGTATGGTGTAAACCATCGTGTGGCTACTCCATATCACCCTCAGACAAGTGGACAAGTTGAAGTCTCCAACAGGCAGATCAAGGAGATCTTGGAGAAGACAGTGAATGCTTCTAGGAATAATTGGTCTACAAAGCTGGATGATGCACTTTGGGCATACAGGACTGCCTTCAAGACACCGCTGGGTACTACACCTTTCCAAATGCTGTATGGGAAAGCATGCCACCTTCCAGTGGAGATTGAGCACAAGGCTGCATGGGCAACAAAGATGCTGAACTTCGACATCAAGCCTGCTGCTGAGAGGAGGTTGATTCAGCTGAACGAGCTGGATGAGATCAGGCACCATGCTTATGAGAACTCGAGGCTGTACAAGGAGAGAACCAAAGCTTATCATGATAAGAAGATCATCTCCAGACACTTCGAGCCGAACGACCAGGTACTTCTGTATAACTCTCGTTTGCAATTGTTTCCTGGTAAACTGCGTTCACGTTGGTCAGGTCCCTTCACAATCAAAGAGGTCAGACCACATGGTGCTGTAGTGCTGATAAATCGCAAGGGCGAGGAATTCACTGTCAATGGACAAAGAGTGAAACATTATTGGGCGCAAGCCGAGATTCCAACAGGGCAGATAATGCCTCTGGATGATGCACCAACAGCCTGAATGGCGTTACAGTCAAGCTATTGACGTTAAACGAGCGCTTGGTGGGAGGCAACCCACTGGTGAGTCTGTCCTTGAGTCGTTTTTCCTTTTTGATTTCTCGTTTGTTTTGAGTCTGTGTCAGGATGAACAAGGAGCAACTCGAAATCGCCTAAGCATCGATCGATACCCCTATGGTATCGATCGACACCAATCGCGGATGAAAATTCACAAAGTCGATCTAAGCATGGTATCGATCGATACCATGCTGTGTGTCGATCGACACTCGGTATTCCAGGAAGGTAATTTCTTGTTTCTCTTCATTCTATCCTTTTCTTTTGTTTCTTTCACCTACTCTAGGCTAGATAACACTGGGGACAGTGTTGTTCAAGTCTGGGGGAGGTGTCTGCTGACAAAGTTTTTGTTTTTCTTAGAGTCAGTCGTTTTATAGAGTCAAAACTGTTTTATTGAGTCAAAATTTGTTGGAGATTATGATCCTGTGCTTGAACCTATTGATTTGATTTTGTTTTTGAGTACACAGTGTTACAGGATCAGTTCTAGATCGACTAATGAAAAATCCAAAGGCTGACCAGTTGACTAGAAAACATCCATGTCTCCAGCAGAGTTCTTCTGAAGCCTGAGCCAAATTTTTGCACTTCATCAATGTGGTTAGTGTTCATAGAGCTTGATTCATCATTCATATCTGATAAAGGAACCCGTGTGTTTAGAATTATTGTATCTCTCTCCCCTAAAATAAGTTGATAGATTAAGAGCATAAAAGATTGAAATGATTTTCTTCTAAGTAGAGGGTTAGGAAAATTTCCAGCGATCCCATTATTCTACTTAAGAGGGGATGATCACACAAAGGATTGGAAGCGAGGCTAGGATTTTCCTATGATGCCATTATTCGCCTACATCCTTTGATACATAGAGAGGGAAGAACCGGGGATTTGGTGGCAAACACCATCAATACTCGCGTCTCCTACCTTGATATGTATATGCTAAGCTGAAAAAAAATAATAAATAAAAAAAAAATAATAATAATAAGGATATAATAAGAAATAAGTCTGGGGGAGAGAAATTGATACAAAAGAAGTGTGAAAAGGGTGGTTCCTTTGTCAAGATATTGTCTGGTAAAGAGTCTAGAAGGTTCTTTAAAATTAGCTGCAGAGATGAAACTGGCGATGAGGGCTTTACTTGAATAATGCTGTGGGATTTTGTGTGGAGTCTGGAAAAGCTGCAAATGTCTACGGAGAAGTACATGGTGGTTAGATCGAAAGCTGATCAGGTGACATTTGGGTACTTGGGAAAAGGGTCTTTTCGATGGTTCAGGAACAGGTGAGTCTCTACGTTTTCAAACCTCTTTTTCTGGTTTAGTCTTCTATTTGCTTGAGGGCAAGCAAAAGGCTAAGTCTGGGGGAGTTGATATATCATGGTTTTTACCCTATTTAGGCCATGATATAAGTCCTTTTATAGAGTCTTTTCTTGTGTTTTGGAGTCTTTTAGAGTCTTTCGCAGGTTATAGCACGTCTGGAGCTTAATTGGAATTATTGGAGCTTTTCTGGAGCATTCTGGAGCGAGACTGAAGTCTGATGACTAAGAGCCCGATCTGAGCACCGAGCATCGATCGATACCCCCTGGTATCGATCGATACCCATCGAAGCAGATTTCAAAGTCGCGACTTAATGAAGTTTGAAGAATTGCAAAAAGCACCCAGAAGACTTTGATAATTACAAGAAGGCCCCAAATCGTGATTTAGGTTATAAATAGGATTTTACAGCCATTGTTTAGGCTATGCTTTATGATTGTTTAGGTTTAAGAGAGATTTTTGTGGAGAGACAAGTCTGGTTTCCCTTCGTCCGAGATCAGATCTCAAAACCTTGTTTCTCTTTCTGATTTAATATAAGAGTATTTATTCAACATGTTTATTAATTTAATATCCATGTCTGAGTAGATCACCTGTTAGGTTTAGGGTTTTCTCATAGGGATTTCTTTGAATGCTAGGTTGATTATCTGTTAGGATTCACTATCTAAATTAGTTCTTCGCCTTAGGTTGTTCTCAAAGCTAATTCTAGGTTGACGAATCTGGAACTTAGATCTTAGGATAATTAATTAGGCACGAGAGTGCGATTAATTACCTGATAGAACCTTAGGTGAGCAAATTGATTATTCGCAAAGAGATTTGGTTTAATTGATTTGTGAACATATCAAACCTGATTTTAAAGCTGATTTAGATTTTAGGATTCGCAAAGAGATTTGGAATTTCTAGGATTTAGATTTAGATAGTTTTCGCAACGAGAGTTGGTTAACTATATTTTAGTGATTTGAGTTCTAGAACAGTGCTTAATCTGGATCCTGTTAGCTAACTTAGCTGCATTCATTGATTTCCTGAGAAATACCCTAAGCCTACATTCCCCCAATTGAATTTACAAACGTTTTACTTGCAACCCTGTTTTTCAATTACATCATCTGGTTTAGCTTGTTTCTGATCTATAGAATCTATTGAGTGATTCTTGAGTTCTTGTGTTCGACCCCTGATTTACTGCAGCAACTGCTTTAGTACTTTTTAGGGTATTAAATTGAGCATATCACTGCCTGTCCGGACGATCACGCTGTATCGCCAGAAGTTTGTCAGGGTGATGTTCCCAGATCGGCTACCGGACGTGTGATCGAAAGGCCTGCGATCATTAGACCGTCTCGTTCTACTGTGGAGACGGTTCGAGTTACGTTGGAGAGGTGAAAGAAAAGGAGAAAAAAGACAAAAAAAAGGTCTCGGCAGGCTGCTGATCCAACTGCTAGGGTCGGTACCGAGCACACCGAAGATGGTGAAGGCGGCGAGGGGAGTACCGAACCCCAAATTGCTGAAGGAGAAACAGTTGTCTTATCGGATGACTCTCCAGTGCCAAAGAGGCGTCGGGCGTCCGATCCCGAGGCCAACTCTTGGGATTACGTCGAATCGTATCGGCGCTTGAGTTTCGGCCCGGACTTCCTTCCGCCGATCGATTGCCTTCGCCAATCTGAGGCCTATAAGAAACTGGCTCAGACTACTGCTAAGGTAAACCCTTTTCCCCTTTTATTCTTGAGTTCGTCGTTCCTTGTCCTTCTTTTTTCTAAGGTTCGTTATTTTGACAGATGGTTGCCCAGACGAACGAGATCGTCGGGTCTTACGACCGCGAGCTCGGAGAATCGCGCCGTAAAGCTTTCGAGGCGAAGGTTCAAGCGGCGGAGCTTCGCAAGGAGCTGCACATATCCGGGGACCGAGTGGAGGCGGGCGATCGTGCGGTGGACCAACTGACTCGCGAGATTGCCGCACTTAAGAGATCCAATGCCGAGTTGGGGTTGGAAAGAGACGCTCTCTCGATAAAGTTGTTCGCGGAAACTTCGCGATTGAGGGCTGGTCGTACCCAGCAGATCTCCAGGAGAAAAGCGGTCACTGAAAGGTGCCAAGTCCGGCTTCAGAAGGTAAAGGACCATTTGTCGGCGGTTGAGCAGGCGAAGAAACCGTTCCTCGTTATCAATCAGGTTCAGGGAGTACTTGATTTCTGTGAGGGCCTCAAGAAGAAGCACGGTATTGTTGTCCCTTCGTCTCGTATCGATCGGCTCGAGAAGCTTAAGGCCGAAAAGGTGAAGGAATATGCCGCGATTGACCTCTGTGAGCTGGGTGAGGCGGACTTGGTTGTCACGCCTTTTAGTGATCCGGTGCATCCAGAGGTTTCGACGTCGATGGGCAATGAGGTTCCACCGGGCCTCGACGAGTTCGGATCCAATCAGGCTTCCATGTCGGTTGATCGCGCTGATGCGATGCGGAAGCAAAATGTCTGAATCATTTTTTTTGTAATATGACTAGTTTTCTCTTTGCCCGAATGGGCTTATAACCTGACCTCTTGGACCGGAGGGTTTTTAAAGTCCGGTATCCACTCTGTTGTTCGCCCGAGGGGCTTTTGAATGGATCTGACTTTTATCGATCTTCTTTTTATTTTGAGTGTTATACTTAGTTATTTCTCAAGTTATTTTTATACCGAGCTCTGATATATTTGAAGTCGTACATTATACGAACCTCTCGAATTTATCGTACACAGTGGTGCCGTAAACTGTACGGTCTTAGCCGGGTGAAGAGGATAAATTCGACTAAACCTGTTCGAGGTTGGCAATCCCTATCGTAGATCGGCTTACTGCTTTTGCGATTGTTGAGAAATCGGCTTACTTGTTTTTGCGACTGTTGAGAAATCGGCTTATTAGTTTTGCGACTGTTGAGAAGTCGGCTTAGATTTGCGAGGAAGGACGTTCGGCTTGACCCTAGAGTTTAGTTTTAAGAGTACGTGAACAGCCCATCTTAATATGCTCTAGGTTTCTCACATTGAATCCGAGTGTGCGAGACGGACTTGGCTTATTTAGCTCGGATAATCTGAGAATTTGGTGCGAGACTGATCTCGGCTTTGAATGTGGAAAGTGTATTATCCATTGCACCATGAGGATGCGTGCGAGCTAAGCTCGGCTTTATCAGATCGTCTGGCCAGGACGTTGATATGTAACCGTTGGTGGTTGAAAATGCGAACTGTTGAAGTTCGGCAAACGAGAAGTTTGATTTGGAAGATACGAACTGTTGGAGTTCGGCAAACGAAAAGTTTGACTTAGAAAATACGAACTGTTGGAGTTCGGCAAACCAAAAGTTTGACTTAGAAAATACGAACTGTTGGAGTTCGGCAAACTAAAAGTTTGACTTAGAAAATACGAACTGTTGGAGTTCGGCAAACTAAAAGTTTGACTTAGAAAATACGAACTGTTGGAGTTCGGCAAACATAAAGTTTGGCTTTGAAGGTACGAACTATTGGAGTTCGGCAAACATAAAGTTTGGCTTTGAAGGTACGAACTATTGGAGTTCGGCAAACATAAAGTTTGGCTTTGAAGGTACGAACTATTGGAGTTCGGTAAACATAAAGTTTGGCTTTGAAGGTACGAACTATTGGAGTTCGGTAGAATGCCTTGGTAAAATTTTATTAATGTTATAGCTGCGCCTTGTGAGGGCTGCCTACGTACCTTCGAAAGAAGGATCAAGCCATTCGTTGTTCATATGACATATTAGAATCAAGCGTATGTGTAGTAGCTCGGTGATCTTTTTTTTTTTTTTTTTTTTTTTTTTTTTTTTTTTTTTTTTAGCGCTTGAGGGTTGGCCTAGATGTAGTACCGCTTGAGGTTCATGGAATTCCACGAACGGGGAATGGGGGTTCGTGGAATTCGCTTAAATCTGCTTTGATGTCCTCGTAGAGCTCGGCTCCGATTCCTACGCATCTCTTCGGATTGAAATCGTCGATATTGACTTGGACGATCGTTTCGCATCGCGGTAAATCGGGATCGTTTGGATTTTTCTTCTTATTGATCACGCAGGTGCGGGGAGTGGTCCTCAGTTTGCATTCGTTGATGAAACACGTTCGGGAAATCACTTGGTCGCCTTTAAGGGTGAAGATTCCGGAAGGTGTTGGGAACTTGACGCATTGGTGATACGTTGACACGACTGCTTGCATTGAGAATATCCACGGCGTGCCAAGTATCACGTTGTAGATCGCTGGTTTGTTTAACACCAAGAACTTGACCATTCGGCATATTCCCCCGGTATACATAGGAATTTTAACCGTTCCTGCTGTCATGGTTTGCTCGCTCGAGAATCCGGTGAGTGGTTCGATGTTCGGTCTGATTTGGTTGTCGGGAAAATCCATATTTTTTAGCGTATCCTTGAAAATCACGTTAACCGAGCTCCCAGTGTCGATCAAAATTCGCCCGACTACGACATCACCGATGAGTGTCTCGACGACTAACGGGTCGTTATGCGGCATATGAAGTCCTTCCGTGTCGGCCTCAGAGAAGGTGATCGGCGTTCCGCAGGGTGTAGTCTGATGTGACTGTTTTGCGGCCACTTCTTCCTTACTGTATGTCTTCAGAGCTCGGACGGAGTAGTTGCATGTTTCCAACGCGCCCATGATCATGTTGATACGTTTCCGAACCTGCGGAGGTTGCTGAGCTTCCACGTTGTCCTCTCGATCCCGTTTTGGCTGTTCGTCGTCGGTTTTATTTTTAGGCTGCTCGGTAGCCTTGTTTGGTCTGGAGTTACGTCTCCTACCGTTATCGTTACGGTGCGGTCTGTTCGAGAGTTGGAAGGCTCCTTCGACTGGAACTTCCCCCTTTTTGTACTTCATCATCAGGAACTCCTGTAGATGTCGGCACTCTTCGGTCGAATGATTTCCATACCGGTTATGGAAATTGCAGTACGGTGCGGATTCAGTGGTGTCGGGCTCTTTTGGCTCATCCGACCGAACCCAAGTGTTTGACCAGGATTGCTGAGCTTGGACCGTATTGACGGGTTGTTTCGGGGGAACGCACAGTTTGTCCTTAGTGGCGGGCTGTTTCGTGATTGCGTATCGCCTATCTTTCTCGGATCTTTCCTCCTCCTCTATGATGAAGATATGCGCCCTGTGCAAGATGTCCTCCAATGTCTTTGGATTATTGCGTTTGATCTCCCTGTGAAAGTCCGATTCGTACCAGGTGGCTTTGTAAAGAGCCTCGATTGCGGCTTCGTCGTCGATCGTGCAATGGGATACAACCGCTTTGAAACGTTCCATGAAGTTGCGTAGGGGCTCGTCCTGCTTCTGCTCGAGGGCCCAGAGTTCGGCGTTCTTTGTTTTCTGCTTGATAAACATGGTGAAGCGTTTGAGGAATTTGGTGGTGAGCTCGTTATAGCTGTTTACCGAGCTTGGCTCGAGCGTTGAAAACCAATCGAGCGCGGCTCCGGATAAGTTCTCCACGAATAGTTGGCACATGGCTGCGTCCTTCTCGGTTTCCGAGCCGAAACGAAATCGGTTCATTGTGATGACAAACGAGGTCAAGAAGTGTTTAGGATCGGTAAACCCGTTGTATGATGTGATCTTGACTCTTTCCAATCGTCGGACTGGAGTATTGACGACTGTGTCGGTAAACGGCGTCCTCTGTGACTCTTGAATTACCCGGTCGATCTCCGGCGCCGAACTCGTAGCCTGATGGACTTTGGTCCGCATATCTTGTAGTTGGGCCTGGACCTTGGCGAATTCCAAATTCACGGCGGCTTGGTCCGTGATGTTGATTTCCGAACCGGTCGCGGAGGATCTTCTTGTCGGCGGGTCGATCGTGCCTGGGGGTTGAGCGTCGTTTAAGTAGGACAAGAGGTTTCGGCGTAACGTGTGTTCTCCGGCGGGCGTGATCAGGTTTGGATCGAGGGTGCCAATCTGGTTTCGGCGTTCGAAGTGGGATGCTATCAGTGAAGTGATCCGTTCTTCGTTCTTTCTGTTGATCTCGGCGAACTGTGCCGCCATGGCTTCCATGAAGACGGTCGGATCCGTGAATATCGAAGCAGCCGGAGTCTGTGGAAGAGTCCGAGATGGATTGACCTGATTGTCTTCTCCGACAGGTATGGTCGGAGGGGGTCCTCCTCCGGTTGTCTGTAGTTCGGTATCGATAGGATTGAGCTCGTCGATCCGTGGGTTTTGATCGTCGGTTTCTGAACCGTTGACGAGGGCTGCGGTGGTATCGACTAGAAGAACCATTGCCGAACTTCAATCAAACGATATCCGAAAGTACTGTTCTATCGTCCCCACAGTCGGCGCCAATTGTTGATCCGTAAATCACACAAAAAGGGTAAAACAGTACTTTTAATCGGAATCTCGTTTATTGATCTAAGTCGGCGGTTACAACAGAGTTTAAGTAAGAAAGCAAAGACAAAAGACTTGAGATCGGTAATGAGCTCTCTCTTGTATTCTCTGTCTCTGCGGAAGTTGTGTCCCCCTCGATGAATGAACCTTCTCCTCTATTTATATTGTCTTGAGGCGGCTCTAAATGTGAATATTCCCTTTTCCTTGCTCGATTAGGGAATGGAAATATGCCGGATTCCCCTCCGAGATAAGGATATATTCCTTATTCTTCGGCGGTCTGTTCGCAAGGAATATTTCCATTCCCGGGATCGGCGGGAAAGAGGAAATATTCCGATTTTATCTGTTGTAACGGATTGGGCTCGTGATGGGCCTAGATCGGTAGCCGAGATGGGCGTTCAGCGAGATTCCGAGCTCGGCCCAACATTTTTGGGCCGACTTGTCTTTGATTCGAACCATCGTAGACCGGTCTTGATTGAACCGATCTCGGTTCGAACCGAGTTAAACCAGGGGGTGCTAATCCCCCCTCTAACACCCGGGATGAATAACCTTCTATTAATCCACCTAAAAATAAAAATAATAAAATAATCAAAACCAATAATTTCAATTACTCAACCCATTACACGTACGCGTCTTCCTCTTCCCTTCGCCGGCTCACTACACCACCACCGGAGCTCACCACCGGAACCACCATGATCCAACCACCGATCACGAACCATTCTCTCGCGCCCTGACGACACGGAAGCTCCGATCCACCGAACCCCAATGGCAACGCCGATCGTCAAGCCCTTCTATTTCGCTTCGCCCGACTACACCACACGGCGTCCCGCACTACAACACCGTTCCCGACACCACCACAAGACCCGCTAACACACGACTGACCCTAGGACCGCTACCGCGACCACAACGCCGCCAACCCGCGGAACCCACACTACGACCAAACCAAAACGACAAGGGGCAGGAGCCTTACCGTGCAAGAGGGAGGCGCGGGCTCGAAGTTCTCCTTGCTTCCACGCCGAAAACCAGCGCAAATCCTTCTCCTTGACGGCTAGGGTTCGATCACGCTCCGGAAGAGGCGATACATACACACATATATACATAGGTGTATTCAAGTTTTCTTATTACACCAATCGGTCCTCACCCTTCCTCCCCTTCCGAAAGTTGACCCCAAACTTTCAAGATTATCAATTACACCCGCCGGTAAAATTGATTTATTCAATTTAACCCCCCCCAAACTTCTAAAAGGTCAAATTAAGCCCAATTAATGGATTACGGGTGTTACAATTCTCCCCCACTAACATAGATTCGTCCTCGAATCTAACGTCCAACGAACATCCACAACATAGCACAACCGCTATTCCAACTCAGCGTCGCACGACCGCTTTTCCAACTCCACCAACAACGGTATCACGGCTCAACACCATAGCGCCATAGTTCCCTACTTGGTTTGGCCAACGACTCCAACACCCGGGAGTATAACGACTTCACGACCCAACACCATGGATCGATCCGTCTAACGCATAGAGAGCTAGACAACGGCAATCTCTCTAGTGACCTGTCTCACCAATCAGGAATCACATCGAAACCCAGCCGGACAGGTACACTCGGCAGTGACTCACCAGTGCACTCCGATGCCGCTATATGGGGCCACCACCCCGTGCCAAACCAATCCGGAACTATCAGCCCTATGCGGCTACTAAACACCTAGTAACCACACCACTCAACATTTTCAATGAAAACACCTTTTTATTGAATAATCAAAAGCTCCAAAGTACATCGGTTAATTATAACACCATAAAATAAACGAGTACAACAACGCATTAACTCCTAAAACCCCAACACCATGGTTACAACGACATGGAAAACACCCGGCTAACCCTCCAGTTTGCCGAACCACTTGGGAAACTTGCGCTTCAACTTCTCTTCCGGCTCCCAAGTCACATCCTCGGCTCCATTGCAGTCCCACAGCACCTGCATCTCAGGAACCTTCTTCCTCCTGATCACTCTCACCCGACGATCTAGGACTCTCAAAGGCCTCGCCTCCACCACCATGCTCGGTGTCAAATCTGATGGCACCCCCGTGACCACCTGATCATCCTTGTGCAAACATTTCTTCAGCATCGACACATGAAACACCTAGTGAAATGCCTGCATAGGCTCCGGCAACTCTAGCCGATAAGCCACCGGTCCGACCCTCTCCAGCACCCTGACGGGACCCATATATCGCGGACTTAACTTAGTCTCGGAAATGGACCTGTTCGGACCCCTCAACATGGCCATCTTCAGATAGACCAAATTGCCAACTGCGAACTCCAGCTCCTTCCTACGCCGATCTGCGTAGCTTTTCTGACGATCCTGAGCTTCCTTCATGTTCAACTTCACAATCCGGACCTTCTCAGTCGTCTCCTGCACAAAGTCAGCCCCCAACAGGCTCCTCTCCCCCACTTGCGTCCAACACAACGGGGTCCTGCAAGGCCTACCATACAACGCCTCAAATGGTGCCATGCCGATACTAGCCTGGTAGCTGTTATTGTACGGAAACTCCACTAGATTCAGATGATCCGCCCAATGTCCACCCCAATCCAACACACACATCCTCAACAGATCCTCCAACGTCTGGATAGTCCTCTCCGACTGCCCATCGGTCTGGGGATGATAAGCTGTACTCATGTGTACCTTAGTGCCCATCTCCTTCTGGAAAGCGCCCCAGAACAACGAGGAGAACTTCGGATCTCGATCTGACATTATACTCACCGGTACCCCATGCAGCTTCACAATCTCCCTGACGTACCTCTTGGCCAACACTTCCGCAACGTCGGTCTTCTTTATGGCCAAGAAGTGCGCAGACTTGGTCAACCTATCGACGATGACCCAAATAGCATCCTTGATTCGCGAAACCGGTAGACCCACCACGAAATCCATGGTGATCATGTCCCACTTCCACTCCGGAATGGGTAAACTCCTCAACAACCCGCTCGGAACCTGATGCCCAGCCTTCACCAACTGACAGGTATCACACCCCGCAACCCAGTTGGCAACATCCTTCTTCATCCCTACCCACTGGTAATACCGTTTGAGGTCACGGTACATCTTGGTAGCTCCTGGATGAATAGAGAAACGGCTCTGATGTGCTTCCCTCAGGATTTCCTGCCTCAGCACTTCGTCATTCGGTACACACACCCTGCCCCTCAAAAGAATAGTTCCATTACTGGAGAACTCATACTCAGACCACTCTGCCCTGGCAGACTGCATTAATTCCGCGTCCAACTGTTGTGCCAGCCGCACCCTAGTCAGAATATCCGCCTGATCCACCGCCTTTAAACCCAACGGCTCAGACTCCTCAGACACAGCACACAGTCTCAGGGTACTCACCATGCCTACCAAAGCCTCTGTATCCCGCTCAGTGTCTGTAATAACCCGCTTCCTGCTCAAAGCATCAGCTACAAGATTCGCTTTACCGGGATGGTAAGCTATCTCCAGGTCATAATCCGCAACAAGCTCCATCCATCTCCTTTGTCGCATATCCAGCTCGGGCTGGATAAAGATGTACTTCAGACTTTTGTGGTCTGTGAACACCTGAACCTTACCGCCATACAGATAAAACCTCCAGATCTTCAATGCAAATACCACTGCAGCCATCTCAAGATCGTGAGTAGGATAATTGCATTCATGTTTCCTCAACTGCCTGGAAGCATATGGAATTACCTTACCCTGCTGCATCAATACACAACCGAGCCCGAGCCTGGACGCATCTGTGAACACAACATATGGCTCATCCTGCTTAGGCAAAGCCAACACCGGAGTACTCACCAGCATCTCCTTGAGCTTCACGAAGCTCTCCTCACACTGATCCGACCACACAAAAGGAACGTCCTTCCCGGTCAACTTGGTCATGGCATGCGCCATACTAGCAAACCCCTTGACGAACCTGCTGTAATAACCCGCCAGGCCCAGAAAACTGCGAATCTCCGAGGCATTCTTTGGTCTCGGCCATTCCTCAATCGAGCGAATCTTCTCCGGATCCACTGAAACACCACGATCAGATACGACGTGCCCTAGAAATCCGATCTCCCGCTGCCAGAAACTACACTTGCTCAGCTTAGCGAACAACTGTTGCTCCCGTAGCTTCTCCAGAACTTTCCTCAGGTGAACCATGTGCTCCTCAGGACTCTTCGAATACACTAGAATGTCGTCGATGAAATAGATGACGAATTCATCTAGATACTCCTGGAACACGCCGTTCATCAACCTCATAAACGCAGCCGGTGCATTCGTCAACCCAAACGGCATCACCACAAACTCGTAGTGCCGTATCTCGTCCTGAAAGCCGTCTTCCTGATGTCCGACTCCGCTATCGGGATCTGATGATAACCCGACGCCAAATCGATCTTAGAGAACCACGAAGCACCCTGCAACTGATCTAGCAACTCATCGATCCTCGGTAATGGATACTTGTTCTTCACAGTAACCCGGTTTAGCCCCCGATAATCAATGCACAACCGGAAACTCTCATCCTTCTTCTTGACGAACAGTACCGGTGCACCCCACGGATAACTGCTCGGTCTAATGAAACCCTTTTCCAACAACTCTTCTAGCTGCTTCTTAATCTCAGCCATCTCCGCTGGAGCCATCCTGTAAGGAGCCTTAGACAACGGCGTCGTCCCCGGCTCTAACTCAATGGAAAAAGGGTCCGACCTGGATGGTGGTAACCCGCTCAACTGCAGGAACACATCCTCGAACTCCCAAATCACCTCAATATCTCGCACCGCTGACTCCCCAACCTCACCAGGTATCGAAATGGTAGCCAAATAGGCCTCATAACGCTCGATCAAACGCTCCGCCTAAACCGCAGAAATGACGATCCCTCCCGGCACCGGTCTCACCCCCTGATAAACCAGTCTTCTGCTAGCATGCTCGAAAACCACACGACCCCGGTGACAATCCAAATGAGCCTTGAACTTTCCCAGCCAGTCCATACCCAAAATGATGTCGTAGAGTTCCACTGGACACACTATCAAATCCGCTGCATCAGCTCTCCGGCGATAAGAATGTCGACACTCTCCACACAACCCTGAGTCCTTAACAAACGACCCCCAGCAACTCTCACAACACCCGAGTGGTCCCCAGACACCTCTTGGATACCGCTCCCCGACACCCAACCCGGTGTGGCAAAACTATGGGATGCTCCGGAGTCAAACAACACATGTGACTCTACCCCAGCCACACTAAGGGTCCCTAAGCACGAAAAGGATTTAAGGCAAACAGCAAACACCAATTACAGAGCGAGTAACTGAAATTAACAATCAAACAAGAACATAATTAGGTAGCTAACCAGTAATCGGTCTTCTGCCGCTCACCTCGCCTGACTCCGCGCCTATGGTGAACACCCTCGGTGCTACTGCGGCCCGCTTCGGAGGCGGTGCCTCGATCCTCGCAAATGGCTGAGCCAACTTCGGACAATCCTTCTTGATGTGACCGGGTTCCTTGCAATGGAAGCACACCTGTCCCCCTTGAGAACAATCCGCCACGCGATGTCCATAGGCTCCACACCCGAAACAACGTGGTCCAGAACCCGCTGCCTTGGAAGTATCCACCCACTTCCTCTTCTGGCCCTGCTGCTGACCAGACTTAACGCCCTTGCTCGGAGCCACACCCTGACTTTGAGGCCGCCGCGGAACCTCTGGTACTGCAGCCTTTAAACTAGCCTCCTGCCTCATCCCCTCCTCAAGCTGCGCTGCACACTCCACCAGTTCGGACACCAACTCGAACTTGCGGACTATGCATCGGTTCCTGAGATCGATACGCATACCTCGCATGAAAGCACAAATCAACTCATACTCGGTATCTGCACCCCGACCAGCAAACCGCTTCAGCCGGTTAAACTCGGCCTCGTACTCCCGAACCGAACGACTCCCCTGGGACAAGTACAAAAACTCCCCCTGTAACCTGTCCCGAGCCTCCCACGGAAAATACTTGAGATCGAACTCCCTCCGGAACTCGTCCCAAGACCACACTACTCCAGCCCTCCTCGCAGCAACACCCTGCCACCACTCATGTGCATCTCCCTCCAGATAATGCACCGCCAAGTCAACCCTATACTCCTCAGGGCATCTGATCGACTGGAAGTTCCTCTCCAACCTGGACCTCCACTCATCAGACTCAATCGGTCGAGCACCACCACTGAAAAACTTGGTCCCCAACCTCTGCATATGCTCCATCACCCTCAGGTATGACGGAACCACTGGCTCGGCCTCAGCAACCACTCCCGGAACTCCCGGAGCAACAACACCCGGCATCGCGGCAACCCCCGGTGGCGCCACTGGAACTGGAGCCGGCACCACACCAGGTAACCTCTCCAAGAGCTGGGCCAACATGCCCAAAACAGCCCCCATCGAGTTAGGACCCGCACCCGCCTAAGCACCACCCGGCACCGGCATCGCACCATGCACGGCCGCTGGCTCAGACTGACCTTCCCCCTCGGCGTACTCATACGCCCCCTGCTCCACCGTGACACTCTGCGTCACATTCGCAGCTGCTCTGCCACCTCTACCACCTCTGCCGCCACGGCCTGCTCTGCCGCCCCGACCACGGCCGCCACGACCACCACGACCTCTGAGACCTTGCCCAACGTTATCAGAATCAACCATCTGCAATAACAACTTGTTACTAATTGACAACAGCAATAGTAAAACAACCACGAGTCTTACCGTGGAATCACATTGAAGGCTCGAAGAGGATGATCTAGAACTTCAAGCTCAACAATTGACTAACTCACATAGACAGGTCTAATAGCGAAAATTTTTTTTTTTTTTTTTTAACCGACCTAAAACCGTAAATGCTCTGATACCAAATTGAAACAACCGCACCCATTTTTGTTTTTGTTTTTTTTTTTGCAAATAATTACTAAAATCCCATAAATAATAATAATTGAACCTCACAAATTAATTTCCGGTTCGAGATTAAAATCCGAATAATCAAGATCATAAATTATTAAATAAAATCACCAAATAAACGACAAGTCTATATCACCCCCTCTTCCTCGCCCTGATCCCACGGTCACACTTTCTCTTTTCCTGCATCAATTAAAACAAAAGATATGCATAAGTATTTCGAAAAATACTTAGTGAGGCAATCCTCCCATCTACAGGCTAACAAATAATTAATATAATTAATGTAGATTATCACGAAAATACCGAATAAATCAAACATCTCATGAAACACTCGATCTAGACCCTCAGAGATCGTAAACGGCCTATAATCACGAAATCACATCAATTATCAAAATTATTAAATTACGCCTATGGTCCTGCACTCACCTTATTCCCGCACAGAAAGTTTCACGAGAAAATTCAGCAATTTTCTAGAACTCCCCGGGATGAATAACCTTCTATTAATCCACCTAAAAATAAAAATAATAAAATATTAAAAACAAATAATTTCAATTACTCAACCCATTACAAGTACGCGTCTTCCTCTTCCCTTCGCCGGCTCACTACACCACCATCGGAGCTCACCACCGGAACCACCATGATCCAACCACCGATCACGAACCATACTCTCGCGCCCTGACGACACGGAAGCTCCGATCCACCGAACCCCAATGGCAACGCCGATCGTCAAGCCCTTCTATTTCGCTTCGCCCGACTACACCACACGGCGTCCCGCACTACAACACCGTTCCCGACACCACCACAAGACCCGCTAACACACGACTGACCCTAGGACCGCTACCGCGACCACAACGCCGCCAACCCGCGGAACCCACACTACGACCAAACAAAAACGACAAGGGGCAGGAGCCTTACCGTGAAAGAGGGAGGCGCGGGCTCGAAGTTCTCCTTGCTTCCAGGCCGAAAACCAGCACAAATCCTTCTCCTTGACGGCTAGGGTTCGATCACGCTCCGGAAGAGGCGATAAATACACACATATATACATAGGTGTATTCAAGTTTTCTTATTACACCAATCGGTCCTCACCCTTCCTCCCCTTCCGAAAGTTGACCCCAAACTTTCAAGATTATCAATTACACCCGCCGGTAAAATTGATTTATTCAATTTAACCCCCCCCCCCCCCCCCCAAACTTCTAAAAGGTCAAATTACGCCCAATTAATGGATTACGGGTGTTACAGGTTTTGCCCTTCGATTCTATCTCGTCGGAAAAGAATCTCCCTCGGAAATCCCTCGGAAATTTCCGAGGGATTTCCGACGACCTATTTACCGACGGATTTCCAACGAGTTGTCAGTCGGGAATAATTCCGACGATAATCCGAGAGATTTCCGATGGTGAATTTTCGACGGATTTCCGCCTGTTTGAGAATCCAATCTGACGACTTTTTTACCGACGGATTTCCGACGACTTATTTACCGACGGATTATTTACCGACGGATTTCCGACGGAGTGGGTTCTCCGAGGGATTTCCGACGGATTATTTACCGACGGTAATGTTTTGTAATTTTTATTTAATATTTATTATATATATAATTAATATTTATTAAAATTATATATTAATTAAATTAATTTAATGGTTTTAAAAAATGAAAATTAATTATATAAATAAAATCTTACAAAACATAAATATTTAAAAGTTTTAGAAAAATTTTAAATTACATAATCAAAATAGATCCGGCGGCATGTCCGGGAACTTCGTCTTGAAGAAATCCGCCCACTTCGTTTGCTTGTCCTCCAATACCGAGCTCCTCGACGATCATAATCGTCGGTTGACCTACACTCTCTGCATCGACAATATCCGGGTTCGGATTTGAGGCAGCGAGCCTCCGCCCTCCTGGCCTCGAACCGCCAGCACGGTCACTAGCAGAATGCCCGCAAGACCTACAACAATTTAAAAAAACAAACGAAATCATTTGAAAATTTACATAAACAATCAATACATGTAGAAAAAACAAAACCTTACATAAAAAACATTGTAGCATTACATATATATAAAAAACGTTTTATATACTTAAATATATATATATATATATATACATCAATTTAAAAAAAACGTTTTTAATATATAACTATATAAAAAAGTTTTTTTTTTAAATTTACATTGATATAAAAAACGTTTTATATACATATTAAATATATAAAAAATTTACAAAAAACTTTTTTAATATATAACTATATAAAAAGTTTTTTTAAAATTTAAATTTATATAAAAAGTTTTATATACATATTATATATATAAAAAATTTTACAAAAAACGTTTTTAATATATAACTATATATATAAAAACGTTTTATATACATATATATATATAAATTTTACAAAATACGTTTTTAATATATAACTATATATAAAAAACGTTTTTTAAAATACATATATATATATATATATATATATATATATATAAAAGGTTTTTTCATATATCTAAATTTTATGAAACGTTTTTCATAAATATTTTCATATATATAAATTTTCAAAAACGGTTTTCTTATATATAATTTTCAAAAACGTTTTTTAAAATTTATAGATATATAACCTAAGCTAAAAACCTAATTTAAATCCACATGCAAAAATTTCAAGAAATATATCAATCTAGATCTAAATCCAACCTAAATCTAAAACCAAAATCACCAAATCAAACCAACCAACAATCTAAAAACTCAAATCCATCAACAAATCTAAATACAAAAAAAAAAGTCTTACATAGGGTATTGGCGGTGAAGACTTCGGCGGCGAGGATGAGCTCTGTCGGCGAGGCGGCGAGGGGCAAGGAGGCGAGGCGGCGAGGCGGAGAGGCGGCTGAAGAATAAGAAGATTAAAGAAGAGATCGATAAGAATAGGGGAGAAGAAGAGGGGAGAAGAAGAAGAGAGAAGAAGAAGAGAGAAAAGAATAAGAGAGAAGAAGAAGAGTGAAGAAGATTGAAGAGAGAAGGAGAGAGTTATGAGAAGAAGATTGAAGAGAGAAGGAGAGAGTTACGAGAATGAAGAGATGAATCGGTTTAGGAAATTAAATTACGTTGTTTCCGACGGCCCGACCCGTCGGAAATCGAAATAAATTAACCGCTTCAATTATCAACGATTTTCGTTACGCGGTTCAATTTCCCGGGAAAAATTTATAAAGGCCGTCGGAAATCCGTCGGAAATTTCTGACGGATTTCTGACGGATTTAGGGTTTAGGGTTTAAAAATGAAAAATTAGATAAATTTTCATGTTTAATAACCATTTTTGGTATTTACTTATAAGAAAAACTTTTGAAAACCAATCAGAACAAGTTATATACGATTTTGTAAAAATCGATCGATGAACGATATCAAGCATTCATAAAAACACATAGAACATCTAAGGACATGTACGGGATTGCTTCGGTTTCAATTAAAAAGTTTAAAATGTTTGATTCTTAGAATTTTTTTACAGATAGTTGTTTAGATTTGTTACTTTTACACATATGAAGACCAATTGTGTTCAAAATCTTGTAAATTAGACGTTTAATACCCTAAAGCATCGGAAATCCATCGGAAATTTCAGACGGATTTCGGACTGATGCTAGTATTTTCGGGTTTAGCCGAGATATTTTCAGTTTTGGCCGAGACGGCTTGGTAAATGCCTCGGCTAAAACCGAAAATACTAGCATCCGTCGAAAATCCGTCGGAAAGGCACTTTCAGTTTTCGGTTTTAGCCGAGGGGATTTACGACGGATTTAATGATTTTCAGTTTTAGCCGAGACATTTTCGAATGCCTCGGCTAAAACTTGCCCGGGGATTAACTATTTTAGTCGGGGGTTAACGTTTTTGCCGAGAGGATTAACGGTTTTAGCCGTGAGAATTTACGGTTTTAGCCGTGGGGATTTACGGTTTTAGCCAAGGGGATTTACGGTTTTAGCCGAGGGGATTTTGGTTTTAGCCGGAGGGATTTACGGTTAGCCGTGGGGATTTACGGTTTTAGCCGAGGTGATTTACGGTTAGCCGGGGGGATTTACGGTTTTAGCCGAGGAGATTTACGGTTTTAGCCGAGGGGATTTACGGATTTAGCCGAGGGGATTTATGGTTTTAGCCGAGGAGATTTACGGTTTTAGCTGGGGGGATTTACGGTTTTAGCAGGGGGGATTTACGGTTAGCAGGGGAGATTTACGGTTTTAGTCGAGGGGATTTACGGATTTAGCCGAGGGGATTTACGGTATTAGCCGAGGAGATTTACCGTTTTAGCCGGGGGTATTTACGGTTTTAGCTGGGGGATTTACGGTTTTAGGCGATGGAGATTTACGGTTTAGCTGGGGGGATTTACGGTTTTAGCCGAGGAGGATTTACGGTTTATCGGGAATCCGTCGGAAATTTCCGTGGGATTTCCGACGGATTACGGTTTTAGCCGAGGAAATCTTATTCCCCTGGCTAAAACTTATACCGGGCAAGTTTTAGCCGTGGGAATAAAATTTCCTCGGCTAAAACCGTAGTCCGTCGGAAATCCCACAGAAATTTCCGATGTATTCCCCATAAACCGTAAATCCCCCTCGGCTAAAACCGTAAATCCCACCAGCTAAAACCGTAAATCTCCCTCGACCGATTTCCGACGGACTACGATTTTAACCGAAAAATTCTTATTCCCCTAGCTAAAACTTGCCATGTATAAGTTTTAGCCGGGGGAATAAGATTTCCTCGGCTAAAACCGTAATCCGTCGGAAATTTCTGACCGATTTCCGACAGACTACGGTTTTAGCCGAGAAAATCTTATTCCCCTGGCTAAAATTTGCCCGGTATAAGTTTTAGCCGGGGGAATAAGATTTCCTCGGCTAAAACCGTAACCCGTCGGAAATCCCTCGAAAATTTCCTACTGATTTCTGACGGACTACGGTTTTAGCCGAGGAAATCTTATTCCCCCGGCTAAAACTTGCCCTATATAAGTTTTAGCCGGGGGAATAAGATTTCCTCGGCTAAAACCATAATCCGTCGGAAATCCCTCGGAAATTTCTGAGGGATTTCCGACGGACTACGGTTTTAGCCGAGGAAATCTTATTCCCACTGCTAAAATTTTCCGAGGGATTTCCGACAGCCGTTCTGAGGGATTAATTTCCCTCGGATATCCGTCGGAAATTTCCGACGGATTATAGTCGTCGGAAATCCCTCGGAAATTTTCGACGGATTATAGCCGTCGGAAATTCCTCTAACATTTCCGACGGATTTCCGAAGGAATTCAGGTTCGTCGAAAATTTCCGACGGCTATAATCCGTCGGAAAATTCTGACGGATTTCCGAGGGAAATTAATCCCTCGGAATGCCCTCGGTTTTCCGTCGGAAATGCCGTCGGAAATCCGGGTGTTTTCTTGTAGTGTTTCTAAATCCACTAAAATTCATTGTGAAATCAAATCTATAAGTAAATCTATAGGATAGAATAACGAATTATTTGAATTATTATTTATAAATCATAGAACTAATAATACAAGATTTGAAAATAAATTTTAAAATTATAGAAATAATAACACTGAATTTAATTTAGATTTCTAAATCTATCAAAATATACAAATCAATAACCTCCACTAAAACTTAAGAACGTAAAAATGCATATACATAATAAGTAAAAAGGAAAACTAGGAAAACTAAATCCTTGCTACTAAAGTCTCTTGAACACAATTACCTTGAATAAAGAATATCTCTCTTTATTGATGTTTAGAAAATCTCTCAAAACTAAACATACACAAGTTCTTAATGTTCCACACACATTTGTCACAACTCAACAAACGTATATATATAGAATTTCTTATCCTACGATGAATAGGAAAACTTCCCTTTTCCTATTCCTAATAGAACTAGGTAATATCGTTTAAGCCTTTCTTGTCATTAACCATCTTGTTAATGATAACTTGGGCTTTTAACGTTTGAAGCTTACCCAACAATCACCCCCTTAAGCTTCGAGTTCGTCTTCGAGAGGTCCTCAACACCGATCAAACTTCTCATCTTCTTGAACTTGATTCTCGCTAAGGCTTTTGTTAGTATGTCCGCACATTGTTCTTCTCCAGATACAAACTCCACTTCGATTTGTTCATTTTCAACACATTCTCGGATGAAATGATATCGTTTGTGGATGTGTTTGCTTCTTCCATGAAACACGGGATTTCTCGTGAGTGCAATCGCCGATTTGTTATCAACACGTATTGTCGTTTTCTCATAACTTCGACCCATTATCTCACTCAACAAGTCTTGGAGCCATATAGCTTGCTTTGCGGCTTCCGTTGCTGCCATGAATTCGGCTTCACACGATGATAACGCAACTGTATGCTGTTTTTGAGAACACCAAGTGATTGGTGATTCTCCAAAGTAGAACACATGTCCGCTTGTGCTCTTTCCATCATCAAGATCCACGTTATGACTACTGTCACTGTAGCCAATAATTTTCTTTGTTCCTCCTCTTTTGAATGTCACGCCAAAAGCAGAGGTTCCTTGGAGATACCGTAGGATCTGTTTCAGTGCGGTACCATGTGAATTTCTTGGATCCTGCATATATCTACTTGCTACTCCCACGGAGAAAGCAAGGTCTGGTCGTGTGTGCAAGAGATACCTTAGGCAGCCTATTCTTCTTCGGTACATAGTGGCATCTTCGGTTTCTTCTTCTTTAGCTTTAGACAATTTCAAACCAAACTCCATTGGGATATGAGTTGGGTTGCAAGTGTCTAATCCAGCCTCTTTTAAGATCCGACGGGCATAAGTTTCTTGTTTCATCTCAATTCCTTCTTCGCTTTGATTTACTTCTATGCCGAGGTAATAGGTGAGTTTTCCAAGGTCTGACATTTCGAATTTAGATGACATTCCTGTCTTGAATTCTTGAATGATTTCCAGTGAGTTTCCGGTCACGAAAAGATCATCAACGTATACGGCAACGATAAGAAGCTTAACTCCTTCTTCCTTACGATACACAGCACTTTCTTTTGAACATTTCTCGAACTTCATTCCCTTCAAAATCTGATCAAGTTTAGTGTTCCATGCTCGTGGAGCCTGTCTCAAACCATACAAAGCCTTCGAGAGTTTGAAAACCTTCTGTTCTTCTCCCTTCTTTTCAAATCCTTCAGGTTGAGACACATACACATCTTCGTTTAATTCTCCGTGTAGGAATGCAGTTTTGACGTCGAGATGATGAATCTCCCATCCGTGAGAAGCAGCTAATCCCACGAGCAGTCTGATTGTTTCAATTCGGGCTACCGGTGCAAACACTTCGTCAAAATCAATTCCCTCCTTTTGAACATATCCTTTTGCAACGAGTCTAGCTTTGAATCTGTTTATTGTGCCATCTGCATTTCTCTTGATTTTGAATATCCACTTGAGACCGATGATTTTTACCCCTTTTGGTTTATCAACTAAGGTCCAAGTCTTGTTCTTGTCAATCGAAACAATCTCTTCCTGACAGGCTTGTGTCCATTCAATCGAGTCTTTTGCTTCTTGATAATTCATTGGCTCTTCATTGATTGATAATAGGAGTCTTTCACATTCAATATCAGCAAGTAGAACATAGTCATCAAAGTATTTGGGTCGGTTTACTTGTCTTCCTGACTTCGTAAACAGAGGTTGTTGATCCGTATGGTTACTTTGATTATCCAAGGATTCTTCATCGTCGTCTTGCTGTTCCTGTTGAGATTCGGTTTCGGGAATGGGTTCGGTCTGATGATTACCATCCACGTATGGTCCTTTACCTTCATCCGAGACTTCTCCCCAAGTCATTCGAAACATTCCCGGTTTGTTATTTTCCTCCGAACTTGCTCCCTTCCAATTCCAACTAGTCTTTTCATTGAAAACTACATCTCGGCTTATAATGATTCTTCTAGTTGTCGGATTATAGAGCCTATATGCCTTGGATCCCGGCTCTATCCCGAGGTGAACTAATGCTTGAGAACGATCATCAAGTTTCTTCAAGTTCACGGGCTCAATTTTGGCGTGGGCAAGACATCCGAAAACTCTAAGATGACCAATACTTGGTTTATTGTTTCTCAAGCACTCGTAGGGAGTTTGATTCTTTAATGCTCTTGTAGGGACTCTGTTGATCACGTAAGTTGAGTGTCGTACAGCCTCTCCCCATAAGTAATTTGGAACCCTCATTGCCTTGAGAATGCTTCTTGTCATCTCCATTAGTGTACGATTTCTTCTCTCGACTACTCCATTTTGTTGCGGAGTATATGGAGCTGTCAGGTGACGTTTAATCCCATGTTTATTGCAAAATTCTTGGAACTTTCCTGAAGTAAACTCTCCACCTCTGTCTGTACGTAATGTCATGATCATCTTCTCGCATTCCTTCTCCATAAGGTTCTTAAATGCTTTAAACTTTTCAAACGCCTCACTCTTTTCTTTTAGCAGGATTGTCCACATATATCTTGTGTAATCATCAATGATTACAAGGATATACTTGTTATGAGCTGGGGTGGCTGGTGATATTGGTCCACATAGATCCGCATGAAGTAGTTCTAGGGGTTGTGTGGATCGATATTGTGTTGCGCTTGGGAAGACTTGACGGGTTTGCTTTCCAACTAGACATGACTCGCATAGTTGTTTTTCATTTTCAATCTTTGGTAATCCACGAACCATCTCAAGATCTGACATACTCTTAATAGTTTTAAAGCTAATGTGGCCGAGTCTAGCATGCCATTTCCATGTATCTTCTGCAATCCTTGAGTGCAAACAGATCGGCTTTCCTATCTTGAGATTTATCTTGTAAAGTCTATTAGGAGATCTTTCTACTCTGATTAAGAGTCTTCCATTAGGATCATGCAATGTTAGGTAGTTCTGCTTCATTCTAACATCGCAACCATACTCGGTGGCTTGACCTAAGCTTAGTATGTTACTCTTTAGCTCAGGGATAAAGTAGATATCGGGTATGATTTTCTGTTCGCCTGTCTTTCCTTCGAATAGGATTGATCCTTTTCCACTGATATCAACGCATGATCCGTCTCCAAACTTTACCTTTCCTTTGATGTTATCATTCAATTCCAGGAAGAATGATTTAACACCCGTCATATGATTGCTCGCTCCGTTATCTAAGTACCACGTCCCTTCTTCCCCCCTTTCGTTCTCATATTTCTTCGGTATTACGTTTTCTTCATTGAGAAACACGATCTCGTGTATGTAGAGTGCTGCGTCTGCTTCAGTTGTCTCTACCATGTTTGCTTCTTGCTTTTGTTTTCTTTCAGGACAAACAGAGGCGAAGTGACCAGGTCTGTCGCATCTGTAGCAAATCACTGTTGATCTATCCTTTTTTCTTTTAGTTTGATCTTCATTAGCTTGATTATCGCGCCCCCTGCCTCGTCCTCTGTTTTCTCTACCCCCTCGTCCTCTGTTTCCTCGTGACCAGGAGCTTGCTTGGTCTGATCTTGCGTATAACAGCTTTCCTTGAGTATCATCTTGGTTTTCATTATCGACGATTCTCTCTTCATAAGCTTTGAGTCTTCCAACTATGTCTTCAAACCCTGTTGTCTTCAGATCGAGAACTTGCTCGAGGGAGGCTACGATGTGAATAAATTTGTTTCTTGGTAAACTATTGAGAAATTTCTTTACGAGTCTTGATTCCTCAATTGTTTCTCCAAGTGAGGTTGCCTTTGATGCGAGCTGGGACAACTTTCCAGCAAAGTTATCAATCGTATCTGAGTCCGTCATTCTCATCTTCTCGAACTCAGACATTAGGGTCTGTAGTCGCGCCTCCTTCACCCGATCAGCCCCTAGATTACGAGTTTTGATCGAATTCCATACATCTTTTGGGGAATTTTGATTACCAACTTGTAGTATAAGGGCTTCTGGGATTGACTGGAAGAGTAGCGCTATTGCGATGTCGTTTTTGTCAGGATCGGTTGTGCCAGGTTCAATTGCTTCCCAAGCTTTGTGAAGTCGTAGCATAACTCTCATCCTCATAGCCCATACAGTGTAGTTTGTTGAGTTCAACATCGGACAATGGATCGATGAAGGGATGTTTTCCTTGCGTGTCGAGACACTCGCAATGGCTTTGGAGTCGTCTCCTCCGGCCATGATTCTCGGTGATGTCTCGAATTTGCTTCTTCTCCTTCACGATTCGCTCTGATACCAAATAAAGTCTCTTGAACACAATTACCTTGAATAAAGAATATCTCTCTTTATTGATGTTTAGAAAATCTCTCAAAACTAAACATACACAAGTTCTTAATGTTCCACACACATTTGTCACAACTCAACAAACGTATATATATAGAATTTCTTATCCTACGATGAATAGGAAAACTTCCCTTTTCCTATTCCTAATAGAACTAGGTAATATCGTTTAAGCCTTTCTTGTCATTAACCATCTTGTTAATGATAACTTGGGCTTTTAACGTTTGAAGCTTACCCAACAGCTACATCATATACTTTAGCGATATACTTTAGCGTTGAAGAGCATATTGTTGACTTGTTAAAGCGCCTAAGAAAAAGATCCTGATACGTGTTGGTTTCTTCATTGTTATTGGCTTGTTATCTCTAAGAAATAATATATCATTAATATAATATTAATATTTTAATATAGTTTAATTTGAGAATTTTATGTTGATTTTTATCTTTATTGATAAGAGATTTAAAGAGTACTTTATTATATTTTTTTATGTGAAGAATTAACATATTTCATTTTTTTCATACATGATTTTAATAAAATGTCAATTTTTTTTTTTGTCGATAGTCTAGGTACCTAGAGCGGTTCGGAAATCCAAACTGGGGGTACCGAGTTTACGAAAGTAATATCCACTAGATAGATACGAGCACTCCTTGCTAACTTGTTTGCCGTTGTGTTGTTTACGCGCGGAATGAGTGTGATGGAGAAGTAAATAAACACCTCCTTACTCTTCTCGAATTCCTCCAAATGTAATGCAAAGGCCGGCCAATCCTCGGGTGTGGACACCATCTTCACCAAATCGGAACAGTCTGTTGCAAAGGCTATTTCTGTCTTCTGGTTTGCAATCAAACAATGCATGGCCCATATAAGTGATTCCAGTTCTGCATGTAGGGGGAAAGGCTTCTTCGTAGATTCCCGGCTCCCATTATAGTCCCTTCGGTACATTCTTGGAAGCAGTGCCAACCTAATCCGGAGAAGCTATATGTCTCCTTCCAAGATCCGTCAATATTACACAGCCAACCTCCGTACGTCGGAGTCACCAGAGACGGGATATACTTTTGAATTATCACATCAGGGTCACTGTTCTGTGCCGATTCCCTGGTTATTGCCTCAGTTTCCGCAAGCTTCAGTATTTCTTGTGGATTCTATCAACATTTGAAAAAGCCTTATCATTTCTCGCTTTCCAAATATACCACACAATCCAAGGAAAACAAGTATCCTGGTTATCTGGTTGAAGTCTCCAAAAGAGATGATCAAAATTAGCAAAGACTGATGACATTGGAAAAACACCCAGAGGCGTTGGTATCTTGGAGAGTGCCCATGTTTGTAATGCCGGAGGACATTCAAAAAGGACATGATTTATGGTTTCATCTTCCGATCCACACCTTGCACATTGTGTGCCACATTCAATTCCTCTACTTCGCAAGTTGGAGGAGACCGCGAGACATCCCGATATAGCTTGCCAAATAAAATGACGTAATTTTGGAGAACACTTCAGCTTCCAAGTATGAGCCTTTAAATTCGTCACATCCGGGCCAAATGAGTTATTGGACCCGGTATTTGACTGTACAATTTGATAACCCGACATAACCGAATACCTTCCCGATTTTGTGTGGTGCCATCCAAGAGTGTCTGGTTTGTAGGTGCTACTTATGGGCATACCCCGAATAATCATCACGTTTGCCGGATCAATTATGGCGTTCAACAACCCCATATTTCAGGTCTGTGTCAATGGATCAATCAGATGATTGACCATTAGGTTCGGGTAATAGTTAAACCCCTTACAGGTTGCTGACCTCGGCTTAAAAGATGGAATCCACGGGTCGTTCCATACTGAGATAGAACAACCTGATCCAACTCTTTTAATTAGCCCTTTGTTGACCAGAGGTCTAGCTGAAATGATGCTCCTCCATCCGTATGATGGGGAATAAGATCGTATGGGTTCTAAAGGATCTGAGTTTCGAAAATATCGACCATTAAAGACCCGCGCAAACAAAGAGTCTGGTTTATCCATTTATCGCCATAATTGTTTGGCCAATAAAGCTGTGTTAAAATCCTCGAATGCCCGAAAACCCATACCCCCCTCCGATTTAGTTTGGCATAATTTCTTCCATGCTATCCAATGCATTCCTTTGTGTTCTCCATTTGAACTCCACCAGAATCGGGCCGCCACACTAGTTAATTTTGCGATTATGGATTTGGGTAATTGAAAGCACGACATAACGAATGTTGGCATTGCTAATGCCACCGATTTAATTAGAACCTCCTTCTGCCCTTTGGATAAGAACCGTGATGTCCATCCATTAATTTGATTATGTTGTCTCTCTGTGACAAAATTAAATATCTTACGTTTTGCTCCTCCGAGGCTTTCCGGTAGGCCTAAATATGAACCCATGCCCCCGATAGTGGAAATTCCTAGGATATGTTTAACCTCGTCTTGGACCGTTTCACTTACCGTGTGACCGAATTATAAAGAAGATTTTCAAAAATTGATTTGCTGCCCCGACACTGACCCGTACTGTTGAATTATATGCAAAATATTTTCACATTCTTGATTGGTAGCCTAGCAAAAGAATAGACTATCATCCGCGAAAAGTATATGGGATACTGATGGGCTTGCTCTCGCAACCTTCCACCCCGTGAGTACTTTCTCTCTATCTGCCTTCCGGATATTTTCTATTAATACCTCCGTACAGAATATGAATACGTAAGGTGACAGGGGGTTTCCTTGACGGATCCCTCTCCTTGGAATTATATGTCCTTTAGATTGACCATTGATAATAACTTTGTACTCTACTGATGTAATGCACCACATCATCCATGTAATCCATTTTTCCGAAAACCCGAACTTCCTCAAAATATGTTCAATAAAAGGCAATTCCACCCGATCATAAGCTTTGCTCATATCTGTTTTTATCGCCATAAATTTACCTTTGCATGACTTATTAGTTCGAAGACCATGAAACATCTCTTGAGCAATCAGTATATTATCTGAAATTAGTCTACCTGGCACAAAGGCCGACTGAGTCTCCAAGGAAAGGTTCGGTAGTAGTCGCTTTAACCTTTGACATAAGACCTTTGAAATAATTTTATAACACACATTACAGAGACTTATGGGCCTTAAATCTGTCATCCGACTTGGTCTTTCCGTCTTTCGGATTAGACAAATGTTTTTCGAATTCAGCTGTTGGTCAAAAACGCCAGTTTCTAGGAATCCGTTTACCAATCCTACTAAATATGCCTTCACTATTTGCCAAGATCGTTGGAAAAAAAGTGCTGTCATCCCGTCAGGGCCCGAGGCTTTTTCAGGGTGCATCATAAAAATTGCCGAGCGAACTTTCTCTTCAGTAGCCCTTGCCGTAATGACCTCATTGTTTTGCTCCGAAACTAATGACTGAATTTCACCCATAGTCTCCTCAAAATCCGTCGGAGAGGTAGAGGTAAATAAATCATCAAGATAATTGACCGCCACTTGTTCCACCTCTTTATCTGATGAGACCCATTCACCGAATGCGTTATGCAGCCCAACAATTATTTGTTCCTTGCTCTCCTCTGTAGTACTTGCGCATGGAAAATTTTTGAATTTTTATCCCCCACCGTGTGCCAAAGGGTGCGACTCTTCTGTTGCCAGAATATTTCCTCATCCCGATATGCTTCTTTTAATTTTTCTGTAATATCTATCAAATCCTCTGGAGTCATAGTATCGTCATTTTGGACTTCTTCTAGTCTCGTTGTAACTCATTGATCCTCTCTTTGCTGTAAGGTAAGTTATTTTTCCGCCATTTTGATATCTCCCGCCGACAGTTCCTTATTTTTTGGACAAAAGATAGTCTGGTTCCCCCTGGATTAATCTCCCAACCCTTGGCAATCGATTCCTTTAAACCGTCTTGGCCAATCCAACGTTTATCAAATCGAAATTGCGCTCTTTTCCGGGGGATTTTGTCCTCGATCGTGGCAACAATTGGTCTATGGTCCGACCCAATCATTGCCAAATATTCGACATATGAATGGGAAAAAATCCCATGCCACTCCCCGTTAGCTAAAGCCCGATCTAGCCGACAGCGAACAGTCTTCTTGTTTCGTTTTCCTCTCCAAGACATGGTATTGCCTAAGCAGGAGAATTCCAAAAAACCACAGGTTTGAATCATAAGATTAAAGGAGATGAAATATGATGCATGTCTTAAGTTTCCTCCTTGTTTCTCATCATTACCGGTTATTTCATTTAAATCACGAATAATAAACCACGGATCCAAACGGGCTAAACTGGTCCTTGTTAATCGTTCCCATACCTGATCCCGCGATTTTGGTACCGTATCACCGTAAATAAACGATATGAAAACTTTTTTCCCTTGAATAATCGCTTCAATATCAATTATTCGATTATTGGAGAAAATTATGTTAACAAAATAAGAATTATTATAAAATAAGGCAAGTCCACCACTCGCACCGCACGGTTCCACCGTGTACAATTTATCATAACCGAAATGAAGTTGAAATTTTTGCACAAAAGACACATCTTGCTTGGTTTCTGAAAGAAACAAAAATTCAGGTCTATGCTTTTTCCAAACCTCCCGGAGGTGGCTAATTGTATACCGACTACCGAGACCCTGACAATTACAACTCAAGATCCACATTAATTTAGCGAATTTCTATATCCCGATCCACTCGTCGGTTTAGAGTCGCCCTTAGTGTCCCCCAATTGGGCATGACTTAAACTTACGTCCTCAGTCCCTAGCTTTTTGGGGATTGCCTTAGTTCGAGCTCGTAATTTTAGCTCGAAACCGTCGTATATAAAACCTAAATAAGATCCTTTCTCCAAAATTCTGGCTGCAATAACAATAATCCGATATTTTCCTAATAAAAAGTAGGACGAAAAATTATTATTATAAATAAAGGCGAAGTCGCCACTAATATCACATGGTTCAACCGATACAACTTATTAAATCACAAATGAAAATCAAAGAAATGCATAAATATAAACTTTTGTTTTGATATCAAACGAGACGACAAGACCGGCATGTGCTTCTTCCATAAATTCCGAAATAACTTATTATTCCCTTAGTACTCCTGCGTTGAGCGTTCCAAAACACAACTTTCATCCCTGATTTTACGATTTCGAAGTATCCGAATCTGCTCTCGGGTTTGAAGAGACCTTACCAGCTGCGTGATGAACTTCACCGAATCGATCTGAGGTCTTTGGTATCACTCTTTTCCTTGGAGAAATAATGTCATGCACAATCCTCTTTTTTGAACCCGCACCAATCAGATTATTCTTGATTTTAACTCCTTGTTTCCGCTTGACATTTGTGATCTCCTCCCCATCACCTGTTTTCTCCTCCCTAACCTGACATGATTTCTCTTCAACTATCGTCGAGTCCGTAGAAAGTTTCGTCTCTAACAACATCCTCTACCAGCATCAAATCAACTTCCTCTAACTCTAAGAAACCGTCAACATTAAAACCATGTTCCACTACATCCTCAAATCCAAACATATGTTCCTTTGACTCATCTAAAAACTTAGTTCCCGTAATAACCGTGTCCGATGGGATGAAAGTTCAGAAGGATTACCTTTAGTGCTCTCCGCCGTAGCTGAATCATTGACATCATTCTCGAAAAGAAGGCCTCTACGAACATTCTTTTCTGTAACCGGTGTTGCCTCACCATTAGTCTCAAGGACTACACCTTCATTTGGAACCTGATTTTGACCTGAGTTGTGATATGCTCAAATTAATACCCTAACAGTACTAAAGCAGTAGTTGTAATATAGCTAGGGGTCGAACCACAAAGACTCACAGAGATGCACAATAGATTGTATAGTTGAGAATTAAGCTAAGCCAAACAGATGTAATTGAAAGCAGTGCAGAAATTAGAGGGGTTGTAATTCAATTGGGAAAATATAGGCCCAGTGTTTTTCTCAGAAAATCAATGAATGCAGATAAACTAACTAGCAGGATTCAGATTTAGCGCAGTTCTTGAACTCAAATCACTAAGGTATAATTAACCAACTGTCGTTGCGAGAATTATCTAAATCTAAATCTTAGGAATTCCAAATCTCTTTGCGAATCCTAAAGTTTAAATCAGCTTTAATATCAGGTTTGATATGTTCACAAATTAATTAAACCAAATCTCTTTGCGAATAATCAATTTGCTCACCTAGGTTCTATCAGGTAATTAATCGCACTGTCGTGCCTAATCAATTATCCTAAGATCTAAGTTCCAGATTCGTCAACCTAGAATTAGCTTTGAACACAGCCTAAGTCGAAGAACTAATTCAGATGGTGAATCCTAAACAGATAATTAACCTAGCATTCAAAGATAACCCTTATGAGAAAACACTAAACCTAAAGTGGATCTACTCAGACATGGAGAATGAAATAATCAACATGTTTGAATAAATCATCAATAAAATAATCAGAAAGGTTTTGAGATCTGATCTCGGACGAAGGGAGATTCAGACTTGTTTCTCTCAACCAAAGTAATCAAAGCAATACAAAAATAAAGCATAGCCTAAACAGGTGGCTGAAAACCTAATTTATAAGCTAAAACACGTTCTGGGCCATCTTGTAAATATCAAAGTCTTCTGGGCCAATTATGCAATTCTTCAACTCTTCAATAAGTCGCGATCCTTCTGTTTCCTCGACGGGTATCGATCGATACTCAGATGATTTCGATGTCTCAGCTACACGGATCTCTGCTTCGCTCCAGAATGTTCCAGAAAGCTCCAATAATTCCAATAATGCTCCAAATCGTGCTATAACTTGTAAAAGACTCTAAAACACTAAAAACACTAGAAAGACTCTATAAAACGGACTTGTATCATGGCCTAAAAGGGGTAAAAACCATGATATATCAACTCCCCCAGACTTAGCCTTTGCTTGCCCTCAAGCAAATAGAAGACTAAAGGTTTGAAAACGCGGAGACTCACCTGTTCACGAACCATCGAAATGACCCTCTTTCCAAGTACCCAAATGTCACCAAATCAGCTTTTGATCTAACCACCATGTACTTCTCCGTAGACATTCGCAGTTTTCCCAGACTCCACACATTACCCCACAGCATTGTTCAAGTAAAGCCATCCTCGCCAGTTTCATCGCTGCAGCCAATATTCAAGAACCTTCTAGATTCTTTACCAGACAATATCATGACAAGGAACCACCATTTTCACACTTTTTGTATCAATTTCTCTCCCCCAGACTTATTTCTTATTATGTTCTTTCTTTTATTTTCAGCTTTGCATATACACATCAAGGTATGAGACGCGAGTATTGTTGGTGTTTGCCACCAAATCCCCGGTTCTTCCCTCTCAATGTATCAAAGGATGTAGGCGAATAATGGCATCATAGGAAAATCCTAGCCTCGCTTCCAATCCTTTGTGTGATCATTCCCTCTTAAGTAGAATAATGGGATCGCTGGAAATTTTCCTAGCCCTCTACTCAGAAGAAAATCATTTCATCTTTTATGCTCTTATTTATCAACTTATAACAGGGGAGAGAGATACCATAACTCTAAACACATGTGTTCCTTTATCAGATATGAATGATGAATCAAGCTCTAAAAACACTAACCACATTGATGAAGTGCAAAATTTTGGCTCAGGCTTCAGAAGAACTCTGCTGGAAACATGGATGTTTTCTAGTCAAGTGGTCAGTCTTTGGATTTTCATTAGTCGATCTAGAACTGATCCTGTAACACTGTGCACTGAAAAACAAAATCAAATCAATAGGTTCAAGCACAGGATCATCATCTCCAACAAGTTTTGACTCAATAAAACGACAATTTTATTTTATTTTATGACTCTAAGAAAAACAAACACAATGTCAGCAGACATCTCCCCCAGACTTGAACAACACTGTCCCCAGTGTTATCTAGCCTAGAGTCAGTGAAATAAAACAAAAGAACAGAATGAAATTGGAAAAAACAAGAAGTTACCTTGCTGGAACATTGAGTATCGATCGACACACAGCCTGGTATCGATCGATACCAGGCTTAAATCGACTTGAACATGTCTCAATCGCATAGGGTATCGATCGATACTGAAGGGTATCGATCGACACTCAGGCGATTTCGAGTTTGCTCATTGTTTATCCTGACACAAACACGTAACGAACGAAAAATAAAAAGAAAAACGACTCAAAAACAGACTCACCAGTGGGTTGCCTCCCACCAAGCGCTCGTTTAACGTCAATAGCTTGACTGTAACGCCCTTCAGGCAGGATAGGAATGCGAGCTTGCACCAAAACAGGCTCCACAACTTGACATCGTTATCTTCAGAATTCTGCTCATCATGCTATCCACAAACTCTTGTCCTTTCTCTTTCAGCTCCGAAGTAAGAAGAATTCTAGCCTTAGAGAATGGCTTCGAAGCTCCTTTGCACTTGACCTTATACTCAATCGAATTCCCATCACTTTTCTGAGGGATTAAAGTGACATGGGGATTCTCGACCTTGTTGCTCTTGGCCTTCTTCTTTGTTGCCTTAACCTTCTTGACAACTTCCTTGGGAATGCAGGGCGGTTCAGCTGAAATGTCTGCGACAGTATGCTCATCAGGAGGCTCTTCCAAAAGATCAATTGCTAGCGACTCTCCTGTAGCAACCTCGATGCTAGAGATACGTGTGGGAGTACTCCTAGGGGGAATGACATCATAATAGACCCCTCCATCAATGTAAGAGAAAGAGATTCTCTTATTAGGCATGTCTATGATTGCGCCAGCAGTAGCCATAAATGATCGTCCCAGGAGTATAGGCATACGAGATATCGCACTCATCTCTACAACCTGAAAATCAGTAGGCACCAGACAGTCTCCTACTTTGACCAGCAAACCATGGATAGTACCGTGTGGAAGCGAGGTGGAGTCATTCGCGAGTGTGATAGATACCTATGGTGATCGAATATCAGCCCCCAAGTGCTCTGCAATTGCCCTTGAGATGACATTGACACTAGCTCCTGAGTCAACGAGAGACTCTTTGAAATCAACTCCAGAGATAGAGCATGGAACCGCGAATTTCCCTGGATATTCTCTTTGGGTCAGCTGTCTCGGTAGAGGTGTTCCTCTAGCCTTAATGATGAGTGCCTTAATCTCTTCCCCAGTTTCTCTGCAATCTTTGAAGTGTCTTAGCAGAGGACGGCACTCTAGAGCTTCTTCAAAGGTTGATTCAGGGGAAATCCTTCTTACCATCTTCTCAAAGCCACGCAGCTGCTTTGGAGAAATAGGGTCCATGAGATGTTTAGGAGTAGTATTTGACTCCTTAATCTTACGCGCACGTTTTTCAGTTCGTTCCTTAGCTTTCTCTGCCTGATACTCGGTTTCATGGTCTTCCCAAAATTGGGCTATATTGACTTTATGTATCGGCTTTTCAGGATGGTGTCGATCGATGCTTGATGAGTGTCGATCGATACTGGCTTTTTGCTTCAACTTTTCTTCGGGTGAGCATCGATCGATACAGACAGGGTATCGATCAATACTTCTGTAATCGAACACTGATGCAGCAAATTCAGGCTTGCGATCATCAAATCTCTGGGATTCTTCAGCACTGCTCTTGGTTATCACATTGATATACTGATTCGTCTGGGCCATCTTTCCTTTGACAGCAGGAGAAGTCTGAGCTGGTATCGATCGATACAAGGGAGTATCGATCGATGCCTTGGCGATTTCTGAATCCTCTTCGAAACTCCCTGCATTTGAGGTGATTGCATTGACGTGTTCATTGTGTGATTGAACCATCTTCCCTCTGACATTTGCTGCAGTCTGAGCTACTTGCGTTTTCAACATCTTGTGACTCGTATTTAGAGCCTCGATCCTTCCACTCAAATCGGTGTACACAGCATCCAATTTCCCATTGAAGGTTACTGTCATCTTCTCCTGCCCTTGAACCAGCTGTTCAAGCATAGCCTCAATCTTACTGTCAGGAGCTTTGGGTGGTCGGGATTGGTATCCTCCTTGCTGAGCATTGTTGGTGAAGTTTCAATTGGTGTTGTACCCAAATCGCTGACCCTGAAAACCAGAACCACCAATGTAGTTAACATCTTCCACTTCATTCTCAGCAGCAAAGTGGACGGCCTTCGTTGTCTTTCCCAGCAGAAGACTGTGCATAGAATCCAACTGAGCTTTAACTTCAGCGATCTGCGACCCATCCATGTTACCAGCCAGCGATTTGCGCTCGAAGTCTGCGCTCTTGGTGCTACTACTAGATGCAAAGTTTTCAATCAACACGTAAGCATCCTCATGGTACCTGGTGTTGAAATTACCATTGGTCGAAGCGTCCAGAGCCATCTGATACCTCCAATCTACTCCTCTAAAGAAGATACCCAGTAGCTGCACATCAGAGTATCCGTGATGTGGACAATCTCTCTGATACGATCTGAATCTTGTCCAATCAGCCTTGAACGCCTCAGTAGGTCCTTGAGAAAATTGGGAGATTTTATTCCTCAGATCCTCAGATCGTGCATCATCGTAGAAGTTAATCAGGAAGGCTCTCTTAGTGTCCTCCCAAGTAGTTAGCGAACCAGGAGGTAGCTGCCTCAGTCAGTAGGTCGCATCTCCACCTAAAGAATAGGGGAAGAGCTTGCACAAGAGATAGTCGTAGGACACTCCATTGCTGTTGATGCTAATGACCAAGTCTTCGAATTTCTCCACATGGTCCATTGGATGTTCATGAGGAAGACCATGAAAGAGATTCTGTCCCACAAGAGCAAAGTAAGCAGGCTTCAGCTCAAAGTCATTCCTCTCGAACGCAGGAGGACGAATCGCTGACCGATTGGCGAAAAACTGGTCAGGCCTGTTGTACTCACCAATCGTCCTTCCACGATTAACCACATCATTCATCGCGTTCCCAGCGACAACAGGAGCAGGTGGCATGATGATCCCCTTTCCATCCAGACGTTGTCCTTGCTCATTGCACAACCGACCCTCTTGGTCTCTGTAAGCACCAGCTGCATCACGAACCAACTGATTGTTGTTCATCTTAGCTGATTTCTTTGCTTTCCTGTTTGTGCGTTCCACAAGTGCTAGCTGTTCCAGTGATGGATCAACTAGCGGGGTGTTCTTGTTGCTTCTGGTTTCTCGATTAGGCATGCACCTGAAAACAAAAACAAAGAACGTAAGTAACTGAAATATACGTCGGGTATCGATCGATACTCGGGCGATTTAGACGAATTTCTTAGCTAAAATCTAATGGCGAATTGAGTCCCCGGCAACGGCGCCAAATTTGATATGCTCAAATTAATACCCTAACAGTATTAAAGCAGTAGTTGTAATATAGCTAGGGGTCGAACCACAAAGACTCACAGAGATGCACAATAGATTGTATAGTTGAGAATTAAGCTAAGCCAAACAGATGTAATTGAAAGTAGTGCAGAAATTAAAGGGGTTGTAATTCAATTAGGAAAATATAGGCTCATGGTTTTTCTCAGGAAATCAATGAATGCAGATAAACTAACTAGCAGGATTCAGATTTAGCGCAGTTCTTGAACTCAAATCACTAAGGTATAATTAACCAACTGTCGTTGCGAGAATTATCTAAATCTAAATCCTAGGAATTCCAAATCTCTTTGCGAATCCTAAAGTCTAAATCAGCTTTAATATCAGGTTTGATATGTTCACAAATCAATTAAACCAAATCTCTTTGCGAATAATCAATTTGCTCACCTAGGTTCTATCAAGTAATTAATCGCACTGTCGTGCCTAATCAATTATCCTAAGATCTAAGTTCCAGATTCGTCAACCTAGAATTAGCTTTGAACACAACCTAAGGCAAAGAACTAATTCAGATGGTGAATCCTAAACAGATAATTAACCTAGCATTCAAAGATAACCCTTATGAGAAAACCCTAAACCTAAAGTGGATCTACTCAGACATGGATAATGAAACAATCAACATGTTTGAATAAATCATCAATAACATAATCAGAAAGGTTTTGAGATCTGATCTCGGACGAAGGGAGATTCAGACTTGTTTCTCTCAACCAAAGTAATCAAAGCAATACAAAAATAAAGCATAGCCTAAACAGGTGGCTGAAAACCTAATTTATAAGCTAAAACACGTTCTGGGCCATCTTGTAAATATCAAAGTCTTCTGGGCTAATTCTACAATTCTTCAACTCTTCAATAAGTCGCGATCCTTCTGTTTCCTCGACGGGTATCGATCGATACTCAGGTGATTTCGATGTCTCAGCTACACGGATCTCTGCTTCGTTCCAGAATGTTCCAGAAAGCTCCAATAATTCCAATAATGCTCCAAATCGTACTATAACCTGTAAAAGACTAGAAAACACTAGAAAACACTAGAAAGACTCTATAAAACGGACTTATATCATGGCCTAAAAGGGGTAAAAACCATGATATATCAAGTTGCTGCTGTGGAAAGCTTGCAGCATCAACCTCTCCTGATCCGATAAGTGTTTCCCCACCTCTGAGGATCTCATCTCATTTAACCCGGAAGTAGACATCGCATACCTCTTAGTCATATCCTTAGGTGGCAAATAACCTAATGCAGAAGAGGATTTTGCACCTCTTTCTCTGTATCTTCTATCACCCTTCCAAGGACCATGACGAAGCTCCTTGCCGCTATGATTATGGACCGCAGCCTCTCTGGAATCGTGGACCTTGCATTTTCCTTTATCATGCCCCTGATAATGTTTATTGGAGAATTCATGATGTTGTGGAACCAAACTTTCACCCGTACCTTGAATTGTCGCAGCTTTGTAGCTAACCACATTCAAACCGTGCTTTGGCTCCTCCGAGTTATTATCCGAGCTTACTGCCCTTCCATCACGTTTAGGACACATGGAGGAATCGTGGCATAGACTAAAACAAACCCGACAGTATCCGAATAATCTTTCATACCGGAGTATGATGACTGTCTCGTCTCCGCCATTGAACTCCACCGTAGTCTCGAAGCATAGTGTCCTGAAACCATCTAAACGACTTGAACTCGACCACCATCGAGATCCACCTCCTTGACATCGCCTGGTGCTTCGCCAATGCTACGAAAAATCTGTTCCGCCCAGTAATGCAGGGGGATTCCCATCACTCGAACCCAAAATTTGATCGCCGAAGGATATCTGTTGTCCACAACCGGTTCCCATCGGACAAGTGAGATCATCCAATAATCGAAATGGAATGGCTCCATCTTCAATATCTCTGCGATATCTTCTTCCATGTCAAAGTCGAATTGGAATCTGCCCATTCCCAAGTCCGCTACAGCAACTCTCTCCTCCACGTTCAAGATTCTTGGGAGCATATGGAGCAAGACCTTCATGTTCTGCTTCTTGGGGTTCATACATCTCCCAATCAAAGTTATAGAGTAACCCGCAATCAGCTCAGAATTATCAAAATGGGGGACCTTAATCTTCAACTTCTGCAGGCCCGCTTCCATCTTCCTCTCTGTACAGTCCTTCGTGAGTAAGTGACTTTGAGACATGATTTTGAGAGTAATTAGAAAAACAAAGATCGAGACTTTGAAGCAGAGAAGAACTACCTCCCATTTATACCCAGTTCCATTCATGCCCCGTAAGATCTCCGATATCTCAATCCCGATACAGAAAGATGTGTTTAATTTTACCGATATCGACCGCAGTCCGAATCGTATTAGCGCTCTTCCGAAGATTGAAATCCCATATGTGATCCCGTGATTGTAGCAAACCCAGATTCGTATCAAGCTTTCACCGAAGATAGTTCCGTTACTGGTCCGTGAAATACTCTGCGAGACCACTGCCCCCATTGAAGTACCTGATAGCCCGATTTTCGCGATTAGCAGAATCTGCACTAGAGCCCATCTTGACTTGATTGCTTGATTCGCTGAATCCTCCACCAAATCCCGACAAACCCGACTATCTATCGTAACCAGCCATAGCCTTACGCAACTCACAGATTTGAGTATTTGTGACTCACCGAAACTGGAAACCGAACCAACTTTGAGATCCCGTGATGTAATCCGAGAAAATTTTGAGATCCCGTGATGAAAACTGGGAGCAGATTCGAGATCGCGTGATGTAATCCAAAAAAAATTTGAGATCCCGTGATGGAAACTGGAATCAGATTTGAGATCCCTTGATATAAGCCGAAAGAAATTTGCCAACACAAGATCCCACCGAGAACGCGAGACCACCGAAATGAGATCCAAAAAAAATCTGAAATACCCAACCTTTTGATAATAATTGATCGCTGGTGAATCCACTTCCGAGAGAAAGAATCTTGTTACCCATAACCATCGACGAATAGAATTCATCCTTAATAAAATGTCAAAATATAAATTTAAAATTCACAAATCTAAAATACATTTTCTCAAATATTTAATATTATATTAACTAAAATTATACTAATTTAATATTATAGTAACTAAAATTATACTAATTTAATATTATTGTATTAATCTTTACTTAATATCAATCAAAAATAATATTTAGATATATAATTTTAAAAAACTATAGAATTATACTGATTTATGTCGTTCCAATAATTTAGAAAAAAAATAGAATTTGCAAATGTTATACAATGGCATAAGATGTAACAAACTAAATTTCTAAAATTTTAATTGGATAATAAAATTGTTTTAGGAAAAATAAAAACCAAAATCCATTCTAGAATCTACAAAACAAGGCCTAAATATTTATCTTAGATATATAGATGTTGTCATGTTAGCGAATTGCCACAACTAAATTATTTCTTTGAATAAAACTTATACTGACATGTATACTGACGCAGTCAGAAAACCATAGAAATAACAAGTGCTAAACCTAAAATAAATTCAAGTTCACAAGCGATGAACTTGAAAAAAAAAACTCTGAAAATCCACTCGAATAGAGAAAATCTATGGAAATCCACCAAAATAGAGAAAACTTTTCAATTTTGATTAATTAGAAAATAACATATCCTTACAAATAACCTAGAGCCTCTATTTATATAGAGGAAAACTAAATAAAAAAAAAAGGAAATATCAAAAGACTAAAACTTAGAGGATCGTAAGAATACAAAACGTAGCATATATTCTAATAAATAAAAAGGAAAACTAAATTCTTTCTACATCATATACTATAGTGACTGTTGAAGTGCTTGATTATTTACTTGTTAAAGAGCCTACGAAAAAGATCCTTTACGTCGTTGGTTTCTTCCTTGTTATTGACTTGTTGAAGCGCTTGCTATTTCTAAAAAGTATCTCCATTAGTGAGAGATCTAAATAATAGATCATTAATATAATATTAATATTTTTAGTATAGTATAACTTGATAATTTTATGTTGATTTTTATCTTTATTGATAAGAGATTTAAAGAGTATTTTATTATATATTTTTATGTGAAGAATTAACATATTTCGTTTTTTCATACATGATTTTAATAAAATGTCAAAATATAAATTTAAAATTCACAAATCTAAAATATATTGTTCCCCAATATTTAATATTATATTAACTAAAATTATAATAATTTAATATTATTGTATTAATTTTAATTTAATATCAATAAAAATAATATTTAGATATATAATTTAAATCCATCATAACGGGTTTGATAGATGCTTCTACACCAGGAGTTATGGGTTTCGATTCCCAGATAATGCAATTTTTACGGATTAATGGAGGCAAACTTACAAGAAATCTCCAATGTGGTGTAAGCAGAGCCGTTCATCGTAGTCGTGGATCCTTGTGGAGCGGAGATAATTGTCCATTGTTGAATTGTCTTCTAATAGTTCTCTTAATTTTTTCGTAAGTGTTAAAAAACGAGTTTGATAGATAGATAAATTTATTACCCACAATACCCTCTTATCTTTCTTCTATCACAAAGTATGATAAGGGTTTTTTTGGACTTTTTCGTTTCCTTTTGTCGAGTTAAGGAACTAAAGGAAGTTTCCTCTTTGTTTCTTGTCGAACCTTCGTTTTTTCAGTCTCCTAAGAGTTTGCTTCCAGGATCAATCCTTCAAAACCACCAACAATAGCACGTTGTCACGAAAAGAAATAAAAAGTTAGAGGACTGTGGAGGAAAAGAAATTATATAAATAATATATTTATATTTTTATGTGTTAATTACTCTTGAGTTTTTCTTCAAAAAAAAAGGGGAGGGAAAGTATTGATACAAAAAAAAGAGAAGGCAAAACAAAAATGATTATTTCCGGCGTGAATGAGAGTAATTTTTGTTTTCCCATCTAACTGGTAAAAATTAGAGAGAATTAGAGTAACTATAATTGTTTATTATGACATATGTAATCAGACCCTTAAATGTATAGATTTTGACATATGTATACCGACGACAACTAATATTTCTTTGAATTGAAACTTCTCCTTTGATATATGTATAGCGACAGCATGAATAGCGTTGATAGCGACAACGTTAACATGCATCGTCGATTGCGACAACGTTAACATGCATCGTCGATAGCGACAACGTTAACATGCATCGTGCATACCTCCACTTTTCTTTTTTTCTTTGTTCCACATACAAAGAAAGTTCTCTTTTTTTCTTTCCCACTATCACATATGAATTTCTTTCCCACTATCACATATGAAAAATAGACACTGGATTTATTCTCTTTTTTTGAATGCGTCATTGGTTAATTTACGCTGGCTCCTCTCCAGTATATATATGCTCTTTAGACAAGAGAATTATATATCCTCACTAGTCAAAAGAAAAATAACCACCAAATAGCATGTTGTCCTCCAGTAGTACACAACGTCCAAGTTCTAACTCCGGCGATGAAAACACGGATGAACAAGCTCTATATTCCTCCACCGTGCACAAGCTTATCCTTGTTTTCAACGGCGGAGCCATAAGTTTGTTGCAAGTCTCCGACCAGTCCTCTGCTTCAACCAATGCTGCGGATCGTCGAACCCATATATATCGTCAACTTCTGCGTATTCATTCTGATCTACGCCGTCCTCCGAGTCCAAGAAGTGAAGCTCACAAGAAACCGAGCTCCGATACATCACTTCGTTGGACACATCAGCCATCTCTTTGGGGCTCTCGCAGCTCTCACGCTCATCTCCCTCATTTCGTCCATCTTCACTCTCATCCTTGCTCCTCTATGGCTTGTTTGGTTGTTCGTTGTTATGTATGTTTTTTTACGAAAGCTCATATGCGTGGAGAGTAACCACCCAGGTGATACAGATCCATCAGACCAACTCTCAGGCATAGTAGTATACACTAGTAGCTTGAGATCTATTCGATCGTCTTCCAAATATCATCTAGTCGATCGTCTTCCAGATATCATCCATTTCTATTTTAATTAATCTATCGGGGATTCTTAGACTGTGTTGTTGAGTGGGTACTACTTGTTGGATTCTGTTCTTTTCTATATTAAGTCCCTAGGAATTCCCTTAAATTTATATATTTCTACGAAATCTATGATAATGCTTTTTTTTTTTTTTTAACTCTTGACACATGTGACTATTCCCATAAACTGGATTACTTCACTAATTGCATAAAGTAATCCAAACACATATCTGTTTCATAAATCGCCTCATTATTACCCAGGCCCCGCTCAGAAATAAGTAGGGCCCTGGCCCAAAAAAAAAATTATTTGAAATTAATTTAAAAAAAAAAAAAAAAAAAAATTTGGGCCCTATACCCTTAACAAAATTTTTGCAAAACTCCTATGGCCGTGTGCATTTGCACTTTCAGCCCATGGCCAGAACCGGGCCTGTTATTACTTAATAGCTAATTATCACGCCCACAATTTTGAGACGATTCAACAAACTTCACATCACGAGACTCAAAAACTAAATGTGTATCAAGATCATGTAGTGTTCAGCCTTTCTTTCCAAAATGATAACTAATAAAAATACATCTCTAGGTACGTTGTGCAAACCCGAAGATTGGTGTAATCAGGCAAACGACCATGCAATATCTCTATGGTGTTTTGCCCTTTAACAAAGTTGTCGGAGTTCAGTAAATGAGATAAAAACTTGTGAGTACACATTCACACAAAAACTCAACACTCAAATTTGCTTGAAACATCAAGAACGTGCCACATTCAACATCAAGCACGTGCCACATTCAAAATGTGTCGATATTTTCGTTCGACTCATCCATTTTGTTGTGGAATTCCTACACACGATGTCCCATGATATATTCCAAAATAGGCTCCCATACACATAAACTCGCTGCCATTATCACAATAAACATGCTCTAATTTCCGATCAAATTGCCAAGAAACCATAGCAAAAACATTTGGAGTGTGTGCTCAACTTGTGTTTTGTCACGCAACAAGTAGACCCAAACAGAACGAGAACACTCATCCACAATCGTGAGAAAATACAAAAATCTACAAAAGTTTTGAGTTTTGTATAGATCCCAAAGATCAACATGAATCATCTCAAAAATAGAACTTGAAACTTGAAACAAATTCACTTCGACATAAAAACAAATATCACAATTCATAACTTTATATGACAAGTTTTATCAACTATGGACAATCGCCTTATTATCTTTTCTAATGTATATCACATCCTCTGATGCCACAAAACTCCACCATCGCATGCCTTCAATGTCTTCAAAGCGCACACATGTTATGTATCTTAAAGAAAGTACAGTCCTTCATGCAACTCACATGTTCCAATCACTAGCTATTTGATATATCATGGTTTTTACCCGTTTTAGGCCATGATATAAGTCCTTTTTATAGAGTCTTTCTAGTATTTCAGAATCTTTCAGAGTCTTTTTCGGTTTTAGGTACGTTTGAGAATTATTGGAGATAGTGAAGCATTTTGGAGCCTTTTGGAGCCAAGCAGAGATCCTGTAGCTGAGACACCGATTTGATGCCTGAGTATCGATCGATACACTTATGGTATCGGTCGATACCCGTCGAAGAAACAGAAGGATCGCGACTTTATTGAAGATTTGAGAAACTGCAAATTGCCCCAGAAGACTTTATTATTTACAAGAAGGCCCAGAACGTGTTTAGTAGTATTTATTTAGGTTTTACAGCCACTTGTGTGGCTACGCTTTGATTACAATTCATTGAAGCTTTATTCTATTTTGGTTTTTGGTGAGAGAGCTTTTGAGGGAGACAAGTCTGAAACTTTGTTCGTCCGAGAGAAGATTTCGAACCCTTGTTTTACTCTCTTCTTTATTATTTATTCAAATATTTATTCAGTCAGGTTTATTGTTTCAATCTCCATGTCTGTGTAGATCATCTGTTAGGTTTAGGTATCTCATAAAGGATTTCTTTGAATGCTAGGTTGATTAGTTGTTTAGAGTTCATAATCTGAATTAGTTCTTCACCTTAGGTTGTTCTCAAAGCTAATTCTAGATTGATCACCTGGAACTTAGATCTTATGTTTAATCAATTAGGCACGACAGTGCAATTGAGTAATCTGATAGAATTTAGGGTGAGCAAAATAACTATTCGCAAAGAGATTTGGTTTAGTTGTTTTGTGAACAAATCAAACTTGAACTAAAAGGTGGTTTAGACTTTAGGATTCGCAAAGAGATTTGGAATTCTAGGATTTAGGCTTAGATAATTCTCGCAACGAGAGTTGGTTAATTATACTTTAGTGATTTGAGTTCAAGAGCCGTGCGTAACCTGAACCCTGATTAGTTAGTTTGTCTGCATTCATTGATTTCCTGAGAAATACTCTGAACCTATCTTTCTCCCAATCGAATTACAACTTGTTTAATTTACGTATTTGCTTTCAATTCCATTGATCACTTAGCTTAATTCAATCATTAAAATCTACTGTGGATTCGATCCCTAAGTATTACAATCGACAAAGCTTTAGTACTTTTAGGGTATTAATTTGAGCTTATCAAATTTGGCACCGTTGCCGGGGATTCAATTCGCCATTAGATTTTAGTCTGAGAATTTCGACTAAGTTCGACCAGTATCGATGGACACCTTAGTGGTATCGGTCGATACCTGTCGTGAATTTTTGAGTTACTTACATTCTTGACTTTTTTGTTTCAGGTGCATGCATTATTGTGAAACCAGAAGGAACAAGAACACTCCGCTAGTTAATCTGTCATTGGAGCAGCTAGCACTTTTGGATCGCACAAACAGAAAAGCAAAGAAGCCAGCAGAGAAGAACAACAATCCAGTGGTTTTAGTTCAAGATGCAGCTGGTGCTTACAGAGACCAAGAGGGTCGATTGTGCAATGATAGAGGGAAACGATTGGACGGAGAAGGGAACATCATTCCACCTCCTATTGTTGTCGAGGAGATTGTCGCTGCGAATGCAGGGAATGTTGTGGTTAATAGTGGGAGGACGCTTGGTGAGCACAACAGACCTGATCAGTTCTATGCCAATCGAGCTGCGATTCGCATTCCAACTTTTCAGATGAATGACTTTGAGCTGAAACCTGCGTACTACGCTCTTGTGAGTCAGCATCTTTTCCATGGTCTATCTAATGAACATCCTATGGATCATATCAAGATGTTTGAGGATTTGGTCACTGGTATGAATTACAATGGAGTGCCCAATGAGTACCTCTTCTGCAAGCTATGTTCATACTCTCTTGGTGGGGATGCAGCTTATTGGCTGAAGAAGTTACCCCCTGGTTCGCTAACTACGTGGGATGAGACAAAGAATGCATTCCTGAATAGCTTCTATGATGATGCGAGATCCGAAGAGCTCATGAACAAGATTTCTAAGTTTTTTGAGGGTCCGACAGAGGCACTCAAGGCTGCTTGGATTCGATTCAAGTCGTATCAGAGAGACTGTCCGCACCATGGGTTCACTCAGGTTCAGCTGCTGGGTACTTTCTACAGAGGGGTCGATTGGAGGTACCAGATGGCTTTGGATGCTGCGAGTAATGGAAATTTCAACACCAGGTATCCAGATGATGCAGTTGTGCTGATTGAGAACTTGGTGTCTAGCAATAGCACCAAGAATGCTGATTTCGAGCGGAAGCAGCAGACTGGAGGATTTGATGGATCGCAGATTGCTAATGTTCAAGTTAAGCTAGATTCAATGCACAATCTCTTGCTGGGAAAATCGATGAAGGCAGTTTATTTTGCTGAGGAAATCGAGAATATCAATGAGGATGAAGAAGAGGATGTTAACTACATTGGTGGTTCTAGTTTTTAGGGTCAGAGGAATCAATACAACAACAACCGAAACTTCAACAATAATTTTCAGCAAGGAGAATTCAAATCTGAAGCTAATCCAAGTTGTTTTGGGTCGAATCAGTTTAGCCAAAAACCTTCTCAGAACAATGGTTATACCAGGAACTATTGAAATTCATCTTATCAACCCGTATTTTCTAAAACCCCAGAGAGCAAGATCGAATCTATGTTTGAAACGTTGGTTCAAGGACAGCAGCATATAGCAGTGGATTTCAATGGTAAGATAGATGCGATGTACAAAGATCTCAGTAGAAGGATCGATGCTCTTGATATTCATCAGAAGAAGCTGAAAACTCATGTTGCTCAGACTTCAGAGGCTGCGAAAAGGCAAGAAGATTTTCTTCCAGGGAAAGGAGAGAACCCAAGGGCACACATCAATGCAATTACCTTGAGGAGTGGAAAAGAGGTAAATCCATGAGTGAAAATTGGCCAAACTGCAGAAAATTTAATCGATCTTGACGATGAGGATTCTGAAATCCCCAGGGTATTGATCGACACTAGCCAGCATCGATCGACACCTGTCAAGATACTTTCACGGGAAAACTCAAAATCTTGTGTATCGATCGATACCACACCTGTATTGATCGACACTGATCCTGCAGTCGATTCAACACCTAAGGTTTTGAAGGAAGTACCTGATTTGGTTGCAGAGAGAGTTTACATACCGAGGATACCTTATCCCAAGGCTATTGGGAAGACTAAGAAGGAGGTAGAAGACTCTAGATGCAAGGCAATTTTGGACAAGCTGGTTGTTGAACTTCCTTTCATCGATGCTATCAAGACTTCTCCAGCTTTCAGGAGATATGTCAAGAAGATGGTGTCTAGCAATGTGAACCTTGAGGATGGATGTTTGATGATTACTCATGAGTACAGCGCAATCCTGACCAACAGGATCCCAAAGAAGCTACCAGATCCAGGGAGTTTTGTGTTGGATTGTACGATCTTCACAGACAGATTTGAGCATTCTCTATGCGACATTGGCTCGAGTGTCAACCTCATGACATACTCAGTTGCTAAGAGAATGGGGATGACATACTTCACTTCAACAAGGATCTCACTGATACTTGATGATCGCTCAGTTCGACTTCCAGAGGGATTGCTCGAAGATGTTCCTATTAAGATTGGGAATTGCTTGATCCCAACTGATTTCATTGTCCTGGAGTATGATTCGGAACCCAGAGATCCTCTTATCTTGGGAAGGCCATTCCTAGCAACAGTTGGTGCTCTGATTGATTGCAAGAATGGGAAGATAGCTCTTAACATCGGTGAGTTGGTCATGACCTTTAACATGAAAAAGATGATGAAGAGACCAACCATCGATGGCAGACTTTCTTTGTTGATACCTTCAGTGACATAGCCGAAGAGTACTTCCTGGAGATGCATCCTGAGGATCCATTGGAGAGAGTATTGGTCTGTTCAGCTGAGTCAGAGGTTTATTCGGATGAAGTTGCTGCTGGATATTCGAAGATGCTCGATACAGCACCACCAGTATCGATCGATACCCCCTAGTATCGATCGATACCCTGCGGCCAGAAAGGGAGTTGGCCGAAAGTTCTAAGCAAGCTGTTGGGCTTGGAGATTGGAACGAGGAGAAAGCTCCTAAGGTGGAACTCAAGCCACTTCCAGCAAATCTGATGTATGGTTTTCTTGGTCCTAATTCCACATACCCAGTGATTATTAATGCTTCTTTGAACAACGCAGAGATTGCCTTACTGCTGAGCAAGATGCGCAAGTATCGCAAAGCTCTTGGCTATTCTCTTGATGATATTTCAGGTATATCACCGGACTTGTGCATGCATAGGATTCATCTTGAGGACGAGTCAAAGGCTTCAGTTGAGCATCAAAGGAGGCTGAATCCAAACCTGAAAGAAGTGGTTAAGAAGGAGGTCATGATACTCTTGGATGCAGGCGTTATCTATGCCATCTCGGACAGTTCTTGGGTCAGTCCTGTGCACGTTGTTCCTAAGAAAGGAGGGATAACTGTGGTGAAGAATGAGAAGGATGAGATGATTCCTACTAGGACTATCACTGGGCATCTAATGTGCATTGATTACATGTCGTTGAATGCGGCTACAACGAAATATCACTTCCCATTGCCATTCATTGACCAGATGTTGGAAAGGTTGGCTAGTCATCCCTACTACTGTTTTCTCGATGGATATTCAGGTTTCTTCCAGATTCCGATACATCCAGATGACCAAGGGAATACGACTTTTACATGTCCCTATGGCACATTCGCATACAGGAGAATGCCATTTGGATTGTGTAATGCTCCAACCACTTTTCAGAGATGCACGATGTCTATCTTCACATACATGATTGAGGATTTTATGGAGGTGTTCATGGATGATTTTTCAGTGTATGGATCATCATTCAAGAGCTGTTTGGATAACTTGTGCAAGGTGCTAGAGAGATGTGAAGAGAAACACTTGGTCCTTAATTGGGAAAAGTGTCACTTTATGGTTCAGGATGACATCGTGCTTGAGCACAAAGTTTCTGAAGTTGGGATCGAAGTTGACAAAGCCAATATTCAGGTCATGACAAGCCTCCAACCACCGACTTATGTTAAGGATATTCGAAGCTTCCTTGATCATGCTGGGTTTTACAGAAGATTTATCCAGGATTTCTCCAAGCTAGCTCGCCCACTCACCGCTCTATTATGCAAGGAGATCAAATTCAATTTCACACTTGAGTGTCTTGCAGCCTTTGAGGAGATTAAAAAGGCTTTGGTGAGTGCTCCTATTGTGCAATCTCCTGATTGGAATTTGCCTTTTGAGATCATGTGCGACGCTAGCGATTTTGATGTTGGATCAGTTTTGGGTCAGAGGAAGGATAAGAAGTTGCACGTTATCTACAATGCCAGCAGGACATTGGATGATGCTCAGTGGAATTACAGCACCACAGAGAAGGAACTACTTGCAGTTGTTTTCTACTTTGAGAAATTTCGATCCTACCTGATTGGGAGCAAGGTGATTGTTAATACTGATCATGCTGCTCGCAAATATCTTATGCAAAATAAGGATCTCAAGCCTCGCCTTTGTCATTGGGTTCTTTTGCTACAAGGTTTTGACATTGAGGTCAAGGACAAGAAAGGAATAGAGAACGGAGTCGCTGATCATCTTTCGAGCATTCGGATCGATGGAGACGTGCCTATTGATGATCAACTACCAGAAGAATCCATTTACTTCATTGAAACTGAGTTTCAAATGGGTTTTGCCGAAACTTTGCAATTCCCACGAATTGCAGGTTTTGGTATCGATCGACACTCACCTGGTGTCGGTCGATACCTTGCGATTTCCGAACCTGTTTTTACTGTTAAACACCTTGGTGCTTCTGAAGGGTATCTAGTCGCTGCAGCTGATTCTGATCAACCATGGTACGCTGATATCGCCAACTACCTTGCTGCAGATGCAGAGCCAAAGCACCTCAAGAAATATGACAAAAAGAAGTTCTTACGCGACATAAGGCGATTCTTTTAGGATGAACATTACATGTACAAGCATTGTTCTGATGGTATCTACAGGAGATGCATTGCTGAATCCGAGGTCCAAATGTTATGTTTCATTGTCATGGATCCGATTATGCTGGACACTTTGCTACTTTCAAGACAGTGTCCAAGGTTCTTCAAGCAGGCTTCTGGTGGCCTACTATGTTTAAGGATGCACATGCCTTCGTTTCGCAGTGTGGTGCATGTCAGAGGAGAGGGAAGATCAGTAAGAAACATGAGATGCCACATAATTTCATTCTGGAGGTTGAGATTTTTGATTGTTGTGGCATCGATTTTATGGGTCCTTTTTCTTCGTCATATGGACACAAATACATCTTGGTTGTTGTGGATTATGTATCTAAGTGGGTTGAGGCCATTGCTAGCAGAACCAATGATTCTTCAGTGGTCCTTAAACTGTTTAAGACCATCATTTTCTCTCGATTTGGAGTACCTCGAATTGTGATAAGTGATGGTGTCTCTCATTTCATCAACAAGGTTTTCGAGAAGCTTCTGAAGAAGTATGGTGTGAATCATCGTGTTGCTACTCCTTATCACTCTTAGACCAGTGGACAAGTTAAAGTTTTCAACATGCAGATCAAGGAGATTCTAGAGAAGACGGTAAATGTTACCAGGAATGATTGGTCTGTAAAGCTGGATGACGCACTTTGGACTTACAGGACTGCTTTCAAGTCACAACTTGAGACTACACCGTTTCACTTGCTGTATAGAAAAGCGTGTTACTTTCCGGTGGAAATCGAGCATAACTCTCGTTTACTTGTCTTCGATATCAAAGATGATGAATTTCTACATAAAGTCTGCTGCTGATAAGCGATTGATCAAGCTGAATGAGCTCGATGAGATTATGTATCTTGCCTATGAGAACTCGAAACTGTACAAGGAGAGGACTAAGGAAATTCATGACAAGAAAATCCTTTCCAGACACTTTGAACCCAATGATCAGGTACTTCTGTATAACTCTCGTTTGCATTTGTTTCCTGGTAAATTGCGTTCTCGTTGGTCAGGTCCTTTCACAATAAAGGACGTTAGACCACATGGTGCGATTATCCTGATAAATCCTTCCGGCGAAGAGTTCACTATCAATGGACAAAGGGTGAAACACTATTGGGCGAAACCTAAGATTCCAGAAGGACACATAATGCCTCTGGATGATGCACACACTGCCTGAACGGCGGTACAGTCAAGCTAATGACGTTAAAAAAGCGCTTGGTGGGAGGCAACCCACTGGTAAGCCTGTACATATGAATCTTCTATTTTTCTAGTTTTTGTTTTGTGTTTTGTGTGTCACGTGAATCAGATTCAGAGGCTCAATATCGATCGATACCATTTGGTATCGGTCGATACCGGTGTTAAACGCATATATCCTGAACCGACTGCCGTGTATCGATCGACACCACTTATGGTATCGGTCGATACCACCATTCAAGTAAGGTTCCTTAAAACTCTACGGTTTTTTCTTTCTTCCTCACCGCCTCCATCGTTCGATACCTCCTCTAAAATCCCGAAAACCTCCTCTAAATTTTGAAAATCTTCAATTCTTCACGGATTTGAGTGATTCAAGGGTCTAACCTTGTTAGATTTTCGTGCTCTTCATGTTTCTATCACCCATTCTTTCGATCTACAAGGTATGACACACGATTCCCCTCTTTTTCAATCCGTGACCAAAGGTTGGGTTTTTGATTTTTGGCTCTTAGAACTCGTTTTTGTTGAACGAATACCACTTGATTACATTGTTCTAGGACTAGTCGGAACCCACTTTACGCTTAATTGCCATTAGTTTTGACTTTGGAAATTTTGGATTGAGGATCTTCGTGTGTTCGAAAACCGTTTGAGTATCGATCGATACCACCTGGTATCGGTCAATGCTCTATGTAATCCTTGCTCGTTTCTGCTGTGTTTGTGAGATATGTTAGATTTATGATGTTTGTCTTTTGTTGTTAATGCAGATGCAGCCCAGGAAGAGGACACGTTCAGAGGCCACAAACTCAAATCCACCTGAGGACCCTCCACATGAGTTCCATTTACTCGACAGAGTTAAGCTCTTTGACGGTCTCACTTGGCGCAGAGGGATGGTGAAAGCCTGTTTGGCGGGAAACCGATACAGGGTGCACTATGATGGTTCCGACGAGGATACATATCTTCCATACGCGTGTCTACGCGCAATACCTGAGACTCCTGCTGCTTCACACTCGACACCTCGCTTCGTTCCCATTTCTCCCGTGCCTTTGGACACAACATGTAGGCCTCCTTGGCCTAAGAGGAGTGAGAAGGCGAGGATACCTTTGATGCGGGAATTTGAGGGTACCGATAAGGAGGTCTCTCAGAGCATTGCTTGCATCTCTAGACCCATTTCTGAAGAGTGGGACGATTATGATTCGTTATTCTACAACGCATGGTTGGATGTAGATGTGCGACCCACCCGTTTCGTCGACACGCTCACCATGAGGCATCTGGGTTTTGACAGGAAGCTCGACAGATTTATCCGCAAGATCGGTTTGGGGACGATGCCTACGAGACAATTTGACCTCTATCCTGATCTAGTGCGCCAGCTCCTAGCTACCATCCGGGTCTATTACACTGGTACAGCTCCCACGACCGTACAACAGGGTATTCTGACCTTCATGATTTGGGGCGTGCGTTACCGTCTGGCATTTCAGGAGCTATGCGACATCTATGGTTTCCACAGAGATTTCTCGAGGTGTGAGTTTCCTTGTCAGTTTCTTGATATTCAGGCATTCTAGGAACATTTTGGGCACATAGCTTATGATAGCAAGACCACTACTCAGATGGATGTGCGCCATCCTGTTTTTTGCTGCATCGCGAGGATCTTAAGCAACACCCTATTATGCAAGATGGAGCCCAACAAGATGAGGGTGGCTGAGCTTATTGTTCTTTCTATCGGTATTGGGGACGTTATTGATGATGAGGCCTATGAATGGCCTGAGATGGACCTTGCGGTCAACTTAGGTGATGTGTTTGCGCATCACTTGGTATCTCTAAAGGACAAACCTTTCACAGGACGTGGTGGCACGACTCGCAGGACTGAGACTAGGGTCAAGACCGAGACAGTAGGCAGTCTTCTCACTCCCATTTTTCAGCACCTTGGGATCAGTACTGCGAGCTGCTCGTTTGTGACTGTACGTGATCTTATGGACTAGCAGCACATGAAGAATCTGAGGTGGCTGAAATCAGGTGGACGTTGGTGTTTCAGCACTTCTGACGGGGACTTTCTGGTTCAGCTCCCCAACACCGACCTAACGGAAATTAGTGACGATCCTGTTCAGTTGCTTTTCACGCCTAATCCAGTAGACATGCATGCTGAACCTATTACTCGTCGACGAGGAGGAGCCTCATCTGGAGGCCGTGTTCCTGGTGTTGCTGAAGGTCGACCACGACGTTCGCAACGTGCGCATATACTCGCTGCTACTCCTACATTTTCTCTGACTCCACTGCCTGACATCGAGATGGATCCTTTTCAGCGATACGTCGTCGATAGTCTACAGACGATTTGGACTGTAATTTCACGATGCAACTGTATAGTTTCACCTCGACCTTGTTCACCTCGATCACCGCACACACCGACGAAGGCTGGCCCATCCCACACTGCTGGAGTATCTGATGACTCCGATGAGGATTAGTCCTCTGTTCTATCTGGTTCATTTTTCTTTTTCTTTTCTTTTGAATTTTTGAGTTCGTTTTGTAAGTTTGTTTTGATTTTGAACTTTTTTGGATTATGCATTATGATATCTTGTTGCTTTTAACATGTGTTTGAGTGATCTAACAGTGCTAACCATGTCACATTCGGATCCCTTGACATAATTAAAAGCAACATTTGTCCTTTGGTCGTTGAAGAGAAGTTTCATGTATCGACCTACGCTTGGTATCGATCGATACCAAGCCGTGTGTCGGTCGATACCCATGACCCAAAAATCGGTAACTTCTTCTTTTTCATAATTCTACTCTGTTCTCTTGATTTCTTTGACCAACCTCATGCTACATAACAATGGGGACAGTGTTGTTCAAGTCTGGGGGAAGTAGTTGCTGACATTGTTTTTGTTTTTCTTAGAGTCAGTCGTTATATTGAGTCAAACTTTGTTTTATTGAGTCAAAATCTGTTGGAGATGATGATCATGTAGTTGAATCTATTGTTCGGATTTTTTTTTTGAGTGACCAGTGTTACATGATCAGTTCTAGATCAACTAATGAAAAATCCAAAGACTGACCAGTTGACTAGAAAACACACATGTATCCAGTAGAGTTCTTCTAAAGCCTGAGCCAATTTTTTGCACTTCATCGATGCAGTTGATGTTTACAGCATTTGATTCATCATTCATATCTGACAAAGGAACCCATGTGTTTAAAGTAACGATATCTTTCTCCCCTGTTATAAGTTAATACATAAGAGCATAAAAGCTGAAATGATTTTCTTCTGAGTAGAGGGATAAGAAAATTTCCAGCGATCCCATTATTCTACTTGTGAAGGAATGATCACACAAAGGTTGGAAGCGAGGTTAGGAAATTTCCCGTGATACCACTTTTCGCCTACGCCTTTGATACATAGAGAGAGAAGAACCAGGGATTCGGTGGCAAACACCATCAATACTCGCGTTTCGGACCTTAATGTGTATATGCAGAGCTAAAAAGATAGAAAGAACATAATGAGAAACAAGTCTGAGGAGAGAAAATAATACCAAAAAGTGTGTGAATTGGGAAATTCTTTTGTCATGATATTATATGGTAAAGAATCTAGAAGGTTCTTGAACATTGGTTGCATCGATAAAACTGGCAATGAGGGGCTTTATTTGGAGAATGCTGTGAGATAATGTGTGGAGTCTGGAAAAGCTGCGAATGTCTACGGAGAAGTACATGGTGGTTAGATCAAAAGCTGGTTAGGTGACATTTGGGTGCTCGGGAAATGGATCTTTGCGATGGTTCATGAACAGGTGAGTCTCCGTGTTTTCAAACATCTTTCTCTGGTTAGATCAAAAGCTGGTTAGGTGACATTTGGGTGCTCGGGAAAAGGATCTTTGCGATGGTTCATGAATAGGTGAGTCTCCGTGTTTTCAAACATCTTTCTCTGGTTTGGTTTTCTGTTTTGCTTGAGGGCAAGCAAAAGCTAAGTCTGGGGGAGTTGATATATCATGGTTTTTACCCGTTTCAGGCCATGATATAAGTCCTTTTTATAGAGTCTTTCTAGTATTTTAGAGTCTTTCAGAGTCTTTTCAGGTTTTAGGTACGTTTGAAGATTATTGGAGATAGTGAAGCATTTTAAAGCCTTTTGGAGCAAAGCAGAGATCTTGTAGCTGAGACACCGATTTGATGCATGAGTATCGATCGATACACTTATGGTATCGGTCGATACCTGTCGAAGAAACAGAAGGATCGCAACTTTATTGAAGATTTGAGGAACTGCAAATTGCCCCAGAAGACTTTATTATTTACAAGAAGGCCCAGAACGTGTTTAGTAGTATTTATTTAGGTTTTACAGCCACTTGTGTGGCCACGCTTTGATTACAATTCATTGAAGCTTTATTCTACTTTGATTTTTGGTGAGAGAGCTTTTAAGGGAGACAAGACTGAAACTCTGTTCGTCCGAGAGAAGATTTCGAACCCTTGTTTTACTCTCTTCTTTATTATTTATTCAAGTATTTATTCAGTCATGTTTATTGTTTCAATCTCCATGTCTGAGTAGATCATCTGTTAGGTTTAGGTATCTCATAAGGGATTTCTTTGAATGCTAGGTTGATTAGTTGTTTAGAGTTCATAATCTGAATTCTGAATTAGTTCTTCACCTTAGGTTGTTCTCAAAGCTAATTCTAGATTGATCACCTGGAACTTAGATCTTATGTTTAATCAATTAGGCACGACAATGCAATTGAGTAATCTGATCGAATTTAGGGTGAGCAAAATAACTATTCGCAAAGAGATTTGGTTTAGTTGTTTTGTGAACAAATCAAACTTGAACTAAAAAGTGGTTTAGACTTTAGGATTCGCAAAGAGATTTGGAATTCTAGGATTTAGGCTTAGATAATTCTCGCAACGAGAGTTAGTTAATTATACTTTAGTGATTTGAGTTCAAGAGTCGTGCGTAACCTGAACCCTGATTAGTTAGTTTGTCTGCATTCATTGATTTCCTGAGAAATACTCTGAACCTATCTTTCTCCCAATCGAATTACAACTTGTTTAATTTAGGTATTTGCTTTCAATTCCATTGATCACTTAGATTAATTCAATCATTAAAATCTATTGTGTGTTTTCTTTAGTCTTTGTGGATTCGATCTCTAAGTATTACAATCGACAAAGCTTTAGTACTTTTAAGATATTAACTAGGGGTTATCCCGCGCTACGCGCGGGTTGTTTTGATATATGTTTGTAATTATTTTGTAAAAGAAAATTAATTTAATATGATAGTCTTTGAATGTATAGTTTAAGCTGGTTATATGTACTCGTATGGGAAGTTTATAAATTTTAAAAAGGATTTAGTTTTTTTTTAATATATTTTAAAAACATGATATCTACCGAATATATGAAAACCTTACTTTTGGTTGTTTTTTCTAGAGGCAGACTCATTTAGTTATCTGCGATGCTGATCCATTTAGTTACCCGCACAGAAGTTAGGTTTTGAGTGCGGTTATGCCAATTCAATCGATACCCTCTATATATACAACAATATTGCCTACGAAAATAAATTTCTATTTGTAGTCTTATCACATACTGTCCTACCAATCAGTGTATTAACATTTTCTTTTACATAGAGTTTATTTTAATCTTCTGTACAGTTTGTATTTGAACCCTTATTGTTTTTGAAAGAGTCTGTAAGGGTTGTTTACAGAATATATATATATATATATATATATATATATATATATATATATGAAGCACAGTTTGCTATTTCCAAGTGATGACAAAACATAGTTTTCGAAAAAAATCTTACTTCAATCTTATATAAAGTCAAAGGATGAGAGAAATTCTCTTGATTGACGAAGAGAAATATATACATGAATATGATAAGTTACAAATCTGCGTTATATAATTGTGACACTGTCTTTGTTTTGATCCAGCAAATACTGTTTTTCTTTTAGACCACTTACGAACCACAATATGTGACTTGCTACTCTCATGCATAGTGATTTAATATTTCATTGATATGTCAGGAATGAAAGTAAAGAGATGCACAAACTGGTAGGATGAATACTCACCTCGAACAACTACAATTTCATGCTCTCTAAATTACCCAAAAGTATGATGTCTATCTACAATTTCATGCACTCAACCCTTGTTCTTTTTCGTACTTCGGAGCTCCTAACTCGACCTATGAATGGAAACCATGCATGATGAACCAAAAGACACTTAATTAAAGCTCCCTCAACAACTTTACAACATAAAATATAAGAAAAGGAAAGCTACCAAGTTTTGTATTTTGTAGGCTTGTTAGAGGAAGTAAAATATTTCATGCATGATACTCTACGTACCTAGAGCTTATTGGATTACTTTCAATAGCAGCTACATGTAATAAAAATCATTTTAACCATATAAGAATTGAAGTAAAAATATGATTTTAAATCTTGATTGATCATCAAAACACGAATACTGTGGATCTAATATTCCATTAAAAATGTGCATCGATCAGTTTTCATGAACTAAAATTTGAAAGTTGGAGAGTGAAATATTCAAACCTTCAGCCATGACTTTATTAGCAATAAAAAGGATTTATGTGACGTACTTTTTAACTTAAAATCTCCTCTTTCTTTTTGTAATCCCCTTGATTGGATCCTAACCAGGTTGGGGACTGGTTTAAGTCATGCTTGTTTACCAACTTCATACACCTTCAAAGTGAACTCAAATTAAGTGATGACATGAACTGGAATTGGAATTGGTACTTAAAAGATGTATATATAATATATATAGGGGAAAAAACGCACTCTTCTACGTTAGAATTATTGAATCCATGATCTCCATCCCGCACGAATATATGAACTAACCATGCTTTGATACCCAGATAGCGTTGCTTACCGAACAAAAAAGAACTTACAGATTAATCAAATTGGGAGAGTGACTCAATAGAAACCATCAAACCAACCATATATTAAGTGAACTCTAGAGAAATATAAGCCACCATTAAAGACGTACACTACAAGAAAACATGTGTATTTCCGACGGCAATTCTGACTAACTTCTCATCCGTCGGAATCCGTCAGAATTCTGTCGGAAATATTAACCCATCGGAAATTCCGACGAATTTCCGACGACAATAATCCGTCTGACACTTTTCGACAGATTTCCGACGACTTTTTGACATATTCTGATGTTGCCGACATACTACCGACGGATTTCCGACGACGTTCATCCGTCGGAAATTTCCGACGGATTTCCGACAGATGCCGACATGGTTGCCGACATCGATAATATCTACTTTATATCCGTCGAAAATCCGTCGGAAATCCGTCGGAAAATACACAAAATTTTCCTTATAAAAACGTTTCCACGCTTCATTTATAATCACAAAAAAAAAAAATCTCTGTTATCTAATTCCTTACGAAAATGTCTTTTTCAAATCCTTATAATTATTTTCGATCATGGATGGACAAGCCTCACCAAATTCCGGACACGGGCCTAGTTACGGAGGAATTCAAAAAAGGTCTACAGGAATTCATGGCATTTGCGGGTATGCAGAAGAAAGCAAAAAAAACCGGTAAAATCTATTGCCCTTGTACCAATTGTGGGAATCGTAGATTTATCGTGATAGATGAAGTATGGTCACAGTTGTTTTGTCATGGGTTTATGTCGGGTTACAAGATTTGGTATTATCATGGAGAAAATGATACAATGGTGGATAATTATGCTAGTACTAGTGAACATTATATTGGGGATAACACTAGCTTAGAAGAACCCGCAATGGAAGAACAAAGTACTGTAGGTCATGTTCAGATGGTGAACGATGCATTTCGGGAAAGTATACCATCGGTTGCTGAGTATGGAGATAGGGGAGAAGAACCTAATTTAGAAGCTCGTAGATTCTTTGATATGTTAGACGCTGCTAAACATCCGTTATATGATGGGTGTAGAGGTGAACATTCCCCTTTATCAACTGCAACAAGGATGATGGGTATAAAGACGGATTTCAATTTGAGTGAGGAGTGCGTGGATGCAATCGCTGATTTTGTGAAAGAAATTTTGCCAGAAGATAATCTTGCACCGGCATCATACTATGAGATACAGAAACTTGTTCAAGGTCTAGGATTGCCGTATCAGATGATAGATATATGCATAGACAACTGTATGCTCTACTGGAGAGAGGACGCAGATCGTACGACATGTCGTTTTTTTTGCAAACCTCGGTATAAGGAAACAGGTGGAAGAGTGCCAGTGCCATATAAACGGATGTGGTATTTACCGTTAATAGAGAGATTGAAGAGGTTATATCAGTCAGAGCGCACAGCAGGAGCAATGAGATGGCATGCAGAGCATACAACAGATGGAAAAATCGCCCATCCGTCAGATGCAGGAGCATGGAAATATTTTCAATCCATTTATCCCAGCTTTGCGTTTGAGGCAAGGAACATATACCTTGGATTATGTACCGATGGTTTCAGCCCTTTTGGGAAGCACGGCATAAAATATTCTTTGTGGCCAGTAATTGTAACACCTTACAATTTGCCGCCATCTTTGTGCATGCGAAGGGAGTTCTTGTTCCTTAGCATTCTCGTTCCTGGACCAGAGCATCCGAAGAGATCACTTGATGTGTTTTTGCAACCATTGATTTATGAGCTGCGAATGTTATGGGACCAAGGTATTGAAGCGTTTGATGTTTCTTGTCACCAAAATTTCATCATGCGGTCGGTACTTTTTTGGACTATTAGCGATTTTCCAGCATATGGCATGTTATCAGGATGGACAACGCACGGAAGGTTATCGTGCCCGTACTGTCAAGATAACACTGATGCGTTCCAATTGAAGCACGGACGGAAAATGTCTTGGTTTGATTGTCATAGGCGATACCTACTTAGCGATCATCCTTATCGTCGGAGCACCACATTGTTTAGGAAGAACCGGAAAGTATTTGACGGTCCTCCTCCTGAGTTAGATGGTGAGTATTTGTTGACTCAGTTTAGAGATTTTGGTGCAGAGAGGACCGTTGATTGTGGTGGTAACGGACATCATCCTGTTGATGGTTGTGGCAACGTTCATAATTGGCACAAGAGGAGCATTTTCTGGGATTTGCCTTATTGGAATAACCATCTTTTGAGGCATAATCTGGATGTCATGCACATTGAGAAGAATTTTTTCGACAACATTATGAACACCGTTCTCAATGTCAAAGGGAAGACGAAGGACAATCTGAAGTCTAGATTGGACTTGCCAGACATTTGTTCTCGTAGAGCACTACATGTGACAGGGAACGGGAAGCCTCCGGTCCCGGCTTTTCGTTTCGATGAACCTTCAAAGGCCGAGTTTTTTTACTGGATTACCGAAAGTGTTAGATTCCCGGACGGATACGCATCTAACCTTCGGAACTGCGTTGATCATGGAGAAGGGAAGTTTACTGGGATGAAGAGTCATGATTGTCATGTGGTGATGCAGCGCCTCCTTCCATTTGCCTTTGCATGTCTTCTACCACGTAATGTCCACGAAGCAATTGCAGGTACAATCATGAAATTATTTATTTACTACTTTATACAATATATACTTCATTATTTAATTATTCATTTGTTATCCATATATTGCAGGGATTGGTGCATTTTTCCGAGATATATGTTCTCGCTCTCTTACATCAAACGGTATCCGCAATCTTGGGGCTAATATACCTGTAATCCTTTGGAATTTGGAGAAGATGGTTCCTCCTTCATTCTTTGATGTTATGGAACATTTAACAATTCATCTCCCTCGAGAAGCAGAGCTTGGGGGCCCGGTTCAGTACCGTTGGATGTATCCTTTCGAACAGTATATGTTACATCTAAAGAAGAAGGTGAAAAATTTGAGTAGAGTGGATGGTTCTATCGTCGCACAGACCATCAATGAAGAAACCTCACATTTTGTCGAGTCCTACTTTCCATCATAAGTCAAAACAAAGAGTCGTAGAGCAGCTCGACATGATGATGGAGGCGTCCTACCTTTCTATCCGGTCGATGTACCTCATATATTTTTACAGATTGGACGATTTAGTGGAAAAGGCAAGAAGAGGAGACTTTCACCACAAGAGCGAGAGCATTTGCATATGTATATTCTCACAAAATACGACGGAGTTGATGAATATGAGAGGTATTATATATTGAACTTAATTTTTAATTACTTATTGGGTTTTTGATTATATATATATGTACTAACGTGATAATTGTTTCAATCTCACAGGATGTATATGGCTTATCAACGTTTTGCATTTCCTGACAAAACAGAGGACGAGCTAATCGAGCTCAAACAGGAAGAGTTCGGACGTTGGTTAAGAGATTATGTAAGTCTTTTAATTGCCTTGTTTTTAGCAATCATCATATGTAATGAAAGATTTAATTATTTGAAGTATTTTTATTTTAATTGTGCAGGTGACGACAGAGAAGGCTAACGGACAAACATTTCCCACGTGGTTAGAAGAAATTGTGAGATTTCCACTAGCAACCGTGCAGTCACATGTGATGTATAGCACACGGGGGTACACATTTAAGATTCTTCGGGATGATAGGAGTGCGACAACTTCAGATTACGGTGTATCAACTCAGTCAGGTGATCTTGTATACTATGGTGTCGTACGTGAGATTTTCGATGTTCAGTACCCGGGAATGCTCGGTTTAAGATGTGTTGCATTTTTATGCGACTGGAACGACCCATTAGTAGGAAGCGGTGTGCGACACGACCAATTTGGTGTTACATCATTACATAGCAGAAGAAAACTCCAGAGATACGAGCCATTTGTACTTGCATCACAAGCAGACCAGGTTTGTATTTCTTTTACGTTAATTTTTAATATAGTTTTGTTGCATTCCCGTGGTTAAATTTGTACATGGTGTAGGTATGCTACATTCCCTATCCGCGGGTGACAAACAAGCAAGACCCGTGGGTTACAGTCACATCGATAAACCCGAGAGGTAGAGTTCATGGGATGTCTGATCATGAACCCCTCCAACAAAGCTCCGTAGGTTTGGGTTCAATCGAGCATTCCCTTGAGGTCGACCTTGTCGTTGATTTCACCATACAGTCAGACGATCGAGTATTTGAGGATTCAGAAGAAGAATTTGACGAATTTGGGGAACCTTCCGATTCAGGAGAATCAGATTACTCATCATCGGATTGACAGTAGTTTTAATTATAAAATTTGCACCGTAAAATATGTACATATATTTGACAGTAGTTTTAATTATAAATCGTTTATAATATTTTTTAACTAATAAAAACGTTTTTAAAATATTTCTATATATTTAAGTTGATGTTAAAATATATTTTTAATTATAAAAACGTTTTTATAATATGTGTATATATTAAAATCCTATATAATATTTTTTAACTAATAAAAACGTTTTTAAAATATTTCTATATATTTAAGTTGATGTTAAAATATTTTTTTAATAATAAAAAGCTTTTTCAAATATTATTTTAGAAATAAAATTGTTTTAAATATTTTTTATAGTAATAAAACGTTTTCTAAATATTTTTATATATTAAAACGGATTTTAAAATATTTTAGCAAATTTTGAAAATTTTTGAAATATTTGAATTTTTAGTAAACTTTGAATTTTTCGGAAAATTTGAATTTTTTGGAAAATTTGAATTTTTCCTAAATTTTTTTCCGGAAATTTCAAAAAAAATTGTAACTTTTGAATTTTTTGTTAATTTACTAACAATTTTACCGTTTTCCGCAGGGATCACGACGAAGTTCTTCAGTTGGGAGGCGGCAACCAAGGACGCCGTTCTCGGGGTTCTCGGTGTACGCCTCCTCCGGGACCAACGAGCTCGGGAACTCACATCCCAGATTCCCAGCAATCCGCTGCTCGGAGCCACATTGAAATCGAGGAGCTAGTCCGGCAGCCTAACCGTGGCCATTGCATTCGACTCGACCCGAAGTTTGAGGACGGCACTTGGTAAGAAATTTTTTGTACATTATTTCAATTTATTTAGATTTTTAAACTTAACATATTTATATCTTTTCATAATGTTTTCAGGTTTAAGCTGTCGACTCAGATCACCAAGGCGATATTACGGATGCTCCACAACATGTTGGACAAACCGTACGAGAAGTATTCGGACAAGCCTACCGAGGAGAAAGACGTGTGGCACCGGACTTTCGCGGTAAGTTATTTATTGATATATTATTTATTTTGAATTTCATTTTGTCAATTTTTCTTTTTGATATGTAACATATTTTTAAAAAAAATTGTAGCAAGAGTTCACGTGGGACTCTCATCATACGCGCAAAGTCATTGACACATTCGACAAGTATGCCGCAAACTCGTACTCGAAGCACATGTACGAGTGGAAGCAGAAGTGGAAGCACAACAAAGACAAGCCGAAGGACCTTGACGACGACGTCTGGAAGGGTTTCTGTGAGTACTGGAGTAGGCCTGCGACGAAAAAGACCTCCGAGCAACAGTCGAAGAACCGAAATAGCCAACGAGGCGGGAAAGGGGTCTACATCCACAACGCGGGCGCAAAGACCATCGAACGGGAAGCGATGGAAATGGTAAGTTTAATTTAAATTTTTTATTGTTAATTCTGTTTTTTATATTTATTTAACTTAACAAATTTTCGCAGGCGAGAGAATCTGGTTCCGAACCCGATTATCTTCAACTCATCGAGAATAGACACACCAACAAGAAAACCGGTCAGATACAGGACTTGGGGATGCGGGATGTTGTCGAGAAGAGCAAGAAGACGAAGCTGGACCGTGAACTATCATCGCAGCTCACTATCGAAGGATCGACGTCCTCGAACTCTTTGTCCTGGGAAGAGATAAACCAGATTGTACTTGAGGTAAGTTTTAATTTCATTTCGTTTTTTTTATTTTCGTTATTTATTTATTATCGGTTATAATTATTCGCAGCAAACCCGGCAAGTGAAAGGTCGATTCGCTGGGTTAGGCACCCTTCCAACCCAGGAATCTTCTTCCTCGCTTCCTCGTTATCCTTCGGAGTACCGGGTAGAAATCGAGAGGCTCACCCAAACGGTGAAAGACCGTGACCAGCAGGTTGAAGAGCTACGGATGGAGCAACAGACTACCAACAAGAAGCTCTCCTGCTTGGAGAAGATGATGGAAAAATGCTTCCCGCATATGTTTCGGGATAATAATCCCGACGACGGAGATTCTCCAACCGTTTAAATATTTGCTTTTAATGCTTTTTTTTTTGAACAATTTATTTTAATGTGTAATGAATTTTTTAATTTTGTTTAATGAATTTATATATTTATTATTTCTATTTTTAATTTATATTTCAAATTTATATAATTTTAATATATAAATTTCAAAAAAATAAATAATTAAATAAAATTCAAAATACCAATTCCGTCGGAAAACCGTCGGAATAGGTTACTGTAACATCCCGATTTCTTGTATATGCGGAGAGGCTTATAAGAATTGATTTGGCTACCTATGTCACCAAAGTGCACTTACCTTTTCCGATCACTTGCCCGAAAGAACTCCATAGTTAAGCGTGCTTGAGCTGGAGTAGTCTAAGGCTGGGTGACCTTCCGGGAAGTGATTCGCGGTATCGTGTGAGTGAGGACAAAACACGGGGAAAGATCACGTGGTGATTGCAGAGTCAGTAAACAAGTATTACAAGCCTCCCGGACTAACGCACCGGCCGTCGGACAAGGGTGGGGCCCACGGGCCGAGAGAAGGCATGGGGCCCACAGGTAGGGGTGGTCGGGGCGTTATAGTTACCGTCGTAAATCCGTCTGAACCTATTTCCGACGAAGAACCGACGGACTTCCGAGACAACTTCCGATCAAATTATCCGTCGTAACTCCGTCGATAATAGTTACCGTCGGAAATCCGTCAGAAATATCTTCCGACGGATTTACGACGGACTTCCGACAAATTCATTCGATCACCATCCGTCGGAAATTCTGTCGGTAATATATCCGTCGGAAGTCCGTCGGAAATTTCTGACGGATTTCCGACGGCATTTCCGACGGCATTTCAGACTGAATATCCGTCGGAGTATCCGTCGGAACGTACGCGGTCGGAAATCCGTCGGAAATGTCTGACGGCTTTCCGACGGCACAAATCCGTCGGAAATTTCCGACGGATTCCGACGGAAACCATATTTCCGACGAACTGTAACCGACAGCTTAAATCCGTCGGAAATCCGTCGGAAAAGACCCTTTCCGACGGATTTCCGACGGATTTGACCGTCGGAAATATCCCTGTTTTCTTGTAGTGGTAGAAACGCTTCGACAAAGAAAAATAAAATATTCATAGTCCTGTAAAGACGACACACCGAGAAAAGTATGAACCAAAAAACACGTATCTCCGACATGAAGGCAGATGATAAAGAAGCTTATCATGGATGTGATTCGTGATGTGGTCGTTAAGACTGAGGTTCCTTCTCCATCCCCCAAGATCTAGGAACTACTTCTCCACTCCTACTTGTCTTTGATCTATAGATTCGAGCAATGAGAAATAGAGAGAGAGAAGACATATGAACGCCCAAAAATTTCTATAGAAAAGAAATAAGATTGGAAGTGAAAAATATTTTAACAGCATCCGTCTTCCACAAGCTCTATCCCTTTGCCCTCCGTTTGGTACCAAAATAAATTTTCGCCTATATGTTCCACCGGTTCTGGAAAGTGAAAAGATTATTAATTTTTACTTTTCTTTTCCCGTCAGCATGAGAATCTCAGTGGCGAAAGCCTTTCACTTTCATAAGGATCATGATCATGTAAACATAATTTCGAAATTGTAAGGGAAGAAAAAAATACCTAAGAATTAGCCAGTTGACGATTCACGGCTTTGGGAGGAATAGGAAGAAAGGTGATTTAATTTGTTTAATCCTCTTGATTTGTGAGTAACTGTAAAAATGGGTGTGGTGGAGAGTCTCGGGGGTTGGAGAAAAGAATTAGAACAGTCACTCAGTTTTAGACTTGATAGCTGGTTTAAAAGTGGATCTGTTACGCCAAAATTTATTGGGGGAGAGATGGAATACGCTGATGTGGCAAAATGAGGAAGAAGAATATAAAGCTGATGTGGCTAGCCTAATGAGCTTCAAATAGTTCCTTTCATATAATATAGATTTGAGCTTATCACTATCTTTGAACTGCGGTCTTATACAACGTAAGTACGACCCAATATAAAGTTTTCTTTTTCTTTTTTAATCAAAGATTATCAAAATCTTTTGATTAATGTTTGAGTGTTTTTGTAGCCATCAACTTTAAGTGCTAACAACAAGTGTTGGTTGAAATGAAAGAAACAAAACTAAATCTCTTTCTCAAAAAAAAAATAATAATAATTGTGATCTTAGGAACTTTGTTTTTCTATGTCATATTTATTATTTTAATTTGGTGTCTTCGGTTTGCTCTGTTTTGGAGCTGATTCTCTGTTTTTGTCCTAATTGTGCTGGAATTTTGGGTTATGAGAAGAAGTTATTTTTTGAGGAAAACAATTTTTTTAAAGGATGTTTGCTACAATAATTTTTTTTTTGAAATAGCCAAAATAACCTATTCAGATTTTGAAAGACATTTTTCTATATTACCTTTAATAATTTTTTTTATTTTTAGTATAATAATTAAAAAAACCAATTAATTAATATAAGTCTGTCGAATTTTCACAGACTAAGTATAAGTCTGCCTGCACAAATTTTGAATTATGTCACAAACATGTAGACTTAACGCAAGTTTACCGATCATATGCTATTCGAAAGTACGTATGCAGGATTGGGTTCTGAAGTTTGGCGAAAACTTGTAAACTTCATGAATGTCTGTTGATTGTCCGCACACTTATCATCAGTTTATGTGATCAGATTTATAAGTTTACCCAAAACGTGTAGACTTCACAAAAGTCTGCCGAATGTTCGCAAACTAACCATAAGTATGCGGGATCGGCTATTGAAATCTGCCGAAAACTTGTGTATTTTACGAAAGTATTCTGAATATACGTAGACTAAATATGAGTCTGCGGGATCATAATCCAAAGTCTACAAAAAACTGGTAGATTTTACGCAAGTCTACCGACTAATTATAAGTCTGTCAATAACAAGCAGGCTTTAAAGGTATACCAAATGTTCGTAGAGTAAATATGATTCATATCTGATTTATTTTTCTATATTTTAATATCTTGTATGATATTGGTGAAGTTGATGAAAGAAGAGGAACCCTTGGATTAAAAAATAATTTTAGTATTGTCAAATATAATTAGAAATAATAAATTAATTAAATCCAATTTATAATAAAGGTACTTTTGATATTATAGAAAAAAATAAGTCATAAGTAGGTTATATTAGTAATAAAAATTTAGAAGGGTTATCCTAGCTATTGTTGATATTTTTAGATTATTTTAGGTAATTTCTCCCCAAAAAATGCATCTTAAATCCTTCGGTGCAGATAAAGAGTGTCATTTTGATACATTTCACACATATTAAGAAACTTTAAAACTATACTAATATGCCCTAATTTAATTACCCATATTTAATTCAAAATAATTTAAATACAAAGGTTATTAGTTTTGGTTAGATGGCAATTTTGAGAATTAATTTAAAACATTTCATTGAAAATATAAAACGACAATATTTTTGAAACAAAATATTAACTCTAAAATGACACTCCTTGGGAAACGGATGGAGTAGCGTTCATATGAATATCCAATTGAGAACAACGACAAGAAATATTTGATTATACTAGAAATTATTCTTAGGTGTGTCAAACGGGCTAGCATGCGCTCATCTAACCGCCCCGTCATGGTGAATTTATTTTTTAGACCGCACCATGTCAGCCCACGACTAAATTTTCAGACAAGACACGAGATAAAACTTTCAAGATTAACAAACATCAGCAAAGTAACTGATATAACAAGATGTGTGTAAGTCAAAACTCGCACATTCAATTTTTGTAAATGACTTTTAAGGGAACATAAGTCTCTAGGGAAGAACACAATCATAGATCCAAATATGGTTTTTTTATTATTGGCGTTTGTAAGCGTTTTTGTACAAGAGTTGTATTGCTAAGAGGTTCTGCTAGGGTTTTTCGATGTCTCGTTACTTCGTGATGCTGCCGATTAGGGCAATTGATGACATAGGCCTTTAGTTTGGCCCACAAAAGTTGGCGAGTAACATGTATCTCGGCCCAGAAACCTTCTTCTCGACCCGTTTGCAATCTGACGGGCTCAACCTTTCCTTTCGGGGCGAACGGATCCGTTTCGGTCTGGTCTCGGTTCGGTCGGAAGAAATCATTGTCTTTGATCTCGGATCTGCTCAGCTCAGGTCTATGCTCCACCCGGAGAATATTTTCTTCCTCTTCTGTTAGATCGTTGCCGGACTGACCTGAGTTACGGGTATCCTCTGGAAACGCTACTCCTTCGAGTTCGTTGCGTCGTTTCTGGTTCATCCTTCTCAGCTCGTCGACACGTTGCATTTGCTACACCCATATAATATTTTCTTCCTCTTCCATTAAATTGTTTCCAAGCCGACTTGGACTGGGGATGTTTCCCGCTGATGTCGTTCCCTCCAGTGCTGAGGCGAGTTCATCGCTTATGACGAAACTCGATGTGTCAGTTTTTTTGGTTCAGATCGCTTTGTCATTGGTAGTTTCGATCATTGCTCCGAGCTGAATTCCTACGGCTTCCGGGGTTTGCTACTCCATTTTTTGACACGACCGGAACGGATCAGATGAGAGCGGCCTTGCCGCCGCGGGTGTCGTCCCTCCAGACGGGTAGGATGTTGGGTGGTCATGGGTGTGGAGAAGTGGATGGCCGGGTTGAGAACGAGCCAATTTGAGCAAGGGACATTTCCTACGGATCTTGCCCCTTCCGGTGCCGAAGTGAGCTTGCCACCCGTGATACATCAGCGAAAATCTCGGAAGGAAAGAGAATATTTCCTTTTTACATCGTGATGCCGCCGACTAGGAAAATTGATGACCTGGACCTTTAGTTCGGCCCACAAGAGTTGGTGAGTAACATGTATCTCGGCCCATAAACCTTCTTCTCAGCCCATTTGCAATCTGACGGGCTCAACCTTTCTTTTCGGGGCGAACTGATCCGTTTCGGTCTGGTCTCGGTTCGATCGGAAGAAATTAATTACTCTCTTTGATCTCGGCTCGGCTCTGCTCTGCTCAGGGCTGCTTCGCCGATGTAGGATTCTTTAGGCAGGCTATTCAGGACTATTATATCGCGGTTCGGGCTTCTCTTGTTCTCTCGGGTCGGCATTCATTGTCTCGAATCGTTAATCTCGAGCGGATGAAATCTGATCCCAACAAGATGCAAAAAGTATTTGTACCATCAGATCCACTAGCTTAGGTTTCTATAACCAACAACCACTTCTCCGAAACCATATAAAATGAAACCATGTTTACACATAGCTCTGTTTAAACAAAGCTTAAAACATATATGTAACTTATAAATGAAGTCATGTTTAAACACATCTCAAAATAGAGCTATATATAAAGCAAGCTATATACATGTTCAATCCTCAAAACATAACTTGTTTTAAACATAACTTGTTTTAAACATAACTTGTTCAACACAGAAGTTGATCAAAACAGAACTTGTTCAATTCTTTAAACTCAAACTAAATCATAAAATCATGTGAAATAACAACTGAAATAGAAAATAAGGCCAAACAATGTTCTTTTATCATGATCATATTTCAAGAATTCACAATCAATTGAAAAAGGTAGTGTCTCAACTTCATCTTCAAATTCATCATCCTACATATATCACATAAAGTAACATACTCTACATATATCACATAAAGTAATATAGTTATAATATAAAGTTTGGGATTTTTATTGTAAAACTTATAAAAAATATAAGTTTACCATTTTCATATGCTTCAAACCCTTTAACCAATTGCGACTACAAAGTAATGATTGGACATTTTATAGAAGAAACGCCTTCTATACTTGTTCAAAACTTGAACTCCAATGTTGAAAGATGATTATGAAGCTATCGTTGTGAATGCTAAAAAGGTTACAAGCTATGAAAGCCAATTCTCCACAGTGTTGAAAGTTGTCTTTCAAATATTTCAAGATATCCAAATTATCAAAAGTCTCCATGTCTAATGGCGGTTCATCTAGATATGATTCCAAATATGATTTTTCACTAACAATAACATTTGATTTGTAAAAGGTGAACAAATCCTATACCATTGACAAAATCTTGTAACCAAAAGTGCATGACTCTAACGTTTATGTCAAAGTGAATCACTTACATCGTAGTTGATGAAACTTCCTCTTTGTTCTTCGCATTCATCATCAAATTTTTGTTGGACAATTTCACGCATTTCTGAAGATTATGAAACTAGCTTGGACTTGCTCTCATGTGCTTCAAAAACGTATTTAGCTTACCATGGAAATGTTTCAACCTTCCTTGATAAGTTCTCTCATCGATTTTTGCGAAACAATACTTTGCAAGTGTCAACTTTAATCTTATATCAAACACTGTATTTATTGCAAGAATATATCTCTAGTCTTCCCAATACTTGTCAAACTTCTCTTACATAAAGGTGGATGCAAGATCATGTTCCATAATATTAATTTAATATTGGTTTAAAGCGTTCGTGTTAAGAAGAATTCTCGAATGAATTGAATGAGAAAATGTGAGAAATCTAACATTACTAAAATTTAGGGTTGACGATCTATTTCCCCTGAGAACTTTCATATAATAACATATATACACAAAGTTTAACCCTAGTTCTATTTTCCAATCATTTAAAAGTTCGAATCCTATTTTCCCACGAAATCAAAGTTCGAAACCTATTTTCTGACGGATATCGGTTATATCGGTTTTGAGCGGTTTGTAACCTAAACCTTAAACCACTCTTGATTCCAATCAAATCCGAACCCAAAAAGCGACCCGTAAACAATCCGACCCGACCCGACTTATTCTTCTTCTTCATCCAGAAAAAAAAATTTGATCATACAAAAATTTGAGCAAAATATTTGATCTCCCACTCTCAGCCGTCAATTACACCAAAGACTGGATCTAGAACTCTTCCCGTGGCTCAGCCGCAGCACACGTAGGTGTTCCCGAACCGGATCTCTCCTCCTCGTGAGCCGCCACGATCTCCTGCCAATTAGGTGGTGGACGGCAAATCTCCTCCACGGTGTGAGCGAAGTTGCAATTCGTGATGTACAGACATGTGTCGGCACGGAACTTGCAGCAGAGCTTTGTCTTGAAGAACATTTTCCCGATCTCTTTGGTTCGATTGCTCGCGGCGGAGGATGAAGTACTGATTCTCCCTTGTTTATGCAAAATTGGTCACGAATTAAATAAAAAATGCTTGAAATTTACATCGAATCTCCATGGTTATCTGCTCGATTTTGGCAAATTCTTTGTATCTCTGCTTGCTTTGATTGGGTGTATATAGAATCGATTTCGTAGAGTCCAAGAGTCGTTGAAAGGTTTGATACATTTGGGATTTATGGTTTCCTTATAAAACACTCAAACCATCACCATGGAAACTCGGAATTTAATTTGACATTTTATAAGATTGAGTTGTCGTGAGAGAGATTTTTTTTTTTTGATACAAAAAATTTTGGTCTCGGGTGGGGGATTATAATCGGGTTTAGGGGTTAATTCGGGTTGTAAACGGGTTTTGGGGTTAAATCGGATCTTAATTGGGTTAATTTTGGTTTTGTCGGTTTACATTTAATTGGTATACAGTAAACCGAGTCAAATCGTGCTCCGTGTGGAAATAGGTTTTGAACTTTGATTTCGTGGGGAAATATGATTCAAACTTTCAAATAATGGGAAAATAGAACTAAAGTTAAATTTTGTGTAGATGTGTTATTATATGAATGTTGTCAGGGAGAAATAGATCGTCAACCCTAAAATCTAACAGTGGGAGCTTAGTTCTATCTTAAGTTAAGGCTTATAGACAACAATTTGTGGCTAGAAGGTTTTATCAAACGTTGGCTGCTAAGTTTCATGGGCCTTGTGAGGTGTTGTAAAGGGTGGAATATGTTGCGTATAGGTTGAAGTTACCCATCGAGGCAAGAATTCATCCAGTGTTCCATGTCTAACATTTGAAGGTTGTTGTAGAGAAGAATCATCATGTTAGCCTCTTATCCATCTTTTTCTTAGGTAAGTGAAGTTAAGCTTGAAATTGAAGAGGTTCTTGCTAGTAGATGCAATAATAGATGTGGATTGTAGTTGTTGATTAAATGGATATGTATGCCTTCTCATGAAAATTCATGGCTCTTATCAAGGGAATTTTCATATCAGTTTCCTTAGTTCAAGCTTGAAGACAAGATTGTTCTCAATTAGTGGGAGAAGTATTGATAAGTATCATCAGACGTATTATCGAAAGAAGAAGAAAATGGATGATGCAAAGAAAAGTAAGAAGGCTGACGTGGAGACTGAGTTGGCACAGTAGAAGAGTAAAGTGGAGACTTGGAAGGAAGCAAAGGATTGCATTTGAAGAATAGAAGGAAGTATAAAGAGAAGACTCATTGTTTAGATTCATTTTAAATTGAATGTTTTTTTAGATTTCATGGATTGTCCTTTAGGGGTAATTCTCCTATAAAATGAGAAAACACGTGAAAATCCAAAAAACACGATAGAAGGATCGATGTTTTCTGAGGACTCTCTGAAACTCAAGTTAGGTTTGAAATAAAAAAGGACCAAAGTATAATGCGTCTAAAATCATTAAAAAAATTTAAAAATAGAGAAAATGGTTAAGTGACTCCGAGCCCAAAGAAAGGGATGGATTCTCGAAGTATATGTTGATTTACATGACACTTTAACATGAAACAAAGGAAAATAACGAGTTGGAGAAGGAGATGAGACTATATATCAGAAACCAAAGAAAATTTAAGTGTTTGAGAGCGTTCAGAGAGACACTAAAGCTTGGACTAATACGACTTAATTGAGAAAAAAATTTAGGATCCCTTTATTTATAGAGGTTACATGGTCAGGCTAGGATACCGGGTTGAGCGTCCAATGATCGGGTATGGTCTTGGATCTTCCTTGATGGATCTTGTACGTGATACTCGAGTATTTTTCACCTACATTTCTTGTCTCGTTTGCCAGCTGGTCAACAAAGCTATCCCGAGGTGCGGGGTCGATGCATAGTTTGTACATGACATGCTTTGGCAAATTTGGCGATCTTGGTTTGTCAAAGCCTTCCCATACTTTCATCTTCCCAAGAGACAAAGACTAGTCGATTTCATCTATCACATGTTGAAGATAACACGTTATGGGTTGATTTAACCTTAGTACGATGGTCTAGATCAATTGAAGTGTTTAATTGTAAGGATCTTAGATTCCATAAGTGTTTTTTCTCCTTCGGAGCAAGTAAAATTTACCTTGTCTGAATCCCAGTTGAGAGGTACGGGGCTGTCTACTTACATGCCTGGTTGTCGAGGTTGCCTAGTTGTCTGGTCGTCTTTATTTGACTACTTATCCCCTAATTCTACCCTCTCATCCAAATAACATGGCACAAGTTATGGGTTCAGGTTAGGTGGCCATGTCCGTTATGCTATTTGACCACTCATCTCTTTAATACCATCCTCTTTAGATAAAAATGGCAAGAGTGGAGGATTCGAGAAAAAGTTGTCTTATTTAACTTGTCATAGTATCTAACCACGTAGTCCCTAATAACAGCATTGCACGAGAATGGGTTTGGGACAAGTGAATTTCACTAATGATAGTTGGCAAAATATATGTTAGATTCAATTCGATTTGTTATCTGTTTCAATTCAATCCAAAAAATTTGGATATCCATAATTCTAAAAATCAAAGTAAATACTAAAAATCATTATTCGTTAAATAATGAATCAAATCACAAATATTAAAATTTTAAAAGACGAATATCCGCTCTGTTCCGATATGCACATATATATATATATAGATCATTATATATATCTAATATGTATACTATTATATTTATATGTAAATTTTATGAATTTATAATAGTCATATATTTATTAAAATATTAGATTTTAACAAATTGATAATATTTTTAATGAAATACTGTCATTTTGAATTAATTTTGTATTTTGTCTATATTTTGTTATTTTTAAACTCTAAAGGAGCGAATTGGATATGCGGAACAAATACGGATTGAAAAAGTGACGATTCAGAATGGACGAAACAAATCATGGATATAGTATCTGCTCCATGCATATCCCTATATGACATAACGGTTTCCAACTCTACAATCATGAATGGAGAGATGATAATATTTACGACCTCTATAAGGATAATACGGTCACACTTTGTATGTATCTCCATTCAACAAATTATTTTAACTGCAATACGTTTAGTATTTTAAAAGGGAAAAATGCAAAAAAAACCTCCAAGTGACAAACAATTGCAAGATCAACGTCAATTTTAAAAAATTCAAAATAAATCTACAAGTGACAAAAATACAATATCAACCTCGATCTAAACAAATTACAAAATAAACCTCCAAGTGACAAAAATGCAATATCAACCTTGATTTTAAATGTTACAAAATAATGGTCTATCATATTATAAACCATCAATTTGAATCTCGGCGTTAACAAATCATAAATAATATTAACGGAAATCAAAACTATGTTGTTTTGTTGCCAAAAGGGTTAAACATAATAACATAATTATATATCATTATCGTCATCACCACCACCTTACCCATCCCATCCCATCCCATCCCATCCCATCAATGTTATTTTTATTTGATTTTGGTCTTTAATTTGATTTTAGAGAAAAAATATTTCCTTGTTGAGTTTCCAATTCATGTAACAAACTTAATATCCATCACCCTTTATGTCTTCCTCCTCAGCATGCATGTCAATTCTCCTTTTGAAGGTTTGCATCTATGGATCTCCACTTTTTCAAAATTCCAATGTCTCATCCAGGTTAATGTGGATTAAATATAAAATAATTAGATTGCATAGTTGGAATGTATATTGATTTTGGATTCTAGATTACATATTATATTTCTTAAACGTCTAAAATTTTATTTTAATTTCGGCAACAAAACGACGTAGTTGTTATCAGTTAATATTATTAATAGTGTTAACGCCGATGTTCAAATTAAGGTTTTTAATATGATAGAAGTTTATTTTGCAATTTTTTAGACCAAGGTTGATCTTGCATTGATTCGTTATTTAAAGGTTTATTTTACAGTTTTTGTAGATCGATGTTGATATTACATTTTTTTTACTAATTGAAAGTTTGTTTTTTGCATTTTTCCCATTTTAAAATAAAGAAAAATTAATGCATTGCGTTGCGGTTCATTTTCATGAGGGAAAATCATATTTGTCCACAACAAACTATGTTACACACCATTTTTTTGCTTTTTACATGTGGATTTTTTTTCCTTTCAATTTTTTAGAAAATTATTTTTTGTGTGAGTTAGTTTTATTAACTTTAGGCTCTGCGTATATGCGAGTTTATAATTTAAAATTTTTACAACCCTTAAAAAAAACTAAAAACAAAAAGGTAAATATAATATCTAATCACCCGTAAAAAAAAGAATAAGAAACAAAATATAACTTGGAATGATGAATATGGTGGAACAAATGCAGTATATAGCTTTGGAACAAAATATTGAACTTTTGATTTTTTTTTCTGTAACTGAGAGACTGCAAAATTATTTATATAAATGTAAAAAATTAGAATTCTTTTCATTTTAGGATTAGCAATTCTTTGTTTAATTTTCTTAATCTAGAAGAAAATATTAAGGGATTTTCTATTTTTCCTTTTTATTTATTAACATTTTTAGTGTAAATCTAAATTTTTTATTTTTTCTATTTGTTTAGTAGCATTACTTTTTAGGATTATGAATCAATTTTTATTTTTTCAAATTTTTAGTTTTTTCTTTTTTTTATTAACTTTAGATTTTATGATAAATTTATATTTTCTATTTTTCTTTTTTGCTTAGTAACATTTAGGGATAAATACAGACTTTTCTACGTGGACGAATTACATGGCAACACGTGTCGACAATGGCTTTTTTTGCAGGTACGGCCCCCTAGGTCAAAATGTGTCTTTCTTATGCCCAAGTAACCCATGCTTTTGCACTAGGCCTTGGAACCTACAGAACCAAGAGACTAGGCATTGACCACCAGCCCCTGGACTCCCCGTAGCTGACAGTGTAGGCCACACTATCAGATGCGAGGAGGTTAGGGATTGAGTGGCCAGGACTGGGAAGAATGCCCTCACAGGTTACTGGGAGCATGAGACTCGGAGACCAGACAACCCCGACGGCCTGATACCTGGTATCAAGGGATTCATGCCATGTAAGTAAATTACTTAGGCAGGAATAAACAGTTCAATTTAAGTAGTTTTCCCTCCAATAGGCAAATGAATATGTTTAAATCAATATCCATACTACTGACAACCTACGAATCATGCAATTAATGTCTTATGCTTACCTTTGATAGGTGAAAGTGACAACACGCAGATCATAGGGAAGAGCGATAGTATGGGAGATGTCCATTATGCGCCTAAACAGCTGTTTTCGAGTCGTACACTGAGAGAGATAGCAACGTAGAAGGGCTTGGTCTAGCAGCTGGCGAATATGGCCAAGGGAAGTAGGTGAGAAGTCAGACAAGTACTGGGTACGCGACTCATTCAACGGATCCAGAGTCCGACCTGATAACATGACAACTGAGGATCTGACCCGGTATGCCAACCCGGATCAGGTAAAACTATATAAATACTTCTCATTCTCCAACAGGAAGGGGGTTCAAGATTTTTTGATATTTTCTCTAGCTTGTTGAGATATTTCGTGCTAAACACTTCGCTCTCATTCATTTATGGGACTCTAATTCTCTTTCTCCGACCATTCTCCGGTCAGCTTCACGGTTGCTCCTAGACCGCTAAGTTCCTACAACCCAAACTCTTGCTTTATTCTCTTTTACCACAAAAGCCCATTATCTAAAATCCGTTTTGAATCCATCCTTTGTTTCGGACCCAATAGACATTTTTTCTTACAATGTTTTCCGATTACTCTTTTCGTTCTCCGATTTACCACTCCGTGATCTTTATTTATCGTTTTCTGACTTAGGCGTCAGAGAGCCTTCGGAAAACACATCCTAATCGTGTTCTTCGGACCTTGACGTCATTTCTCGTTTTGTAGGAGACTTACCCTTAGAGGACGAAAAATCCCCTAAACAGTAATTTTACCTTTTAGAATTAGAAATCGATTAAAAAATTATTTTATTGTTAATATTATGTAGCAAAATGTTTGTAATTTTTGTTACACGTGTCAAAATTTTATTGATTGATTTGACACATGTCGCGATCAAGTGAATTACTAATTTTAAAACTTTTAGCTTTATATATATATATATATATATATATATATATATATATATAGGGAAAACGATCTATTTCCCCCTCGGAACTATGATATAGCACCATTTCTACACACAGTTTAACCCTCATATTGGATCTCCACGAATTGAAATTCTCGATTTATTTTCCCACCGTTTGAAAGTTTTAAACTAATTTCCCCACAAACGTTGGTTTTATCGGTTTATAAACGAAAACCAAATTTTTCTAAACCTGGTTTATGACCTAAAGACGTTGATCTTAAAACCAGACCCGAATTTTCCCTTTTTATTTTTCTTTTTTATTTGTCCCTTTTCTTTAATAATTTTCTTCTCAGTGAAACACCACAACGAAAACGAAGAAGAAGAAGTCGTTGGCGATGCTCATAAATCGGTGATTTCATCATATGGGTGTTCTTATAGTCTCTCAAATTCACTTCTTTTTTTCTTTTCCAAGATTGCATGTTCATTATCGATCTGAAACGATGAAAGAGATGACGTTACCGTCTTCTTCGTCGGCGATGCTCAACTGGATTTCAATGGCAACTGGATTTCAATGGAGACTATAAGTGTTTTACCAAATTCAGTAATAAAAGATTATTCATCAACTTGCCACAACTTACAATGATTTAACCTAATTTCTAGCAACAGAAAGGAAAATCATAAGTAACAATTTCCTCAACCTGGGTAAATCCAAGTTTTGGCAGTCTCGGGATCAACTGCAACGAAAATCAAATAACCAATAAAGAGATTTAATAACTCAATTGCAATTCATAAAATTTGAAAAATCAAAATCAAATTCTCCAGACAACGAAATCTCAATAACCCCGAAAGAGATTTACTGGTAATATTTTTTCAACTCACTTCGACTTCTGCGACGATATGTATCGGAACCTTGGATCTTATTACAAAAAATCACTTGATTCTATCGGAACCTGAGATTTATTGATTTTTTTTGTTAATGGATATAGATTTGTGATTGTTCCACCGAAAGACAAATGCAAATTGGGATTCATCTTTAGTCTGCAAGTGAATGTAATGGGTTGTTCGAATTGACTATGGCTTCCGGTGAGACTTTCGTCGCCGAGAATGATGCATGCAAATGCGGATCCAACTGCTACTTGGGTGAAAAAGAAGTTGGGTGGTCAAGACTAGAGTGTAAGATTAATCTAAATAATCCACTTAAGCATTCCAATCTCTGATTAATAAGAACAGAAGCGGAAGCGTACCTGATGGATCCATTGCTAAGGTTCTGAAGTTTGGGAATGGTTCTTCCAAAGCGAACCCTGAATAGCTTTAGGTCTCTGTTGATGGGATGCAGAGAGTTTTCTGTATTTCTGATTAGGGTTGCTTTGGGGACCATAACCTTCTATTTATATAGAAACAATTTCTAATTCGGCCCTTCATCAAATTAGAAATTACTGAATGTATCCTCACATTAAATTTCCATAACACTTATGCCCCATAGTCTTTTATTTTATACTTAAGTAACCACATAAGTTTTGACTACTTTAAATAATGACCCTAACACATTGATAATACACGTGTGACCCCTAAATAATTCTTACAATCTCCCACTGGGTCACATATGTATCCAAAATTGTGTTAGACTTTATGAGCTCAAAATTGTCATTATGCAGCAGGGCATAAACAATCACGTCCATTGACTACAGAAATATAGGATCATGGCGGTCTTCGTTATAATAAAAATAACTAAACCTTCCATGGTCACTGAAATCAATATAGCCAAATGACATTGATCAATTATGAAAAGTGTGGCATGAAAATCACATGAAAAGTGATCAATACATGTCGATTTTCAACTGGTCCTACCTTATTGAGATCCTTTAACTTTATTGTACAAAGAGTAAACATAAAAACTTTATTTCTGATCAGAAAGGAAAATGTGCATAAACACAAACCAAAACATAAAACCCAAACCCAAATGAAAAACTCCCACTAATCCAAATGATCATCAAACACTAAAACACCCATTCGAGCAATATGCTCATGAAAGACCTTCGGTGGAATACCTTTAGTGAGAGGATCTGCTATCATGGAGTTTGTCCCTAAGTGTTCTATGGAAATCTCTCCACTTTGTACTCTGTCCTGAACAACCAGGAACTTAATTTCAATAAACTTAGACTTTGTCGCACTCCTATTTTTGTTTGAGTACTGAACCGCTGATTTATTGTCACAATACAACTTTAGTGGTCTTTCAATTCCTTCAAGAATTCGCAGCCCAGTGACAAAATTCCTCAGCCAAAGTCCATGATTGGATGCCTCAAAAACTGCTACAAATTCTGCTGCCATTGTGGAGGAAGCTACGAGTGATTGTTTCGCACTACGCCAAGAAATAGCTCCACCGGCCAACAGAAAAACAAAACCTAATGTAGACTTTCTACTATCTTGACATCCAGCAAAATCAGAATCAGAATATCCAATGATCTCCAAGTTATCTGATCTCTGATATGTGAGCATATAGTCCTTTGTTCTCTGCAGGTACCTCATGACCCTTTTGGCTGCTTTCCAATGGTCCAAACCTGGATTACTTAAGTATCTGCCCAAAACTCCAACAATGTACGCTAAATCTGGACGCGTACAAACTTGAGCATACATTAGACTCCCTACAGCCGACGCATAAGGAATCTTTTGCATCTCCTGAATTTCTAAATTTCCTTTAGGGCACTGACTGAGACAAAATTTGTCTCCTTTAGCGACTGGGGTGTCACCTGGTTTGCAATCATGCATGCCAAATCTCTTGAGTATTTTATCGATATAGCTCTTTTGAGACAATCCAAGAATTCCTCGAGTTCGATCTCGATGAATCTGGATTCCTAATACAAAAGATGCTTCACCAAGATCTTTCATCTCAAATTTTTCCTTAAGAAATTTCTTGGTCTCATGTAGCATGCCTATATCGTTAGTGGCTAGTAGTATGTCATCAACATACAATACCAGGAAAATGCATTTACTCCCACTGAATTTTTGATACACACAATCTTCAACCAAATTCACCTCAAAACCAAATGAGGTGATTACTTCATGAAACTTGTGGTACCATTGACGAGAAGCTTGTTTTAGTCCATAGATGGATTTATTTAACTTGCATACCATCTTCTTTGAATCACCTAATACAAAGTTTTCTGGTTGCTCCATATATATCATCTCATCAATGTTTCCATTGAGAAACGCTGTCTTGACATCCATTTGATGAAGCTCTAAGTCATAATGTGCAACAAGGGCCATGATTATCCTAAAAGAATCCTTTGATGAGACTGGAGAAAAGGTTTCTTTGTAGTCAATCCCTTCTTTCTGAGTATAGCCTTTAGCTACTAGACGAGCCTTATACCTTTCCACATTACCATTTGAATCCATTTTAGTCTTAAAAATCCATTTGCAACCAATGGGTTTCTTTCCTTCTGGTAATTGGACAAGGTCCCAAACCTTATTGTCTAGCATTGACTTATACTCTTCTTCACTAGCTTTGACCCACTTATCTGAATTGGAACTACTCATGGCCTCACGGAAGTTGATAGGATCATCTTCCAACTGAGTTTGATTTTCCTCTTGTTCCATAAGAAACACTATGTAATCATCCGGAATAGCGCTTCTCCTTTCTCTAGTGGATCGCCGCAAAGGCACTTGTTCTTGTTGCACTAGTTCCAGAGGATTTTGAATTTGACCTTCATGTTCGATAACATTGTCATCTTCATTTAGAGGAAGGGTTTCAGTATCAACTTGAGGTTCCAAATTTGCTTTATCCAAAGCAACTATATGAATCGGTATAGAACCTAAATTCGATTCTTCCTCAAAGATGATGTCTTTAACTTCATTTCTCCCCCCAAATTTAACATCCTCAAAGAACGTAGCTGTTCCCGTCTCAAAAATATTCTTATGTTTGGGATCATAAAACTTATAGCCCCTAGATCGCTCAGAATAACCAACAAAGTAACTGCTCACAGTTCTGGAGTCCAATTTCTTTTCAAACGGCCTATAAGGCCTAGCCTCAGCTGGACATCCCCAAATGTGAAAATGCTTTAAACTAGGTTTTCTGCCAGTCCAAAGCTCATAAGGTGTTTTTGCAGTTGCTTTAGTTGGCACTCTATTAAGAATGTAAGCTGCAGTCTTTAGTGCCTCTCCCCAGAGTGATTCAGGTAAGGTGGAATGACTGATCATACTCCTCACCATATCCTTAAGAGTGCGGTTGCGTCTTTCTGACACACCATTCATGCTGGGAGACCCAGGCATGGTGTATTGTGGGACAATTCCACACTCCTCTAGATATCTGGCAAATGGTCCTGGACGTTGTTCACCTGAACCGTCATACCGACCGTAATATTCACCACCACGATCAGATCTGACAGATTTTATCCTTCGCTCAAGTTGGTTCTCAACTTCAACCTTAAATTTCTTGAACACGTCCACAGACTCTGACTTTTCATGAATAAGAAATAAGTATGCATATCGAGAGTAATTGTAACATCCCGGTTTCTTGTATATGCGGAGAGGCTTATAAGAATTGATTTGGCTACCTATGTCACCAAAGTGCACTTACCTTTTCCGATCACTTGCCCGAAAGAACTCCAGAGTTAAGGGTGCTTGGGCTGGAGTAGTCTAAGGATGGGTGACCTTCCGGGAAGTGATTCGCGGTAGCGTGTGAGTGAGGACAAAACACGGGGAAAGGTCACGTGGTGATTGCAGGGTCAGTAAACAAGTATTACAAGCCTCCCGGACTAACGCACCGGCCGTCGGACCAGGGTGGGGCCCACGTGCCGGGAGAGGGCATGGGGCCCAGGTAGGGGCGGTCGGGGCGTTATAAGTGGTATCAGAGCCGAACCCAAACACGTGTGTGAAGTCAGGTGGGCTCACACCGTCTAGGGTGACGATCCTGGTGCGCAACGAGGACGTTGCGCTCTGTGAGTGGGGGTGATTGTAACATCCCGGTTTCTTGTATATGCGGAGAGGCTTATAAGAATTGATTTGGCTACCTATGTCACCAAAGTGCACTTACCTTTTCCGATCACTTGCCCGAAAGAACTCCAGAGTTAAGGGTGCTTGGGCTGGAGTAGTCTAAGGATGGGTGACCTTCCGGGAAGTGATTCGCGGTAGCGTGTGAGTGAGGACAAAACACGGGGAAAGGTCACGTGGTGATTGCAGGGTCAGTAAACAAGTATTACAAGCCTCCCGGACTAACGCACCGGCCGTCGGACCAGGGTGGGGCCCACGTGCCGGGAGAGGGCATGGGGCCCAGGTAGGGGCGGTCGGGGCGTTATAGTAATCGTCTATGAAAGATATAAAATATTGTTGACCGTTCCAAGATGCCGTAGGGAATGGTCCACAAATATCCGTATGTATCAACTCAAGAACTTCTGTAGCTCTGTATGCACCTAATTTCTTTTGTTTAGTCTGTTTTCCTTTAATGCAATCCACACAGACATCACAATTTGTGAAGTCAACAGAACCCAATATACCATCCGACACAAGTCGCTCAATTCTATTTTTAGAGATGTGACCTAAGCGTTTGTGCCACAGAGTTCCTGAACTTGCATTTTCGAATTTTTGTTTAGTACCCCTCGATTCAACACTTAAACTTTCATCATGAGAAGTTAGAGTGTCAAGCATATAAAGACTGTGATTATCCATAAGTGTACCAGTTCCAATTAAAACTGAATTTAAAGACATAGTAGCTTTTCCACGCTCAGTTAGACAAGAATAACCAAATTTGTCTAAATAAGGACCAGAAACCAAATTCCGTCTAAATGACGGTGCAACAAAAGTGTCTTTCAAATCCAAAAAACGACCAGTACTAAAAAACAATCTAAAATGCGCAATTGCCTCCACATCCACCGGAAATCCATTAGCCACATGAATGCATCTTTCAGCTTCAGTTGGTTTTCGGTAGCTCAGGCAACCCTGCAATGAAACACTGATGTTAGTAGTTGCACCTGAATCTAACCACCAAGTGTTTCTGGGTACTTCAACTAAGTTCACTTCAGAACAGACCATAGCAAGGAACATACCTTTCTTTCCACGCCAAGCGTGGTACTTTTGGCAGTCCTTCTTGATGTGTCCAGCTTTCTTGCAAAAGAAGCATGTATCTTCAACCTTAGTCTGCTTCTTTTGAGATGGACCTTTAGCAGCATCATTCTTAACAACCTCAATTTTCCTTCTCTTGCCCTGACCCTTAGAGGTGTTAACCATATGAGCACTTTCAGACCTTTCTTGTTTCATCCTATTCTCCTCATTCACACAATATGAAATGAGCTCATTAAGAGACCATTTCTCCTTCTGTGTGTTGTAACTGGATTTCAATTGATTGAATTGAGGAGGGAGAGAGTTCAAGACAAAAAATATGAGCACTTCTTCTGGAAGCTCAGTCTTGAGAGTCTTAAGTTTTGAAACAATGTTGGACATTTCCAAAATGTACTCCCTTATGTTTCCTTTGCCGTGATACCTCATGGTACTAAAGCGATACAGAAGCGTACTTATTTCTGCTTTATCGCTACTTGCAAAACGCAAGTCCATCTCAGCAAGGAACTGTTTGAGGTCTTTGATCGCCTCATCACCTCTAAAGGTTGATGGTATGGTGTCCATAATGATCATTAAACCAATACGATTAGAACGTTCCCACTTCTCATAAACAGCCTTATACTCAGCAGTGCTGGTGTCTGTAGGAGAAGTAGGTTGTTCCATCCTTAACGCAAGGTCAAGATCCATACACCCAAGGACAATCTTAACTTTACTTTTCCATTCCTTGTAGTTGGAACCAGTAAGTGTTGGAATTGAACCTAAGTTTGCAGATACTGTAGTGAAATTTGCTGAAAAACAAAAAACAATCCTTAATTAGTAACTCATTACTTAATTGAAGATAAATCAATAATAAATTATAAATGATTGTGCAATCCATCTCAAGATACCAAGTGCAACATTAATATCAAGTCTTTGGACAGTAATATTAATTGCTAGCGATACTCTTGTTGTAATGATCAAACATTGAAAATAATGCATGATGAATAATAAACCTATCTTTGGATCGATTTATCATTCACATGTTTATCCTTATAATTGTCACATGTTTATCATCACATGTATGTATGTAATCCGGCCAAATATAAATCTACCTTTGGGTCGATTTAATATTCTCATGAAAATACATACACACAACATTTAATACTATTCATGAAAAAATATCCACAATAAATGTTACTTTGGCAACATATTGCATCAATAAATCCAATTCAAATATTAAACTTGTACAATCAAAATTATATATTGTTTTAAATCTTAATTGTATTCTTGCTCAGACATATATGTAGAAGTCTGGGGGCTCCATGTGCAAGAATATGACAGCAGCAAAGTGGTTTAAGGCAAGCTGGAAGGGGTTGCCCAAATAACGCAACCAGGGTTCGAATCCCATTTGATGTGTTTTTCATTTTAATTAAAAAAACGAATTGGGCCTTAGCAACTCTGTTTAAATAAGGACCCAACGGCGAAACGGGCCTAATCAAACAAGAGCCCAGCTGCCGATCCACATGGATATGAAACCCACGTTTCATTAAACCTAATGGCGAATTTAATAATATTGGGCCCACCGAAAATGAAACTTGTATTTCATTAAATCAGATCCAGAAAATTACTAAAACGTCCCTTTCTTCAACCTGAGCGGGTTTCAGATGAAACCCTAAACACAGATGAACACAGCCGCCATGGCTAATCTCTAACCCGAGATTTGCTCCAAAAAAAAAAAATATATATATATATATATATATATATAAAAATCGGAAACTTTAAACCTTAGATCTGAAAACTTAACCTTATGAGCAAAAAACGTTATAGACTTTATACCGATTCTAATCCAAAAAATTGCTCCCAAAAATTCCGAAAATATTTGTCAAAATTTCCAGAAAACAAACCGTATGAGCAATAATCTAGATTCGGATTTTTCATTAAACTTTATTTTAGATCTAAGATCTAAACATGCAAAACTTAAACCACAGATTCCAGAATACTTAATCTAAACATGAACCTTAAGAAAAAAAATAGATTCAACAATCTGAATTTTTCACCAAATAAATAAATCCGAATTTTAATCATATTAACTTTGATTATCAAACAGAAACTGAACATGGTGCTCTGATACCAATTGTAAGATTAATCTAAATAATCCACTTAAGCATGCCAGTCTCTGATTAATAAGAACAGAAGCGGAAGCGTACCTGATGGATCCATTGCTAAGGTTCTGAAGTTTGGGAATGGTTCTTCCAAAGCGAACCCTGAATAGCTTTAGGTCTCTGTTGATGGGATGCAGAGAGTTTTCTGTATTTCTGATTAGGGTTGCTTTGGGGACCATAACCTTCTATTTATATAGAAACAATTTCTAATTCGGCCCTTCATCAAATTAGAAATTACTGAATGTATCCTCACATTAAATTTCCATAACACTTATGCCCCATAGTCTTTTATTTTATACTTAAGTAACCACATAAGTTTTGACTACTTTAAATAATGACCCTAACACATTGATAATACACGTGTGACAAGACTAGAGAAGAAGACGAAGAGAGATGCGAGATGGTAAGAAGAGAGATTAAGAAGAAAGAAGAAGAGGACCATGGTAATGGATGGATGATAAGAGAGTGGAGAGAGAGAGGATAAGGCAGAGTTTGGGGAAGATTAGATCGGGAAGAAGAAATAAAAAAAAAAATTAAAAAGTTTTTAGGGGTTTAAATTAGATTATCGGGTGGTTGGGGATAATTGTTGGTTAATTCCTTCAAATTGGGTTGTAATTGGTTAAATGTTGGTTTTGTTTCGTATTAGATTGGTTAAAAGTGGATTGTTATACAGTAAACCGACAGTAATTATGGTCTATGGAGAAACTGATTTCGAATTTTTATATTGTCGTGAAACTGATTTCGAACTTTTAAACTGTGGGGAAATAAATCTGGAACTTTCAATTCGTGGGGATCCAATACGAGGGTCAAACTTTATGTAGAAATGGTGCTATATCATAGTTTCGAGAGGGGAAATAAATCGTTCTCCCATATATATATATATATATATATATATATATATATATATATATATATACATTTTTATTCGGAAAACAAAATATTTCAGCAACCCAAAATGTTGGAAAAACAAATCAATCAAACTTTAGTAATCAATCAAAATTTTGCAAAATGCATAAAAGGAAATAATGGAAACATGAGATACTCTTCTCTAGGGCTGGCATATTTCCCGAACCAAACCGAATAATGTTATTTGGTTTGGTTTCGGATAACCCGAATAACCTAAATGAATACATTATTAAATTAAGGGAAAACGACGTATTTCCACCTCATAAGTATGATATAGGTGTAGATCTATCCAAAATTTGGACCTCGACACGGATCCCCTTAATTCAAAAGTTTCAGACGTATTTTCCCCCTATTTGAAACATCGAAACCTATTTACACACAAGTCTCGGATTTAATGGTTTACGACTTAAACCAGACTCAAAATCACGTAAACCACATAGACCGATCACGTAGATAGAATTTAAAACCCGACCCGAGATGAATCCGACCCCTAAACCCGAACCGACGCGATTCAAAATCATAATATCCCCAAATCTCCTGATGAACCCTAGAATTTTTTTCGCAAAATTCCTCTCTTCCCAATTTGTGTGATTGTGAGTTTGTAATGCATATGGAGCTTCGAGTTCTACATCAGGGGGTCGAGGAAGAGGACGATTTGTGGATGTGCCGAGAATATGTTGGTGTGGTGAATCAGTTGTGGCCAGAATTTCGAAGTCCGAGTTTAATCCGTATCGGAGATAGTACCGGTGTGAGTTTGCTGTATAGCAAAAGATAACTGCCATTTCTTTGTTTGCCATTGTTAAATTCGATGGTGTTGATTCAAATTTTGATTGTCCATGTAGCTAAGCAATGATAACCACATTTTCAAGTGGGTTGATGAGGATTTAGGGAATGAGATTGAGGCGTTAGCGTTTCGAACCAGAAGACTTGAACAAGAGTTGAAACAAATCACAACTGTTTCTATGGAGGCAGAGAAGGAAAAGTTTGATAAGATCCAAATGAAGATGGAGAAAGACATTTTCGAAAGAGTGGAAGATGTGTTAGTTGAAGGCAAATCCGAGATGAAGAAAATGATGTGTCTTATGTGTTTAGGATGTGTGATCATTGTGGTTTACATTGTGTTTTTGTTGGTGTTATGTTCTCTTGTTCTTTGTTGCAATTTGTCTTTCTTTGTTGCAATTAGTTAATTGGTTGTTGTCTTTAAGAAACATATGTTCTCTTGTTCTTTATGTTAATTTATGGAATAAAAAACAATGTCATTAAAAACCTGGATAGTAGCTACATTGATGATTAAAAACATACTGAAATTGGTCCAAAACAAGTACACTAAAACAGGTCCATAACAACCATAACAAACAACTAAGAAATTGGTCCAAAGGCAGTCTTAAAGTAGACTAAAACAGGTCCATAACCGCAACAAACAACTGGTCCAAAGGTCAGTGTTCAATTCCCTTCTTGAGTAAGAACTCCTTGTGAAGACTCAACATGAGATGATGGTTCACCTAAAGCCAAAACACCCTGCAAAAATCAAAGACCAAGAGACATTACCATATGAAAGATTAGAGAACAAGAAACATGACCATATACATACGAAAGAAAGAAGGAAGAATAGACAAACCTGAGATGATTTCTTCTTCGTATGGTAACGTGAGTTGTGATTTGCGGATCCACAAATGCCGCAATGCATTGTCCTCTTCAACAATTTCTCCTTCTTCTTCGATGGAGATTCATTGGTTCCTTTCTTCCTTTTTTTATCAGCCTTAGTCACCCTTTTTCCGGCCCGGCATGTCTGGCACGACAGGTTGAACAATTGGTGGCTCGTCTCCAACTGGCCAAAACCTAGATCCTCTAATTGGAACAAGGCCTTCTTTATAAATCATCCTCCATTTATGGGTTCTAAACCAATAGCAAACATAATCCTGAGCTTCTATTCCCTTCTTGAGCATCACTCTGTATGCATGCTCACAAGGAATTCATGTGATTTACCATCTTCTGCAGGTACAAGTCATGGTCGCCAAGTTGACTCGATAAGAACATCCATTGAGTTTAGATTCCCATTGCTTGTTGGTGGAAGGTTTAACAATGCATGCAGCAGCATCCTCATGCAACTCAGCGAGATATTTACTCACATATGGAGTGCATATGCCTTCGTGGTTAGTGGATTTGCAATCTCTCGTGGCTATACGAACCATTGCAAATCTTGCAATGGTCTCCAGCATCGGGACTAAATCCTTGTACGTGGCTTTACTTGAAAAACAGTGAACCATACATCATAAAAACATAGCCATTATGATTCATCATAAGAAAAAATGAATCATACCTATTGAGTTGTTGAATGATTATGTGAAGTTGTTTTGCACATCCTCATAACACGGTCCAAGCTTGAAGAATGCCCTGCACCAAGTCTCTGGCTTTGTTTTCATCAAATCAGTGTAAAGAGATTCATCGTATAGAGCCTTATCTTCCACAAGTTTTCTTTGTAATTCGCCTCATTGTAGCTCCAAGCTAGACACCAAATCAAGGGCTTAAGCTCATGCTTCTTTCCATGCCATTTTTTCAGGTTCATGTAGATGTGTCTCACACACATTCTATGCTCAATCTTAGGGAGCTCAGCCTTAACAACATTGATCAAGCCCTACATAAAACATTAGTTAAGAAACGTATGGACACAAATAAGTAAAAACATAACACAATATTTACCTTTTGACGATCATATATCAAAATGTATCCATCACCATCTTCTAGTCCTAAATCATGCTTGATCTTCTTAAAGAACCATGACCAGTTATCTGTGTTCTCCTATTGTACTATAGCCCATGCAATTGGATAGATACGGTTATCCGCATCTCGACCATTAGCAACAAACAACGCACTTTTCTGAACATATTTCAAGAAGCACCCATCAACTCCTATAAGAGGCCTACAATGGTCTTTCCATGACCTTATGAGGTTGTCAAAACATACATAGAACCTCTGCAAGACATGTAATCCTTCCTAATTTATCACGCAGTCAACCTCCACAGGAGATCCAGGGTTTGATGCCTCTATCTCTGCTGCATAATCACGGAGTCGTGCAAACTGCTGAGCATACTCTCTTTCAATCCATCTCACTGATTTATTCCTAGCATGTTGGCATTGATTTCGTGTCACGTATATCTTCCATGTCTGCATAACAATTTCTTCATTCTTCATTGGCATATAGTAATCTGGCTCTTCACGGATCTTATCAAGAAACAAACGGGCAATTTATGGGAGTTTTACCATCTCAAAAGTTCCATTCGGAACACATGTATGATCCGACTTGAAATCTACCACATGCCACCTAGTAGACTTTCCAAAATTTAAGCTATATATACGCCATGAACAACCTTTGCCTTCACAGTTAAACCCAATCTTCTTATTGTCATACCTCACTGCTTTAGATTCCGACCAGTACGCAAAGCATAGTCCAATACATCTTCCTTAAACGCGATTTCGTTGATGAAGAGTTGTCCTAAGTACAAGTTCCCATTTCCTCTACTCATTATGTCCCGCCTATTAGCTATCTCTTCATTTCCATCATCATCGTCAGGATCCGGATAGTCATCATGCTTGATGGAAGGCTCGTCTTCAGACTGAGATATGGCTGACTCGAGGTTGAACTCCTCACGCTCACCTCGATCTTCACCGTCATAGTCGACATCAGGTGGAATATCTTCCACATATGGAGGCACATTATGATACTCAACAATCGACATTACAGCCTACATGAAAAATTGACATATATGAAAAAAAAATCGAATTTCAAATCTCGAAATCCAAAACTGATTTCAAAATCCCGAAATACGAAACCCTCAACACAAACTGAATCGAAATCAAGGTGGAACATACCTTTGTCGAGTGAGAGATGAGGATTCAATTTCAATAGTTTGCGATTTAGGGTTCTTCGTTTTCTGAATTGGGGATTTTTTTTGCGAAGGTATTGATTAACCAGTCTGGGTATTTCTTTAATCGGGTCAAATGTGGTTAATATCTTTAATCGGATCAATAAACCAGTTTAGTTCATATTTTAAATGGTTAAGTATCATTCGGTAAGCAGTAAACCGATATAAATCATGGTATGTGTGATTTAACGCTTCGAACTTCTATTTTGTGTGTAAATACGTATGAAACTTTCAAATATGGGGGAAATACGTCTGAAACTTTTGAATTGGGGGGATCTGTGTCGAGGTCCAAACTTCGGATGGATCTACACCTTTATCATATTTCTGAGGTGGAAATACGTTGTTTTTCCTTACTATTATTCGGTTTTTGGTTCGGTACGGTTTATTAACCGAATACCAAATTAACCGATTGGATAACCGAATTAAAACCCAACCCATATAAGGTATGTCTACATACCATATAATTTACTATTACGAAACCAAGTTATTTTATATTGGTTTTTTTTTGGAGTGAATATGTAAGTTGAAAGTCTTAAACCATGATGCCTTCTTTGGAAAATATGAAAAGAATATTTGTGATCTTCCATTGTTAAGGAACGCATAATTAGCACTTGAAACTAAATTAATATAGAACTGAATTGTTTAGCAAAAGTAGGGTAGTTTATCGTGTGAATTTTTATACTTGAGAAAAGTACCTTCGTGCCATGTGTCCATAGATTGTTCTCTCTTCGAACGTGAGTTGAATCACTAAGCCATTGAATTTTTTTTTTTTTTTGTCGAGTTGGAAGTGGAAAACAAAGGCAAAACTATGGTTTTGGAGATGATTTTAACAACCATAATAATCTTGAAAATGTTTCTTCTTCTTTCTTTGTTCAATTTTTTGGTTAAATATTTTTTCACAATCGTCAAACTTTTTATTCTTATTTAAAATTAACCGTATTCTCTGAAATAATCAAAATTACACAAAATTGATTCTAATTCGGTTATTATTTATAAAACCCGAAAACCGAACTAAACTGAAATAGAATTTAATCTCGAATACGATCTAATACTTTAAAACAAAAAAATCCGAAAACCAAAAAACCCGAACCAAATCGAACTAATTAACCGAATGCCCACCCCTACTATTCTCTTACAAAGGAGGAAACAAAGCATGTCCATTCTTTATTTGATGAAAAAAAGGAAAAACAAAATAAATTATAGAAGAATTGGTTAGTCAAACATTTAATATTTGTTTGGTCTCTTTGCTCGGTTTGGTCATTGGTTTAATGTCTGATCAATTGATGTCTCATCAGTGGATAGAGCTGTCAAATGGGAGGGTTGTCTATGGAAAAATTCAGTCCATATCAATACGGATGAACCATGGTCATACCTAAATACGAGACAGTCTAATTGAGCTAAGACCGCACACACATCAGACAAAAACGGACTAGACCGACATGCCCAAATACTTAAAAATTTAGAGTTAAATCAATTTGGTAAAAAATTAGAATTCTCTCTCTTCGTCGTCTTCGAGACCCTTTGCTCGAGACATTTTTTCTTGCAGAGAATCTGTAGCTATGAGCCTCTACTTTATTCAGATCCGGCAGAATTCAGTACTATTGTAGATAACCCTGAAAAGATCTCGAATTCGAACCTCAGGTCAGTGTTTTTTCCGTTTACTATGTTTCAGGGATTTGGATTTACTCAAAAAATGATACTTTTTGCTCCAAGATTTAGCAGTTCATGAGTTGGATTGAAATCTTCTATGAATCCCTTGTAGAAAACATGTGCAGATATGATCATTTAACAATGGCTGTTTTTATGGTACTGTGTCAGGTGCGAGGTAGAGGAGGAGGAGGAGGAGAAGAAGAAGAAGAAAGGGACATCATCACCATCACCATCACCATCACCATCAGTCGTTTTCTTTTCCATTGCTCTGCTTTTACTTGCTCTATCTAGCTGTTCATCAGGTTCTTGTTCTTCAATCTCTTCAAATGCTCTAGATTCAACGTCATCACTTTTAGTCTCTACTTGTGAAACTTTCTTCTCCATCACTTCTTCGTTACTTTCTTGTTCTATAATGTCCTTACTTGTGAATCTTTTGAATCTTATAGTACAATTATGTCCTGAATCACTTTATGGCTGAAACACTTTTAGTCTCTACTTGTGAATCTTTTGAATCTGTCTTGTTCAATCTGTTGAATCTTTTCCAAGTTATCATCCTCAATTTGAGTTTTTTCTTCACCCAAACCTCCACTGCCAGTGGATAACCATATAAATGGTCGACGCTAACTAACAACAGCCCCGTAGTTGGTTTCTCACCGCCGGATTACGATTTCTCTACCTCCGGCGATCGACTCTCACGGTTCCGGATAACATCCTCCCGGGTAAACTCTTCTTCCCTTTATATTCCCGAGATTCAGACAAATTTATTCATTCAGAAAACATATGTGATTTCTATTTTCTGTGGTCGAATTCGACTCCCGTGGTTTCATCTTTGAAGTGATGATATCGGAAATCCAAATTCTTGTATAGGAAGCTCAGAGGATAGTAGCATCGCTTAGATCAGTTTCAGGGTTGGTCTTCGATTCCGTTCTGGTTCATTGACTTAATGATCCATATACTCTATTTGTGCTTCTCTGTAGAAATCATTGATTTTGTTATTACAAGATCTTACAAAGTCTCAATTTGTGTTTCCAGTTGCTCTAATGATCCATTACTCAATTCATTGTTGGAGACTCTGCTTCTCTTATACACTGTTTTTTTTTTTCAGGTGCTTTGGTCTTCCTCTTTTGGTCATGGACACCACAGAGCAAGCAGCAAACAAAGAGGTTACAAAGATTGAAAGTGATGACATTTCATCGGTCGAGATCAAAGTGTTGTTGTTCGCCAGAGCGCGTGAGCTAACTGGCGTGCCCGATCTAACACTGAAGATGCCTTCAGGTAGTACAACAAAGAAATGTATGGACGAGTTGGTGATCAAGTTTCCAAGGTTAGAAGAGGTACGCGGCTGCGTGGTTCTTGCTTTGAACGAGGAATATACAACGGATTCCGCCATTGTTAAACACAGAGATGAGTTAGCTATTATACCTCCAATAAGTGGCGGCTAATGCATTTGCAAATGTAAATCCTGTTATTGGCAATTATCTAAAATGTAACCGTTAAAGATTTGAAAACTCGTTCTAAACAACACAGAGATATCTGTCTTTTAAGAAAAAAAGGTTACATCAGTTCTACTAAACTTCCAGTTTGATGTGTTTCTCTTTTTCCTGTGGATCATAAATCACAACTTCGACATCTTGATCTCGTTCTTTCTTTTAGGGATGAACCACGAGATCGATCACCATTAACCGTACTACCAAAAAGAAGGAAAGTGTGATCACTAGTTCAGTAGCGACGTGGTCTTGAATGGTTGATATCTAATGCCGAACCCAGAACCCTTCTACTGTACTCCAAACTGGCTCCATTCGATTGCGTAGATACTCCTGGCGGAGGTGGCTCTGCGAAAAATTGCAAAAACAGACCAAAGCACATTAATAAGTCTCATGCTTCCAAAGACCATTTAGACTGACGGAAAGGATCCTTTTTCGTAAGAAGATGTATTGCTTTTGTAATCTATGCTGAATTCGGCAAAGAAGCAGCATAATTCCCACAAATCAGCAGCCAAACTAATGTTACATTGAGACAGACATCTAGACAATAAGTCTCATACTTTGAAAGACGATTTATATTGAGCAGAAGGTTCCTTTTTTCATAAGAAGATGTATTGATTTCATAATCTATGCTGAATTTAGCAAAGAAGCAGCTTAGCTCTCACAACTCAGCAGCCAAACTAATGCTACACTGAGACAGACATCTAGACAATAAGTCTCATACTTTGAAAGACGATTTAGATTGAGCAGAAGGTTCCTTTTTCTCATAAGAAAGATGTATTGATTTCATAATCTATATGCAGAATTTATCAAAGAAGCAGCTTAACTCTCACAAATCAGCAGCCAAACACTACTGCTACACTGAGACAGACATCTAGACAATAAGTCTCATACTTCGAAAGACGATTTAGATTGAGCAGAAGGTTCCTTTGTTCATAAGAAAGATGTCTTGATTTCATAATCTATATGCTGAATTTAGCAAAGAATCAGCTTAACTCTCACAAATCAGCAGCCAAACACTAATGCTACACTGAGACATTACTTGTGTGAATGCTTTAAGCTTTTCGTATCTACTTGTTTATTCCATGAATCAAGAGGGATTAAGGAACAGAGAACAAACCTTGAGTGTAATCCAGAGGCAGAGGAGAAGGTGGAGAAAACAATTGTGACGAGAATCTCTCCGAATGATGATGAGCTCTATCCGAATGCTCGAGAGACAGTGACTGAGGTCTTGTCCTGGGACCAGAATTTGCCGATGATTTGTCCTGTCCAGATATCTAAACTATCCAGCAAAATCAGCACCACAAATTCAAACAGCGATTATCAGAGGTAAGAAAAAAAGGAGACTCACGGCGAATTTCAGAGTTCTGTTGTGAAGAGAAACAAGACCGGAGAAGAGCTTGACGGCGTAATCGGCGATCTCTTCAGTCTCATACTCGGCGAATGCAAAGCCTTTTGGTTTATCGGTTTCTTTATCTCGAGGAATGTGTAGATCGATAACTCTTCCAGCTTGAATCAAGATATCATACAAAACCCTATCGCTTACTCTCTCGTCTACGTTCCCTGATTGAAAATCAAATTTTCGGGAAAAAACTGATTCAAAATTCATCCGCAGTTTCGACAAATTTCTCAGATCAATGGAAATGTTTGAAGGAAAACTTACCTACGTAGACGGTACAATTGGAGTTCCCGGACATGGAAGCTACTTCTTGGATCAGAACAATGGAAACCCTAAAGTGAGAAGATGAAGAAGCTTCGTTTCCGTGAATAATTGAAATTGAGAAGAAAGAGAAGGAGAAGGAGAAGGAGAAGGAGAAGAAGAAGAAGAAGAAGCTTCAAGAATCAAGAGGGGCCGAATTGTAATTTCCATGAAAATTTGAGAAAAATGGAATTCGGTCTAGTGGTTTCGGTTTTATTCGACCCTACCGGTAAATCCGAATACCGACGAATAAGAATTCCCCGCGAAGCCTGGCACGACAATCTTAGCATAAGTAATCAATATAATGGAAGTAATCAATATAATGGAAGAATATTTAAAAAAAAAATACAAAAGCTTATCTGATATTCTGAGATATATATATTTCATCAGAATTGGATTTCGTCGAAATAAATCTGGAGCGGAAATACATTTATGGTGTTGGTTTGTGGTGGTTGTTCTTATGATTTTCAATCTCTTTTTAGTTTTTTTGAATTTAGGTCGAGTAATCGTTTAGGTTTTAAAAATTTGGGTTACTAGTTTGATTTACGAAGAGGCATGCGCCAGATGTACATATCTTCATATATGTTGACGGTGTGGCATATCTACTTTTGTTGTTGTTTTCGTAATTGAGTAGCGTCTCCATCCTTGCCGCCGTTTCACCGGATTTTTACAAAAAAAAAATCTCTTCTTCTAGGGTTTTAATTTTCCGAATAGTAGTTAGATGTTGAGTTTTTTTAGTAATCTCTTGTCTTCGATCGTTTTTGAAGCTTTGTAATGGGATCTAAAACTGGGTTTCAATATGACAAAACTTATTTTCAGCAAAGAGTTTCGCTAAGTTTTATACATTTTCTGTAGCGGTTTATCTTTTTCATCGATGGACTCTGTGTTTAAGAAAGTGCGCTTGAGGCGCGCCTAGGCGCGAGGCGAGGTGAGGCTCTGGCTGATGAGCCTTAGATTGTTGGGGCGAGAAGTTTTCGCAAAAGCGTGATGTCGCCTTGAGTTGAAGCGTTAGGATCGCCTAGGTGTGCCTCATAGAAAAAGGTAAATTTCCATAAAAACTTGATTTGCAATTATATTTTTGGGTTTTCAATAATTAGTTGTGTGATTCTCTGTGCCATATATACTTAAATCCAAAAAATTACGCCTCAACTCTTCTTCTTCCTCACATCACTTTAAAGTTCAAACTTTTTCTTCATCTTCATTCAACTTTTCACTCTCTACTACATTATCTCTACTTCTTACTCTTTTTTCACCATGTCTAATCCAGTAGCTAAGGCCATTGATCCAGCAAGGAAATATGCAATTGCTCAAGCTGTTTCTGGTTGTTGGCATTATAACTTTTGTGATAAAATCACAAATGGTGGAGTTTAACGTATAAAACAACACTTGGCTGGCGGTTTCAGGAATGCGACAGCATGTACTAAAGTTCCATATCACGTGATAGAAGAAGTAAGAATGTTTATGACCAAAAAGTTGGAGGCAAAAACTACTACTTAAATGATGCCATCAATCCCTCAACAACAAGATAATTATGATTATGAGGAAGAAGTTGAACTTCAGCCTAATAATTTCAAAGGTAAAGGAAGTCGTCATAATCTGAAAAAATGCAAAGGTCCAATGGACAAATTCCAACGGTAAAGGCTGCAATTAAGAGTTGCATCTTCATGAATGGCTACATTTACAGTCATAGTTCGCTTGTGAATATGATGAGAAGATTCACAAAGCAAAGAAATCTGCATAGACCAGCACTTATTCGATTTGCGACATCGTTTATCACGCTTGCACAATATAACCGGCAGAATAATAATCTGAGGACTTTGGTCACTTCTCAAGATTGGAATGATTCTAAATGGCCCAAGGAGGCAAGAGCAAGGAAAGTGAGACAAATCATTATGCAAGACAGTTTTTGGAGGAATGTGCTTTATGCACTTAAGTTGGTCGGGCCTCTAGTTAAAGTGCTTAGAATGGTTGACGCAAAGAAGAAACCACCTATGGGATATATCTATGAAGCCATGGATAGGGTTAAAGAAGCCAATGCTACTACCTTTAACCATAGAAAAGATGAATACAAGCAAGCATTTAAGATCATTGATGACCGATGTTATTGTCAACTCCATCACCCTTTACATGCTGTTGTATGTTTTTTGAATCCCGAATTTCAGTATCTACATCCTACTGAGGTTAAATGTGAAGAAGTTGTGCAAGGTTTATATAAATGCATTGGAAGGATGGTTCCTGATGTTGCTATTCAAGACAAGATTTCTCACGACTTGGATAAATTTAAAAGTGCTTCAGGACTCTTTGGTCATCCCATGGCAATTCGACAAAGGACTACAAAATCACCAGGTAATTACTTGACTTTATCGTGTTGTTAATTTGTTAAACAATTAACACAACTTGCCTTGACAATGTTAAACAATATGCAGCTGATTGGTGGTCTTGTTATGGAGCGTATACTCCAAAACTTACAGAATTTGACATAAAAGTTCTTAGTCTCACTTGTAGTGCGACAGGATGTGAGAGAAATTGGAGTGTATTTCAATATGTAAGATGTTTTTTAAATAGCGCGCCTTAAGTGCGCTATAGCGCACATAGCGAATACCTCAAAGGAAAACGCTATGAAACATATAACATTGCAATAATGGAAAACGCGCGCCATATGCGCTATTTTGTCAAAACGGAGGCACACCTTAAGCGACATGGCGAGGGCTATTTGCTCGTGAGATTAAACATGGTTAGTTTGGGGGTATTTATTTAATTTAGATTTTTTAAAGTTAAATATGAACGATCATACCCTAATTAGGTTTATGATACTCTCTGATCAAGAAATTCAAGCGTCACAAGACAGAAACTTCTCTGAGTCTACACGGCTTTGGCTTCTTGGCTTCTCTCTATGCGACTCTTCTCTGTGTTCAGGTTTGTTCTCTCATCTCTTTTCTCTTCTCTTAACTCAATTATCATCTCTTCATTGAGTTTCTAAATGTATACTCCATCTCTTCAATATGTTTTCTTCTGCCTCTGTTTTTTGTTCTTTCCTTCCTTAATCTCACTAGAATCCACATGTTTGTTGTCTTGTACTATCATCACTCTCACAAGACTGACGATGGAGATATTAGAGACACGACTGATGGGAGAAGAAAACTCTCTAAAGGTGATCCAGCCAGGAAGTACGTAACTGTTGCTGGGAAAAACTACTCTTGGAAGTGTAATTTCTGCTCGAAGGTCACTACCGGAGGAGTTACTTGTCTGAAGCAGCACTTTATTGGGGGTTTTAGGAATGACAAAAAGTGTCCACGTGCTCTAGATTATGTTCACCAAGAAATGAGGTTGTTCATGATCAAAAAGGCTGAAGAAAAAGCGGTAAGTAGTATGGCATATTACCTGAGGTTGTGACGAGTATGGTGAAGAAGAGACAAGGGAACCAACAACTCGAAACGTGCGACCTAAGAAACGGAGAGTCCGAGGACAATTGGACAAGTATGTCACTGTCCCTCCAACAGATATTCTGCAAGCAAGAAAAAAAAAAGTATCTTCGGTGTTTGTGATAAAGAGCAAAGGAATAAAGTTTGTCTTGGTATAGCTAGGTGGTTTTACGATGATGGGCTTCCTTTCAATGATGTCACTTATCCTAACTTTAAAGAGATGATTAACTTGATTGGGCAATACGGAGTTGGATTAAAACCTCCAACTATGTATGAGTTGAGAGAACCTCTTCTGAAGAAAGAAAAAGATAACACTCTTGCTCATATTGATGAGAACAAGAAAGAGTGGACAACTAAAGGTTGTTCATTGATGTCAGATGGATGGCTTGATCCAGTTTCTAAGAAGGACATTGTGAACTTCCTGGTTAACTCGCCAAAGGCTCTATTTTCATTAAATCTAAAGATGTTTCAGAGGTTTTGAATGATTCGACATTGCTATTCAAGTTGCTTGATGAGATGGTGGAGGAAATAGGAGAAGACAATAGGGTTCAAGTTGTCACATACAACGCGTCTAACTACAAGAAAGTTGGACAATTTTTAGAGGTGAAAAGAAAACATATATAGTGGACACCATGTGCTGCTCATTGCATTGATATAATGTTGGAGGACATTGGATCAATTCCATCAGTGGAGAGTGCGATGAAGAAATGTATCTTCATGAATAGCTACATTTATGGTCATATACCTCTTGTGAACATGATGAGGAGGTACATGGGTGACATAAATCTACATAGGTCGGCGATTACAAGGTTTGCCACGTCCTTCATTACCATGTCTCAGTTTCACAACCAGAAAAAGAACCTGAAGGACCTGATTAGTTCAAGTGAATGGGATGAGTCTAAGTGGCCTAAGGAAGGAGGAGCAAGAATGCTAAAGCGGTATCTTCTAGAAGAAAGCTTTTGGACTAACGTATTGTTTGCTCTGAGGTTGGCGAGTCCTTTGGTTAAAGTGCTCAGGATGGTAGACGGAGAGAAAAAACCAGCTATGGGTTATATTTACGCAGCAATGGATTGAGCAAATGAGGCTATCTCACAGAGTTTTAAGTACAGAGAAGAAAAATACAAGACAACTTTCGAGATCATTGATAAGAGATGGGAAAATCAGCTTCATCATCCTTTGCACGCAGCTGGTTATTTTCTTAACCCGGCTATTCAATACAAGTATCCTGATGATGTAAAATACCAAGAAGTAGATAAAGGTTTGTTGGACTGCATTGAGAGGTTGGTTCTGGATGCTAATGTTCAGAACAAAATAATGACAGAGATGGATGCGTTTAAACTTGGCAGAGAATTTGCTGTGAAGGTTCTGAGTCTGACTTGTAGTGCAACAAGTTGTGAAAGAAATTGGAGTGTTTTCCAACAACTTCATACGAAGAGAAGAAATCGTTTAGCACAAAAACGTTTGAGTGACATGGTGTTTGTGAAGTACAACCGCGCTTTGAAACTTTGAGTCCAGAGAAGTGATTCCACTGATATGATACTATTGAAAGATATTGATGACAGAAACGAGTGGTTGACTGGAAAAATGGATGGAGAATCATCTGGTGATGAAGATGATTTTGTGTTCTCCGATGATGACTTACGATGGAGAGACATGAGCCAAGCTATGGGTGTTGAAGAACCTAGCTATCCCACTAGGAGAGCAACAGGTTCAAGTTTGGGTAAAGCTGACAAGGGAAAGGGAGTTGCTACTAGTTCATCTCGTGGTAGTAAGAGATCTGTTCCATCTCCTAGAGGCTTGACATTGGTTGATGAAGATGAAGAAAACGAGGACGAGGTGGAAGATGAAGCAGGAGAAGATGATCTTGGTTACGACGAGGAGTTCAATGATCATGAAGATGATTACGATTTCGAATCTTCTCTTTAGTTACGTTTACTTCATTTTGGTGCTTTCTCTTTATGTTTTTGAAGACTTGACTTGGTTGTTTCATGTTTTGGTTTTCATGGATTTTTATGATTTGGTTTTTCGGATCTTATTGTGAGGATTTTGGTTTTTGTTTTCAATTTAATAAAGAAGGTATGCCTTTTCAGAATTCATTTGAGACTTACTCATGCATTCAGAATCGAAAGTTGCAGGTCTGAGGTCTAAAGACGAAAACAGAGGATGAATCATATGTAGTGTGCGCCACATGGCGTTATAGCGCAAGGCGCAGCCCTCCACTACAAGAAAATTGTTCTTTTACAACGGACATAATCGATGTAAAATCGATGTAAATCAGGCTTTGGGACGATATAGCGACAATTTTCAATTCGTCGTAAATTGTTCGTCGTTAATCCCAAAACGTCGTAACATCGTTGTAACTGTTGGGACGTTTACAAATCAACGTTAAATCGTCGTTAAACATTCGTCGTAACATCTTCGTAATATTACGACGATTTTACGACGATTATACCAATGAGGTGTTACGACGATCATACGACGGTTTGTGTAACGACGATTTTACGACGATTTGTGTTACGACGATGTTACGACGATTACGATGGATGAGTTACGACGATTTGACGACGGATAAACCGTCGGATATTACGACGGTGTTACGACGATTATACCAATGAGGTGTTACGACGATCATACGACGGTTTGTGTTACGACGATGTTACGACTATTACGATGGATGGTGTTACGACGGATGGTTTACGACGAATTTACGACGGTTTATCGAATTAGCATATTTAATAATTTAATTAATAAATATAATTAAATTATTAAATAATAATTTAAATTATTAATATTAAAATGAAAATTAAAATTAAAATTAAAATTAAAATGAAAATTAAAATAAATATAATAAAATACAAATTAAAGTTTGAATTACAAATTAAAAATCCTAATTAATACCAAACTGTCCAAAAAGCTCTTCGTCGGTTCGTTGCAACAATTCTTCTCGCTGTGCAACGAGCGGATCCCCATCCTGATCCGCATCCCTCGGTCCCGATGTCAATGCTTGCTGCGCTTTCAGGGCCTTCGCCAATGCGGGATTATCCACCGCAAGAAGCTCGAACAGAGAATCGTATCCTTGGATCGTCTTATCTAATCCAAGGATCTTCTGTCCGGATTCCGCTTGCTTCGCCCGTAAAGTGTTGATCTCGGTATGGGCGGTGTTCAACTCGTTCCTCAACCCAACCGGATCGTCGTGCGGATGATGTGCGGAAGACGAGGCAACAAAACTATCTCGAATCGATCCCATCCCTAAAACTCTGCCCTTATTCTTCAGGCAACCTAAAAAAAAAAGTTAAAATTAATAAATTAAATACGAAATAATTTCGTAAAAATATAATATGATTATTATTACCTCTTCAAATATCTCGTCCATCTGGGCTGAGGCCAAAGCCGCGTTGGACTGAACCGAGCTACCTCCAGGTGATAGCTGATGAGAGAGCTGAGTTTGACGCACCTCAAACCGTGCTTGGGCAGTATTGTAGAGCTGCTCCGGTCGAGGATCCAAAAAAGAACCGTCTTTCTTTTGTGAGCTTCCTCAAAACCTCTATTCATCGGAGGAAGTTTGCCTCCGTTTGCCTAACCAAATGACATTCGAAAAAAAAAAACGGTTAAAAATTAAATTTAATTAATTACAAACTAGGAAAAAAAAAATATTAGAAAAAATCATACCATTTGAAGACGCCTTCCCGGAAATGACGTATGACCTGAAGTATGTGGCAACACCGCCGGACGACCGTCTGGACCGATAGTGTTCCGAGAAGTCGAACATTTAGCAGCCACTTGCTGCGAATGCGGATCCATCTAGTATGTCTTCAAGCCGTTCCAGACTTCGGAAGACATGTACGGGGGCTTCGCCACATCGCCCTCAACCTCCCACTTCTGCTTCCAATCGGAGACGGTTATGTTCAGCCGCAATTTTCCCTTCGCCTTAAACTCCGTCTTCACCGTCTCGTTGATCGCAAAATCCCAGTGCCATTTTTACTATAAAAACAAGAAAATAATTAGAAACGATTAAATAAAATTAAATAATTAAATAAAAAAATAAAAAAAAAAGTAAAACGACTATTACCGCGAAACATTTGAACCACATATCAACGACGTCGCCCGGAACGGCAGACCAATTGCGGTGAGGCTCCTTGAAGTAGGCTTTGATGGTGTTAGACACACTCCGCCCGACTTTGTTGTCCTCCTTAAACCTGAAATATAAAAATGTAATTATAAGTAAAAACCAAATATTAATGAAAAAAAAAAAATTAGCTTACATACCAAAAAGTATTCGGCGGCCGGAGCAGATCTAACCGGGGTAAACGATCATGACCCAGCGAATGCAAAATGTCCTCGACCGTCAATCCCGCATATAGCAAAGCGGGTCGAGGTGCAGGTGCAGCTGGCGGAGTGTGGGTGGGACCGGAGACCGGAACCACAAACGGTGTGGCAGACGATGATGGCGCATCCGAATTAACACTCGGTCCCGAAGTGCCACCCATAAACGCAGAATAGTGAGTCCTACGTGGCCCCATATCTAAAAACAAATAAACGACTATCAAAAATACAATTCAAATCCTATCTAATAATTCCATTCCTATATGATATTAACAATCATAAATACTTATCTAAAATATTTATAAAACAAAGTCTATTGTGGTATACCACAATATACTTAACGAAATATATTTGTACATCATAAACTTTTCAATGTACAGAATACAATAAATAATGACGATTGAATCTGACAAATATCAAATTTCCTTATATCTTATTACTTCTCTATAACATTCGTTGTTATATCTTCTTCGTAACGTGCATGAAATATAAATTGTTAATAAATTTTATATTCTGTCAAACAACGAATCGAGAACTTATGTAAAACAATATAATTGATGATATACCAAACATTTACAACATATACTCAACCTTAAAACCCTAAACCCTAAACCCTAAACCCTATATATTCGTCGTAAAATCGTCGTAAAACAATTCGTCGGAATTGACAAATCGTCGTAAATTCGTCGTAGTTTTACGACGATGTTACGACGTAAATAATGACATCGGTATCACGACGATTTCACGTCGACTCTGAGAGTTTGGTAAAACACGGTTTCTTATAGTTCACCTAATTATTTACATCAAATATTTTAGACGTAATTTCGTCGTATATTCGATGTAAAATCGTTGTAATAAAATTCGATGTAAAACCGTTGTAAATATTCGTTGCAAATCTGTTGGTAATTTCTAGAACATTTCTATAAATACCTTATACACCTTCAATGGTAACTCAAAAAAAAAAAATACACACTAAATATATACATACCCACGTTTTCTTGGGTTCTTATGCTGATCATTGTGTTCTCACTTCTTGATGATCTTGCCAACAAAGAATCATGTGGGATCTTGTTTTCATGTAAAGACAGTCTTCATAACTATCATAGGTGAAAGATTCATAGAATTGGACATCTATGTAAATCGTAATATAAGGCTGTCCAATTCTATGTATCTTTCACTTATGGTGGTTGGTCTTTATGAATGTAGAAAACTAGACCCCCAAAGTTCTTTGTTGGCCAGATCATCAGAAGTGGGAATACAACGGTTTTCTCCTTAACCCAATACGACATTACGACGATATTACATCGTAAATTCGTCGTAATTTGTCGTAATTTGTCGTAATCGTCGTAAATTCATCGTAAATGCCAAATCGTAGTAATTAACAAATCGTCGTAAATCTGTCGTACTCTTGATAACCGGAGCTAATCGGAGATGGGATCGAAAGGACTCCCGAAGTGTGCAGGAGTAATATTACCCAATCCATAAAATTCCAGGGTTTGGTTAATATTCGAACTACACACTCCGGGAATCCTTACGATCCCATCTCCGATTAGCTCCGGCCATATGCCGAGATCCGGTAAAGTTATATTATACAAATTAAAATAAGAGCAATTACCTATATAAATCAATCAGAATCATCATCTCCGCTCGGTTCATCATCTTCATTGGGTTCATCATCTTCAGGTTGCGAATTATCGTCACTCTCACTACAAGAAAACAGGGTTTTCGCGACTACATAAACAGTCGTAATGTAGTCGCTAAAACTGGTTTTACGACTACATTACGACTGCGTGACATAGTCGGAAATGTTAAGTCGTAAAAACTAGTAGTCGCAGATCAGTCGTAAATTTACGACTGATTTCCGACTTCGGTGCGATTACATAATTCAGTTGCATACTAGTCGCAAATCAGTCGTAAATATATGCGACCATATACCGAATAAATTAACGACCAACATGCGACTAAATATTGTGTCGTGTGGAAGTCGTTTTGCTGTAGTCGTTAAAGAGTCGTGAAATTGTGTGACTACGTCCCAACTAATAAGCGTCTGTATTAGCGACTAATATGTTCATCAAAATAGTGATTTGGTCATCGTTTACGACTGATTTGCGACTCTATAGCGACTGATTTGCGACTGATTTGCGACTACATAGCGACTGATTTTAATGACGAAATTCAAAATGGTAATACTGTACCATATTTTTATTACCTAGCAATTTGGAAATCATATGCAAACTAATAAGAAGACTACACACATTAAAATGAAAGAAACATTAATTAATACAAAGAAATCATCATACATTATTTTAACATATCAAGTACAAACCAATACAAAGAAAACTTAATGTTCTAAAGTTCAAATACATGAAATAAAATGATAGACTAGGGTGTAGAATCATGCTGCCGACCAGATTGAGAAGCCATGAAGTCCAGAAAATTTGGATCGGTTTCACGAAGATACCTTTCCACCAGTGAATAATGCTCGAACTTGTCTTTGTGGTCCGCTGCAAGTTGGGTAAGCTTGCTTTGGTTGTCAGCTGCAAGTTGGGTTAGCTCTGCCTCACGCCGAGCGTTAGAAGCAGCTTGTTCTTCTATTTGGCGTTGAGCTTCTTCCAACTTGTCTTGCAGAGCTTGAAACGATGAAGAGCTATCCTCGAACTTGCGTTTTCCACCAACATGAGACTCTGCGAGGCTTCCTATTCCAAATGGCCTGCCTCTTTCATCCGTGAAAGTTGACTGCATAAATAAAACATATATTTATGAAACGCAAAAGAAAGAAAACCAAAGATGACAAAGATAACATGTATTTACCTGAAGAAAGAGGTCGTTGTAGTCCTCTGTGGTAAGCTCTCGCTGCTGCGACCTACCGTCTGAAGTTTCAGGCCCGATCTCTTGCATCCTAGCTTGCAAGTTCTTCTCGTAAGTTTGGATGATCCTCTCAGCCTTCAGATCAACAAACGTCCCATCTGATTTTGTGTGAGTCTTCACAAAAACCTCACCGATACTAACCGGTCTTCCCAATACCTCTTCCTGAAAATGTAACATATAAATTTGTTACATAATAGAAAGTTGCAAAAGTATTAGATAGTGAATTTACACTTACCATTTCTTGTTGGATTTGTTGATATGACTTTTGGCCTGATACGTGCTTGTGCACACTAAGGCCTTTACGGTCAGATTTCCGAGCAGCGGATGTGGTCTTACTCCTCTCTCGAGCTTCTTCAGTGTCCCAACACTCTGTCATTATTGTCTAGAGAGTTGGGTTAATCCAGTGTGGTCGCTGTCGAGAAGTCCTCGCGGTGCTTACCATATCCTTCATTCCCCTTTGCCAAATCCTCTCGAAATATTGTTGTACTACCCCTGAGATTAAGGGATCCCATGTGTGCGTTTTCTACAAGAGAAGTGTGATTCGAGTTAGTGGACAGAATAGAAAGAAATGCATAGAATAGCATGGACAGAAGAGAAATGCTTACCGCGAACTCGACGAAGTACCTTTCCTGTCTATCCCGAGGCACAACAGTCCAACTGTAGTATGGACCATCAAACTTGTTTGTGAACACCTTGGTGATCTTCCTTGTCAGCTTTCCCTTGTCACGGCCAAACCTAGACAGAGACAAATAAGTGCCTTGAACATTAAAAACCTCACAATTACAGCAAAACAAAGAAGACACAATCCAAACCTGATATGAACTAAACATTTACCTAGAACATAATCTTCTTTACACCAAAACAAAGAAGACCGTAAACTAACCAATGGGATGATTCAAAAATTCAAAAATTCGTAAGAAAACAGTAACTAAGATAACATTTAGAAACCACACACAACTCTCAAAGCTATGTCAAAGAGTTTCAATACCTCTAAGATGCATTCTCATGGAAAATTACAGAATTGGCATATAAAAAGAATCTGAGGAGAACAAACTTACAAAGATTCAATACCTCGATCTCTATTTTGTTAGCAATTACAAAGTTTTCAAATCAAATCATTATTCAATACAAGACCTGATTATCTGACCAAAATTGCATCGCAAAATTTGGATTCTTTACTTTCACACAATCAACAAAATCGACCTAAGAAGCTGGAAGTCGGCTAACTTTTACCCTGCCAATAGCACAATACAATTCAAGATTCACCTACGAAACAACAAGCAAAGGAGATAACAACGCCTATAAATAAATTTTAGATTCGTCTGTTTATATCTGAGGGACACAAACCAAATGATATAATATACCGAGTCTTATCGATCGAGAGTTAAAAAGGGTATAAATTGAGAATAAATACTACAACAAAAAAACCTAGAAATTATATATGAAATCAAGAAGTCTAATTAAAGTTAACACGTTCATAGAAATCAAGATCGTGTGATCTATCCAAACAAGTTCTTCAGACAAAGATCAATACTCAGATCTAGCAAAAACCAATGAAAAATTGATATTGAAGAGAGAGAGAGAGAGTGAGAGTGATTACTTTGAGGAGCTGCAAAACTCATAGAGTTTTCCACGATTGGAGAAGATGATGAGAGCAACCTCAGCATCGAAAAGAACAGAAGAGACATAACTATTAGACACAGAAGATACATAACTACTAGACACATAACTACTAGACACAAAACACAAAACCCAAATACTAACAAGCAAAAAGTTGTTCCTGTTTCTGTAGTAATGCTACGAACCATAACTAGAGACACAAACCATAACAAGAGACACAAAAGACTACACACATCATCGACAACCATCAACAGAGATGTTGAAACACTTACCATGTGGTGTTTGGCAGCTGAGGGCGTGTCGGAGACAACACCGTTGTAAACGATTCCCGGTTAGGCACCCTTAGCAGCGCCTCAAGCACCCTAAGTTGCTCATCCTGGAGGTCGGCTTGAAATTGTGCATTGTCGTCAATCGTATCATCTTCGAAGTGGTTGACTGAGTGGTTGCTATGACCGTCGGAGTTCTGCAGAGGAAAACTCGAATTGGAAGATCTTGGAGTCGGCAGCGCTTGAGGTTCAGATGATTGTCGATGGATTGTCGGACCTTGAGATGGAGAGCATTCGGGTGGTTGCTCTGAGGTGCTCCGGAAGAGCTGGGTCGGAGGTGGAAAGTCCCGGACATTGATGGTTGCTGCTGGCGTTGACGGTTGACGGTTCATAGGAGGTGACGGCAGAGGGTTCACTGGTTGCGCCGGCGTGAAGGTGTACTGCGGCGGTAAAGGGTTCACTGGTCGCGACGAAGCTCCGGCTCTCTGAGAGATGTTGGGACCAAATTTCTTCCGGCGTTTACGACCGTTCTTATCTGCTTGCATCGTGTGCTTCGATTGAAAGGGGATGAAGATGAAAGGCGAAGAGATGAATATGAAAGGCGAAAATATTGAAGAAGATGAAGAGATTGAAGAAGATGAAGATGAAAGGCGAAGAGATTGGAAGAAGAATATCTTCTCGATTGAAAGGAGACGAAGGAGACGAAAGACGAAGAGATTTGGGACTTAGGGTGATAAGATCTTGATAAGATCCTCCCAAAAACGGCACACTCGAGATCGGTAGAAGAACGGATAATCCTTGGATCCAAATTTGCGGAAAGAATTGGACAAGGCGGGGGATAGAATGGCTGCGTCGAGAGCTATGAACGGCACTCGGTAAACCCGAACCGAAGGCTAACCACCTAAGGAACGTTGTGACTCTTCGGCTAACCACCTCGGAATCGATTGTGAATGTTGGATATGACTCACCAACAAACGAACCACGGATATGACACACCGCGGGATGATCAATGGCTAACCACCAAGTGATCGATTTGATTTCGTTGGCTAACCACCAAAGAGATCGAAAAGTTCCAAAGGAACAAAAGAGAGAAAACTTCTCAAAGATATTTGATTAAAAGATTGAATGATTATTTGTGATCTCTTACATGAGTTTATATAGAGAATAGAAGAAGTAGAAGAGGTGGTCAACAAGACTCCTCGAAAATGAAAACAAAGACCAAAGACCAAAGACCAAAGACTAAAATAAATAGAGTTTTGACTAGAAATAAAAGATGGTTGAATTGTCCCTTGGCCTTCCAATTTCGTGGATGATGATGGTGATGATGATCTTTGCATTTCATGGAAGATATTGGGCCAAAAGTGAGATGTAAGCCCAAGCCTCATTAAAACCTTTTTTGGTAAACCCATTGGGAAAAACCCAAAAGAAGGAAAAAGAGTACAAGGACAAACATCTTGGGCCAATCCTCAAATCCATGATGTCTTCTTTGTACCTTGACGGTTTTAGGTAATAGGTAAGCTTCTTGGGAACATCTTTGATGAAGGAATTGATGCCCAAAACGCTGAAGCTTTGAGAGTAGATCCGTTGAGAAGTTACAGCTCCGAAATGAGGCAAGCCGAGGATCCGTTGAGTTTGAACTTGAATAACTTCCAAACGAAAACTGGGATCGACTTGATTCCAACTCTCCATGAACCTCTTATGGATCAAGATTGTAGAACAGGTTGATTTGTAGCCTAAATCCTCCTGGTTTGGTTTGAAACGTCCAAGGAAGTCACGTACGTCCAAATCGGGCAAGCTGGGAATCACCCGAGTTGTAAATTGCATAACTCCTTCTTCTGAATTCGGATTGATCTGATTCCACTTCGAGGAGCTCTCTATGTGAGCTGAGAATGTTTTCCAAGTGATCTCATATGTTGAATCACCGTGGTTGAATTTAGACGCTCCAAGAGATGCACATGTGTCCTGATTGACTCCGTTGCGACTTGTGGGGTGCGTTTGATGGAGTTTTGGATCATCTATGATTCTGTTAACCTCATCAATATCCTTTGGATCAAGCTCAGCTACAAGCTCAGGTTCAAGCTCGGCCATGATTGTAACATCCCTAATTCAATTTTGAGGTTGAAATTGAATAATTAGAAGTTTGGGGTTAATTTCGCGTAAAATCAATTGTTCTGGGTGGGTTTAATTGATAACTTTGGGAGTTTGGGGTCAAAAAAAAAGAGGATCCCACACACATATGGTTATATGTGCGTATGTATCTCCCCCTACAATTAACCTAGCCGTCGACTCAAGAGAAAGCTCGAGTGGTTGACCGCCGTGAGCCAAGCCGGGACGCGACCTCCTCCTCCACGGTAAGAAACCCCTCTCTCTCTCCGTAGTTAGGTCCCGCGGTGCGGGGTGGTGCGTGTTGAAGGTCGGATTGTGGATCGGAAGTTTTGAGCCGTGTGAGTTTCGGTGGTGGGCGACGGTGCGTGGTTGGAGCCGGGATTGGGCCGTGGTTGAGCTTCCGCGGTGAGCTCCGGTGATGGGTACTCGCCGGCGTGTGAGTTGCGGTCGGGATCGTGGATCGGGGCTGGGCCGTGGAGAGCTCCCGCGGTGAGCTCCGGTGGTGAGCTCCGGTCGGGATGGTGGATCGGGGTTGAGCCGAGGTGAAGTCCGGTGGCGAGCTCCGGTGGGGCGTCGCTGCTCCGGCTATGGAAGTCGACGAAGTCGACTAACCGGTTTAGACCGATTCAATTATCGAATCGAACGTGTTGTGTCGTTTGATTGTTTTTTTGATTATTTTATTATTTTGTTATTTTAGGTGGTTTAATTGAAGGTTATTCATCCCGGGGAGTTCTAGAAAATTGTTGAATTTTCTCGTGAAACTTTCTGTGCGGGAATAAGGTGAGTGCAGGACCATAGGCGTAATTAAATAATTTTGATAATTGGTGTGATTTCGTGATTATAGGCCGTTTACGATCTCGGAGGGTCTAGATCGAGTGTTTCATGAAATGTTTGATTTATTCGGTATTTTCGTGATAGTCTATATTAATTATCTTAATTATTTGTTAGCCTGTAGATGGGAGGATTGTCTCACTAAGTATTTATCGAAATACTTATGCATCTCTTATATTTTAATTGATGCAGGAAAAGAGAAAGTGTGACCGTGGGATCAGGGCGAGGAAGAGGGGGTGATCTAGACTTGTCGTTTGTTTGATTATTTTATTTAATAATTTATGATCTTGATTAGTCGGATTTATAATCTTGAACCGGAAATTATTTGGTGAGGTTTAGTTATTATTATTTATGGGAATTTTAATAATTAATTGCAAAAAAAAAAAAAAAAAATGGGTGCGGTTGTTTCAATTTGGTATCAGAGCATTTACGGTTCTAGGACGGTTTTTAGAAAAAAATTTCCGCTATTAGAACTGTCTATGGGAGTTAGTCAATTGTTGAGCTTGAAGTTCTAGATCATCCTCTTCGAGCCTTCAATGAGATTCCACGGTAAGACTCGTGTTTGTTTTACTATTGCTGTTGTCAATTAGTAACAAGTGGTTATTTAAGATGGTTGATTCTGATAGCGTTGGGCAAGGTCTCAGAGGTCGGGGTGGTCGCGGCGGCCGGGGTCGCGGCGGCAGAACAGGCCGTGGCGGCCGAGGTGGTAGAGGTGGTAGAGGTGGCAGAGCAGCTGCGAATGTGACGCAGAGTGTCACGGTGGAGCAGGGGGCGTATGATCACGCCGAGGGGGAAGGTCAGTCGGAGCCAGCGGCCGTGTATGGTGCGATGCCGGCGCCGGGGGGTGCTCAGGCGGGTGCGGACCCGAACCCGATGGCGGCTGTTTTGGGCATGTTGGCCCAGCTCTTGGAGAGGTTACCTGGTGTGGTACCGGCTCCAGCTCCAGTGGCGCCACAGGGGGTTGCCGCGATGCCGGGTGTTGTTGCTCCGGGAGTTCCGGGAGTGGTTGCTGAGGCCGAGCCAGTGGTTCCGCCGTACCTGAGGGTGATGGAGCATATGCAGAGGTTGGGCACCAAGTTTTTCAGTGGTGGTGCTCGACCGATTGAGTCTGATGAGTGGAGGTCCAGGTTGGAGAGGAACTTCCAGTCGATCAGATGCCCTGAGGAGTATAGGGTTGACTTGGCGGTGCATTATCTGGAGGGAGATGCACATGAGTGGTGGCAGGGTGTTGCTGCGAGGAGGGCGGGAGTAGTGTTGCCTTGGGACGAGTTCCGGAGGGAGTTCGATCTCAAGTATTTTCCGCGGGAGGCTCGCGACAGGTTACAGGCGGAGTTTCTGTACTTGTCACAGGGGATTCGTTCGGTCCGAGAGTACGAGGCCGAGTTTAACCGGCTGAAGCGGTTTGCTGGTCGGGGTGCAGATACCGAGTATGAGTTGATTGGTGCTTTCATGCGAGGTATGCGTATCGATCTCAGGAATCGGTGCATAGTCCGCAAGTTCGAGTCGGTATCCGAACTGGTGGAGTGTGCAGCGCAGCTTGAGGAGGGGATGAGGCAGGAGGCTAGTTTAAAGGCTGCAGTACCAGAGGCTCCGCGACGGCCTCAAAGTCAGAGTGTTGCTCCAAGCAAGGGCGGTAGGTCTGGTCAGCAGCAGGGACAGAAAAGGAAGTGGGAGGATACTTCCAGGGAAGCGGGTTCTGGGCCACGTTGTTTCGGGTGCGGAGCCCATGGACATCGCGTGGCGGATTGTTCTCGAGGGGGCCCGGTGTGCTTTCATTGCAAGGAACCCGGTCACCTCAGGAAGGATTGTCCGAAGTTGGCTCAGCCATTTGTGAGGATCGAGGCACCGCCTCCGAAACGGGCCGCAGTGGCACCGAGGGTGTTCACCATAGGCGCGGAGTCAGGCGAGGCGAGCGGCAGCAGACCGATTACTGGTTAGTTACCTTAATTATGTTCTTGTTTTATTGTAATTTCAGTTACTCGCTCTGTAATTGGTGTTTGCTATTTGCCGTGAATCCTTCTCGTGCTTAGGGACCCTTAATGTGGCTGGGGTAGAGTCACATGTGTTGTTTGACTCCGGAGCGTCCCACAGTTTTGCCACACCGGATTGGGTGTCGGGGAGCGGTATCCAAGAGTTGTGTGGGGACCACTCGGGTGTGGTGAGAGTTGCTGGGGGTCGCTTGTTGAGGACTCAGGGCTGTGTGGAGAATGTTGACATTCTTATCGCCGGAAAGCTGATGCCAGCGGATTTGATAGTGTGCCCAGTGGAACTCTATGACATCATTTTGGGTATGGACTGGCTGGGAAAGTTCAAGGCTCATTTGGATTGTCACCGGGGTCGTGTGGTTTTCGAGCATGCTAACAGAAGACTGGTTTATCAGGGAGTGAGACCGGTGCCAGGAGGCATCGTCGTTTCCGCGGTCCAAGCGGAGCGTTTGATCGAGCAGGGTTGTGAGGCCTATTTGGCTACCATTTCGATACCTGGGGAGGTTGGGGAGTCAGCGGTGCGGGATATTGAGGTGGTCTGGGAGTTCGAGGATGTGTTCCAGCAGTTGAGCGGGTTACCACCATCCAGGTCGGATCCTTTTACCATTGAGTTAGAGCCGGGGACGACCCCGTTGTCTAAGGCTCCTTACAGGATGGCTCCAGCGGAGATGGCTGAGCTTAAGAAGCAGCTCGAGGAGTTGTTGGAAAAGGGTTTCATTAGACCGAGCAGTTCTCCGTGGGGTGCACCGGTACTGTTCGTCAAGAAGAAGGATGGGAGCTTCCGGTTGTGCATTGATTATCGGGGGCTGAACCGGGTTACTGTGAAGAACAAGTACCCATTACCGAGGATCGATGAGTTGTTAGATCAGTTGCAGGGTGCTTCGTGGTTCTCTAAGATTGATTTGGCATCGGGTTATCATCAGATCCCGATAGCGGAGACGGACATCAGGAAGACGGCTTTCAGGACGAGATACGGGCACTACGAGTTTGTGGTGATGCCGTTTGGGTTGACGAATGCACCGGCTGCGTTTATGAGGTTGATGAACGGCGTGTTCCAGGAGTATCTGGATGAGTTCGTCATCATTTTCATCGACGACATTCTAGTGTATTCGAAGAGTCCTGAGGAGCACATGGTTCACCTGAGGAAAGTTCTGGAGAAGCTACGGGAGCAGAAGTTGTTCGCTAAGCTGAGCAAGTGTAGTTTCTGGCAGCGGGAGATCGGATTTCTGGGGCACGTCGTATCTGATCGTGGTGTTTCAGTGGATCCGGAGAAGATTCGCTCGATTGAGGAGTGGCCGAGACCGAAGAATGCCTCGGAGATTCGCAGTTTTCTGGGTCTGGCGGGTTATTACAGGAGGTTCGTCAAGGGGTTTGCTAGTATGGCGCAGGCCATGACCAAGTTGTCCGGGAAGGACGTTCCTTTCGTGTGGTCGGACCAGTGTGAGGAGAGCTTTGTGAAGCTCAAGGAGATGCTGGTGAGTACTCCGGTGTTAGCCTTGCCTAAGCAGGATGAGCCATATGTTGTGTTCACAGACGCGTCCAGGCTGGGGCTCGGTTGTGTATTGATGCAGCAGGGTAAGGTAATCGCATATGCTTCCAGGCAGCTGAGGAAACATGAATGCAATTATCCTACCCACGATCTTGAGATGGCTGCAGTGGTGTTTGCATTGAAGATCTGGAGGTCTTATCTGTATGGCGGTAAGGTTCAGGTGTTCACAGACCACAAAAGTCTGAAGTACATCTTTACCCAGCCGGAGCTGAATCTGCGACAGAGGCGATGGATGGAGCTTGTTGCGGATTATGACCTGGAGATAGCTTACCATCCCGGTAAAGCGAATCTTGTAGCCGATGCTTTGAGCAGGAAGCGGGTTATTTTAGACACTGAGCGAGATACAGAGGCGTTGGTAGGCATGGTGAGTGCCCTGAGACTGTGTGCCGTGTCTGAGGAACCTGAGCCGTTGGGTTTAGAGGCGGTGGATCAGGCGGACATTCTGACTAGGGTGCGGGTAGCACAGCAGTTGGATGCGGAATTAATGCAGGCTGGCAGGGCAGAGCGGTCCGAGTATGAGTTATCCAGCAATGGAACGATCCTTTTGAGGGGCAGGGTGTGTGTACCGAAGGACGAAGTGCTGAGGCAGGAAATCCTGAGGGAAGCACATCAGAGCCGTTTCTCTATTCATCCCGGAGCTACCAAGATGTACCGTGACCTCAAACGGTATTACCAGTGGGTAGGGATGAAGAAGGATGTTGCCAACTGGGTTGCGGGCTGTGATACCTGTCAGTTGGTGAAGGCTGAGCATCAGGTTCCGAGCGGGTTGTTGAGGAGTTTACCCATTCCGGAGTGGAAGTGGGACATGATCACCATGGATTTCGTGGTGGGTCTGCCGGTTTCGCGAACCAATGACGCTATTTGGGTCATCGTCGATAGGTTGACCAAGTCTGCGCACTTTTTGGCCATAAAAAAGACCGACGGTGCGGAAGTGTTGGCCAAGAGGTACGTCAGGGAGATTGTGAAGCTGCATGGGGTACCGGTGAGTATAGTGTCAGATCGAGATCCGAAGTTCTCCTCGCTGTTCTGGGGCGCTTTCCAGAAGGAGATGGGCACTAAGGTACACATGAGTACAGCTTATCATCCCCAGACCGATGGGCAGTCGGAGAGGACTATCCAGACGTTGGAGGATCTGTTGAGGATGTGTGTGTTGGACTGGGGTGGACATTGGGCGGATCATCTGAATCTAGTGGAGTTTGCGTACAATAACAGCTACCAGGCTAGTATCGGCATGGCACCATTTGAGACGTTGTATGGTAGGCCTTGCAGGACCCCGTTATGTTGGACACAAGTGGGGGAGAGGAGCCTGTTGGGAGCTGACTTTGTGCAGGAGACGACTGAGAAGGTCCGGATTGTGAAGTTGAACATGAAGGAAGCTCAAGATCGTCAGAAAAGCTACGCAGATCGGCGTAGGAAGGAGCTGGAGTTCGCAGTTGGCGATTTGGTCTACCTGAAAATGGCAATGTTGAGGGGTCCGAACAGGTCCATTTCCGAGACGAAGTTGAGTCCGCGATATATGGGTCCCGTCAGGGTGCTGGAGCGGGTCGGACCGGTGGCTTATCGGTTAGAGTTGCCGGAGTCTATGCAGGCATTTCACAAGGTGTTCCACGTGTCGATGCTGAAGAAATGTTTGCACAAGGATGATCAGGTGGTCACGGGGGTGCCATCAGATTTGACACCGAGCATGGTGGTGGAGGCGAGGCCTCTGAGAGTCCTAGATCGTCGGGTGAGAGTGATCAGGAGGAAGAAGGTTCCTGAGATGCAGGTGCTGTGGGACTGCAATGGAGCCGAGGAGGTGACTTGGGAGCCGGAAGCGAAGTTGAAGCGCAAATTTCCCAAGTGGTTCGGCAAACTGGAGGGTTAGCCGGGTTGTTTCCATATCGTTGTAACCATGGTGTTGGGATTTTGGGAGTTATTGCGTTGTTGTACTCGTCTATTTTATGGTGTTATAATTAATCGATGTACTTTGGAGCTTTTGATTATTCAATAAAAAGGTGTTTTCATTGAATATGTTGAGTGGTGGGTTTACTAGGGGATTAGTAGACAGGTTGGCGGGCTACTAGTGGTAGTGGTCCGATAGCGGGAGTGCGGATACTAGGTGTTTGGTAGCCGCATAAGGCTGATAGTTCCGGATTGGTTTGGCACGGGGTGGTGGCCCCATATAGCGGCATCGGAGTGCACTGGTGAGTCACTGCCGAGTGTACCTGGCCGGTTGGGTTTCGACGTGATTCCTGATTGGTGAGACAGGTCACTAGAGAGATTGCCGTTGTCTGGCTCTCTATGCGTTGGACGGACCGATCCATGGTGTTGGGTCGTGAAGTCGTTGTACTCCCGGGTGTTGGAGTGGTTGGCCAAACCAAGTAGGGAACTATGGCACTATGGTGTTGAGCCGTGATACCGTTGTTGGTAGAGTTGGAAGAGCGGTCGTGCGACGCTGAGTTGGAATAGCGGTTGTGCTATGTTGTGGTTGTTAGCTGGATGTTAGATTCGAGGACGAATCTATGTTAGTGGGGGAGAATTGTAACATCCCTAATTCAATTTTGAGGTTGAAATTGAATAATTAGAAGTTTGGGGTTAATTTCGCGTAAAATCAATTGTTTTGGGTGGGTTTAATTGATAACTTTGGGAGTTTGGGGTCAAAAAAAAAGAGGATCCCACACACATATGGTTATATGTGCGTATGTATCTCCCCCTACAATTAACCTAGCCGTCGACTCAAGAGAAAGCTCGAGTGGTTGACCGCCGTGAGCCAAGCCGGGACGCGACCTCCTCCTCCACGGTAAGAAACCCCTCTCTCTCTCCGTAGTTAGGTCCCGCGGTGCGGGGTGGTGCGTGTTGAAGGTCGGATTGTGGATCGGAAGTTTTGAGCCGTGTGAGTTTCGGTGGTGGGCGACGGTGCGTGGTTGGAGCCGGGATTGGGCCGTGGTTGAGCTTCCGCGGTGAGCTCCGGTGATGGGTACTCGCCGGCGTGTGAGTTGCGGTCGGGATCGTGGATCGGGGCTGGGCCGTGGAGAGCTCCCGCGGTGAGCTCCGGTGGTGAGCTCCGGTCGGGATGGTGGATCGGGGTTGAGCCGAGGTGAAGTCCGGTGGCGAGCTCCGGTGGGGCGTCGCTGCTCCGGCTATGGAAGTCGACGAAGTCGACTAACCGGTTTAGACCGATTCAATTATCGAATCGAACGTGTTGTGTCGTTTGATTGTTTTTTTGATTATTTTATTATTTTGTTATTTTAGGTGGTTTAATTGAAGGTTATTCATCCCGGGGAGTTCTAGAAAATTGTTGAATTTTCTCGTGAAACTTTCTGTGCGGGAATAAGGTGAGTGCAGGACCATAGGCGTAATTAAATAATTTTGATAATTGGTGTGATTTCGTGATTATAGGCCGTTTACGATCTCGGAGGGTCTAGATCGAGTGTTTCATGAAATGTTTGATTTATTCGGTATTTTCGTGATAGTCTATATTAATTATCTTAATTATTTGTTAGCCTGTAGATGGGAGGATTGTCTCACTAAGTATTTATCGAAATACTTATGCATCTCTTATATTTTAATTGATGCAGGAAAAGAGAAAGTGTGACCGTGGGATCAGGGCGAGGAAGAGGGGGTGATCTAGACTTGTCGTTTGTTTGATTATTTTATTTAATAATTTATGATCTTGATTAGTCGGATTTATAATCTTGAACCGGAAATTATTTGGTGAGGTTTAGTTATTATTATTTATGGGAATTTTAATAATTAATTGCAAAAAAAAAAAAAAAAAATGGGTGCGGTTGTTTCAATGATCATATCATAGGGTTTCGTAGGTTTTGTTTTTTTTAATCTGAATAAACAAAGATCTAGTTAAGGATTTGTATGTGTGACTTATACCAATTAGTTACTCTAGCCCAATGGTAAATCTCAAATAAATGTTCTCTCCCCCCACGGTTCGAGCTGGGTGAGGACAAAAGTTTTGTTTTTTTCTTCTGATTATTAAATGCTGATCTAGTTAAGAATTATTATGTGTGATATATACAAATTAATTACTTTAGCCCATTGGTAAATCTCGCACTCTAGTTCCTCTCCCCCCCCCCCCCCCCCCCCCCCCCCGGTTCGAGCTGGGTGAGAGGACAAAAGTTTTGTTTTTTTCTGATTATTAAATGCATATCTAGTTAACAACTATTATGTATGATATATACCAATTAATTACTTTAGCCCATTGGTAAATCTCGCACTCAAGTTCCTCTCCCCCCCCCCCCCCCCCCCCCCCCCCCCCAGTTCAAATTCTTGTGAGAACAAGTTTTTTAATGTTTTTTTTACTTAAAACGATAAATAAGTGAAAAAGTAAAATTACACCGAAATTGGTACATAAATGACATAGTTAATTAGTAGGTCTCTTCGTCATCTGATTCTTCATCAGAAGACGACAAACTACACCGAAATTCATCTTCTGGTTCCGCATCTCCGACATCTTAATCGAGGTTTATTTGGTCTCCTTGTACGAAATCGTCGAGTATGAGATCTTCAATTGTAGTCATCAATACAGCATCATCATTTTCTGTTTGCAAAAGAGTCGGTTCTTTTTTTTTCATATAATTCCCCTGAAAAGTTTCCCCTCGGATTCACTTTTAGAACATTGAGCCACAACTGCTTCGGTTTCTTTATGTATGGGTACGGAATATAACAAACTTGATCCGCTTGTGAGGCTGTTTATATAACAAAATGTATATATAAGTTATACATCAGTATATATATATATATATATATATATATATATGATATCGACATTAATAAGTACGTACCTAGAATAAATGGTTCGTATTTGTTGTATTTTCTCGATGAAAGCACGTCTACAACACCACCATTGCTCCTCCGAGTGCCTCTACCGATAACAGGGTCATACCAATTACACTTAAAAAGTGTGATTCTTAAATTGACCATCCCCTCATACTCGAGTTCTATGATATCATTTAAAGTCCCGTAGAAATCCGCTTCATCAGATGCATCAGTGTAATTTTGACCTTTAACACAGACCCCATAGTTACATGTCTTTCGTCCAGCACCGTGATTCTGCGTATGAAACAAATAGCCTCTGGTAAAATACATTGGCCATGTTTTGACCTTATTCAAGGGTCCATGCACTATCTCTTGAACCCAAGTAGGAAATGGATTCGTGGCGTTCCAGTAAGTAACCTGCATACATATAAATAAATAGTGTAAATATATATATAAGTATAAATATATGCATAGTTATGAATATTTTTTAGACATACATATTCTTTCACTCATAAATGATATTCGTCAGCTCTTTTCGCATATAGTTCTTTTTCGGAAAGTCCTGGATATTTTGCAGAAATAAATTCCTCGAACATTCTACACAAGACCAACATAAATATGAGAAATTAAACAAGGATTATATATATTAAAACGAAATCTGCGAGAGATGCCAACTGATATACCTCTCAATGTGCTGAAAATAGTCACAATTTCGTAAAACGTATGCATGTGCGCATTGATAGTCTCTCTCTGAGAGCCATATTTCTTGCATTTCTCCACTTGGACGGCCTACGTGAGTAAATATATAAGGTACTCCAGGGACATGATATACGGGGACTTCACCTTCATTGAATCTTGTTAACCTGACCAAATGAGTGAAAAAGTAATTCACATTAAAATACATAGCATGTGTATACAAATTAAATGGCAAAGTGGACATGATGTGATTGATTTTAGCAGATACCTTGATTTCGTTTGTATATTCGCAGCAAAGTAGTGCTCTGAGAAATAAGCAATCTCGTCATTGATATATGATTCAACAATCGATCATGCCGCATATCTTTTGTTCTTTGCTTTCCCTTTCAACTTTTTGAAAAACCGTTCAAAAGGATACATCGACCTATACTGGACAGGGCCTCCTAATTCAACTTCGTAGGGGAGATGTATAGGCAGGTGCTCCATCACATCAAAAAATGAAGGTGGAAATATCTTTTCCAAATTGCATAGGATTAAAACTATGTTCTGTTTTAGAATTTGAACGCAACTTCTATGCAAAGTTCTTGAACATAAGTCCCGAAAAAATGCTCCAACCCCTACAATATAAATTCAAACTGCATGAGGTTACTATATAAATTACTATAATCATATATATTTAAAGAAATAGTCGCAATTAGTACCTGATAACGCAAGGTGGACATTCCGGTCTAGGAGTTCTGCAAAGATAAATGGAAGTAACCGCTCCATAAAAACATGGCAATCATGACTCTTCATGCCTGAAAACTTTTGGTTGTTCATATCAACACAAGTAGCTAATTCTGAAGAATAACCATCTGGGAATTTAACTGCATGTTTCACACATTCCAATAAACTTTTCCTGGCTTCTTCTGTCAAAGTGAAGGCTGTGAAAGGAGCTTTACCATCACTATCAATATGTAAGTGTGGCCGAGAACAAAATTGTTCTATATCCAATCTTGACATTATTTTATCTTTAGATTTACCTTTCACACTCATAAGAGTATACATGATGTTGTCAAAAAAGTTCTTCTCTATATGCATCACATCAAGACAATGACGTAGATTGAGGTCCCTCCAGTACGGCATCTCCCAGAATATGCTTTCCTTGTGCCAGTTATGTTGCTTCCCATAGCCCGGCTTCTTCTTTTCGTGACCGTTTCCACCTATGTCCTTTGTTTTTGATGGATTTACACCAGCCAACCGCTCATAATAAACTTGCTCACCTGTCAAAGATGGAGGTGGATACTCTCTCGAAGCGTCTTTTCCCTTTAAGAAGTCTTTCTTATTCCTCCTCAGTGGATGACCATGAGGAAGAAATCTTCGGTGACAATCAAACCAACACGTCTTCCTTCCCTTAGGTATATAAAAAGACTTTGTATCTTCCATGCAAACTGGACAAGACAATTTACCATGGGTTGTCCATCCAGATAACATGCTATCCGCTGGAAAGTCACTTATCGTCCACATTAGCACTGCTTTTAGATTGAAATTTTGATTCAAGGACACATCGTATGCTTCGATGCCATTAGACCACAACTCTTTTAACTCCTCAATAAGAGGTCGGAGGAAGATATCGAGACTAGCTCGCGGATGATTTGGCCCAGAATTCAGAATAGTAAGAAATAAATACTTTGTATTCATGCACATACCAGGGGGTAAATTATATGGAGTCAAGATCACAGGCCACATCGAATGATTACGAGACATTCCAAATGGATTGAACCCATCCGTACATAATCCAAGATAAACATTACGGGGTTCTTCGGCAAACCGGGGATTTTGCTCTTGAAAATATCTCCACTCCGCCGCATCAGAAGGATGACCCATTTCTCCCTCCTTTGCTTGGTGCTCGGCATGCCATCCCATTGCCGCTGCAGTCTTCTCACTTTGATACATTCTCTTTAATCTGTCAGCAATAGGTAGATACCACATACGACTGTATGGTACTTTGGTTCTACGCCGGTCGTTCTTAGGCTTCCATCTTTGTGCACCACAAAACTGACATTTATCCTCCTTCTCGTCCTCTTTCCAGAAGATCATACAATTGTTAATACAAACATCAATTGTATGATATGGGAGACCTAAATTGCGCATTAATTTTTCTGTCTCGTAATGTGAACCAGTTGACTTGTTTCCTTCTGGTAAATAGTCTGTCAAGATTCCGCAAACCGAGTCCACTAACTTTTCACTCATATTATATTCTGCCTTATTTTGCATGACTCGAGCAGCTAAGGATAACTGCGAGTGACCTTCACGACAACCATCATATAATGGAGTATTCTCTCCTTCTAACAAGTCGTAGAATTTATTTGAATGGTTATATACCGGTTCTTCTACATTCTGATAACCATCGAAACTCACGTTATCACGAAATGCATCATTCACCATATCCACATATCTATCTTCTACTACATTACCCACTTCTTCACTCCCACTTAAATGCGTTGGATCAACATAACTCGTTCCTAAATCCATATTGATTCCTTCTCCATGCTTATACAAAACATAATAATCTGGCATAAATCCTCTACTATATAGATGATTCCAAATTCTAGTCCCCGGGAGAAATTTTTCGTTCTTGCAAACATTACAAGGACAGTAAAACTTACCCCATTGCTCTGCGCTAGAGGCTGGTTATTTGCAAAAGCCATGAATTGTTCCACCCCCGTGCTGAACTCTACCGAGAAATTTCCCGTCTCTTCATCGATCCGCTTATACATCCACTCCCAAAAATTACTATAATTAGAATTTCCCGACATTATAAAAAAATTTGTTTCTCTTCAAATTTCGTGTTTTTTTTTGTATAAGAGAAAGGAAATTGTGAGAATGAGGAAAACGATGGTCTGAAGTTTTCATTTATACACAATTTTCCGACTGTTTTGCGACTACATAGCGACTGCTGTGCGACTACGAGTTGTAGTCGCAAAAAGTAGGTACAACAACAATTACTCGTGTTAAATGCTGTTATTTTACGACCAACAAACGACTCGTTTGCGACCCGCCGAAAAAGTCGCAGATTAGTCGTAAATTTTGCGACTACTTTACTACTAAAAGTTTCCGACTCAACAGTAGTCGTAGTTTAGTCGTAAATACGCGACTACTCTCCGACTAATAGTTTTGGTCGCAAATTACCGACTATGTTGCGACTCTATTTATGTAGTCGTAACCGAGTCGCACAATAGTCGTTAATTAGTCGTCATAATTTACGACTCCACGTGTAGTCGCAAACCGTAGTCGCGAAAATCATGTTTTCTTGTAATGTCTCATCAAACTCATCGGAATCGCCTTCTTCTTATTCTGTGTCGTCAGGTAGATATTCAAGTTCCCTGTTGCGGGGATCAATTAAAAGAACGTTCTACGTAATCTCTGGTTCTGTAATGTCACAGCAAGAATCTTGTTGCATTGGAAGATCGTCAACACCAACAATTTTACCCGTTAGAGCAATTTTAAATACCGATAACCATGTGGGCCCAGTGGTTCGAACTCGCGGATATGGCACGAACGTTACTTGTTCTGCTTGTGATGCTAGGATAAATGGTTCAAACTTGTTGTATCGCCGTGCTTTGTTGACGTCGACCACACCAAATTTGTTTATTTGAACCCCTCGACTGACTGTTGGATTGAACCAATCACATTTGAAGATAACGCATTTCATACTAACCAAGTCGGGGGTAGTCCACTTCGATTATTTCCTGCAACATCCCCATAAAAATCTATTTCACCCCTAACACAAACTCCGTAGTTGGTAGTTGCCCGCCGAGCGCCGTATTTGTATGTATGAAACACATAACCACGGGTGAAATACATGGGTGCAGTCGTTATCTTTCCGAGGGGGCCTAGTAGTAACTCATGAAACCATATTGGATATTCGGGGTCACCATGATCCACCTATGAAATTTGGGAATGTTAGATCGAGCATCAGTATATATACTTAATGAAAATTTTTTATTACGTAAACTTACTTACGTCTTCAACCACTTAGCAAAGTGACGATCTTTACGATTGTTTATTTCATCATCTGAAACGCCTTCAATGCATTCTCGTACCTGACTAACAAATAAACTGCATATACATATATATATACATTGAAATTAACACCTTTATCTATATATATAATAAATTGTCACGGCTAATTAAATTGTCACGTTACCTCTCCAAAGGTTCCACTTCCTCGCAATTTAGTAGGATGTACGTATGTGCGCTGTGCCTGTCATTCTCGTTAGACCACCAAAATTCCTTCACTTTTCCACTAAGACGACCGATTGGTGAGAAGATGTCTGGGACACCCTCTACTGCATAAGTTCTTCCCACACCACCATCATCATATCGTCGGGGTTTCCGTTTGCGTGTGCGAACTTTCATAGCGAAATAGTATGAAGTGAAGTGTGAAGTTTCTTCGGTCAAACTTCCCGCAACAATTGATCCTTCAACCCTTGCTAGATTTTTAGCCTTTCCCTTTAAATGTTTCATGAACCGCTCGAATGGGTACATCCACCTAAACTGAACAGGCCCGCCTAGTTCTGCTTCGTGAGGGAGATGAATGGGAAGATGTTCCATGACATCAAAAAACGTCGGCGGGAATATCTTCTCCAGATTGCACAACAATATTGGAATATTAGCATCCAACTGTGCAATTACATCTTCTGACAACGTCCGTGTACTAAGATCCCGGAAAACCCTCCGATGCCTGCAACACCCAACAATTATATAATACAATATATGAACAAATTATATGTGATTTGATGATGTCTTTTACCTCCAATTGCTTCATGAACATTTCATGGAAGAAGTTCGGCAAATGCGAAAGGAAGTAATCGTTGCATAAACATGTGGCAGTCATGACTCTTCATCCCTGAAAACTTTTGTCCTTTCTCAACAGATTTAGCCAGATTGGATACATACCCATCAGGAAACTTCACATCAGATGAAACCCAATTGAACAACGCTGCATTTTGTTCGGCACCCAACCAAAATATAGGAACTGGTGATTTCTCATTGCTCATAATATGCAACTCATTTATGTTGCAAATATCAGGCAAGTTCAACCTTTCCTTTCCGCTGTCTTTGGTTCTTTCTTTCACGTTTAACACTGTATGCATGATGTTATCAAAAACGTTTTTCTCAATATGCATGACATCAAGATTGTGTCGCAGCAGATGATCTTTCCAGTACGGAAGTTCCCAAAAAATGATTTTCTTGTGCCAATTGTGATTCTCCCCGTATCCATCAGGCATATTAGTCGGAGTGTGCCAATTTCCCCCACAGTTTACAGTTTCTAGTCCCCCAAAATGATCTATTTGCGCTTCTAGATCTTCCCCAAATAGATACACTGGTGGGGGGACACGTACGATTTTGTTCTTCCTAAACAATCGCTTGTTTCTCCGATATGGATGGTTGATTGGTAGAAACCGACGGTGACAATCAAACCAGCATGTTTTTCGACCATGTTTCAGCTGAAACGCATATGTCCGATCGAGGCAATACAGACAAGATAACCTCTCATGCGTCGTCCAACTTGATAGCTTCCCGTATGCAGGGAAGTCGCTTATTGTCCACATAAGCACAACACGCATCGTAAAATTTTTCTTCCTCGAACAGTCGTATGTACGAACTCCTGTAGACCACAATTGTTTCAACTCATGTATGAGAGGCTACAAAAACACATCAAGGGAACGCTTCGGATGCTTCGGACCAGGTACTAATATACTCAAGAATAAAAATTCTCTTTGCATGCACATATCTGGAGGAAGGTTGTATGGCGTTAGGATTACTGGCCATAAAGAATATTGCCTACCAGACATACCGAATGGAATAAATCCATCTGTGCAGAGGCCAAAATATACATTTCGCTTAAATTTAGAAAATTTCGGGTGTACCGTGTTAAAGTGTTTCCAAGCTTTTGCATCTGACGGGTGAGTCACTTCTCCTTCTCTCTGCGAATGTTCTGCATGCCACTTCATCGATCCAGCTGTCCTTTCAGATTGATACAATCGTTTAAACCTATTAGTTATAGGAAGATACCACATCCGTTGGTACGTACATCTATTGATACGCCCATAAGTTTGTGGTATGAATCTCGGCTTTTGGCAAAATCTAAATTCATGCAGCTTATTATTATCTTTCCAAAACAGCATACAATTATCAACACATACATCTATCATCTCAGATTGACCTTCTATACATCCATCGTAGAGTGGCTGATTTGCAGCGGCTAGCATATCATAAAACCGCTTCGCATCTACATTGGGTTCCTCAACACTATTATCAACATTTGTTTCATGAAATGCATCATTGACCATTTCATGCATCCTATCATGATCTTGACCCTGCTGATCAAATTGATTTTCATGACCATGATGATAACTACTACCTTGATCAAAATCTACATGACCTTGATCATTACTACTACAATCAGCTTGATCAGTAGTACTCCTTTCAAAACCCTCTCCATATTGATACCAAACATAATATTATGGCATAAACCCTCTATTTAGTAAATGCTTCCACACCGTCTCAATAAAAATATATCTCGTATTCTTGCATTTACGACAAGGACAGAACATCTTACCGCTTTCGAGGGTTGTTTGTATATTTCCGGCCTGATACATGAATATTTCAAGCCCCTCTTGGAATTCTTTCGTCAATGACCCCTCCGAATCCTTTTGCGTATACATCCATCTTCGTAGTTCGTATATGGACATTTTATAAAATTAGTTTTTGAAGTTTTTTTTTATATAAGAGATTTTGTTTTTGATAACTTTCGTTCGAAGTACGCTATTATTTATAGAAATTTTTAGGATTTACCAACGGATTTACATTGAAAGTTTACATCGAATTTACATCCAAATAAAATTTACAACGATTTTACATCGCATATACGACGGATTTAAGACGAATATATTATATGTAAATAATTAGGTAACCCTGCTTAAAAACGTGCTCACCTACCTAGACACAATCGACGTAAACTCGTCGTAATTTACATCGAATATGTGTCGTCGTAATATTGATGCTCAATTACATCGATATTACGACGATATAAAATTCGTCGTAATATCGTCGTAATTGCGACGTACATTTACGATGATATTACGACGACCAATATTTACGACGAAATTACTTCGAATTTAAAATGAGTCTTAATGTCGTCGTAAACTCGATGTAGATTTACAACGGCTAATATTCGATGTAAAATTTCGTTGGTAATCGCCTGTTTTCTTGTAGTGCTCCATGCCATGGTGCGCCATGAGCTATTTAAAAAACAGCATGTAAGTGACTTATATTACAAAATCAGTTTAGTTCATTTTTCTGCTGGAGTTTGGTATACTCATTACTTATGATTTTTACTTCTAACAACAACTTTATACCCAAAAAAGGAATATATTGGCTCAAGATCGATTGAATGACATGGTATTTGTCAAATATAAATGTGCTTTGAGACGCCGTTACAAGAGGAGAGACACAATTTTTTTTTTTTGTAACAGGAGGAGAGAGAGACACACAATTGATCTCATTCTCCTATAAAATATTGATGAAAGTAATGAGTGGCTGCTAGGAATAATGGATGGACATGATGATTATGATAATCTAATGTTTGAGAATGATGATTTAACGTGGGATATGGTCAGCAACGCTTCTGGCGCTTATGAACCTAGCTACATTATTAGAGCTGCTAGAGCATCAACAACTTCAAATACAGTTGAGAAAAGAAAGGATACAACCACGAGCTCCACTCAAAGAGCATCTCAAAGGCCATCTCCTATGGCGATGAGGATGATGAGAATGAATTTGAAGAAGATTTTGGAGGAGGATAATGAAGAGTTTGTGGATGTTGATGAGTATGCTGATGACGATGATATGGGGTTTTAGAGTTTTAGACTATTTAAAGTTTTAGTTGGATTGGCTTTTTCTTTGTTTGCTTTTCTCTGTTTTTCATGCATTTTTAGAGTTTCACACTTTGATTTGATTGGCTTTTTAACTGTTTTTTAAATGATAATATGTTTTCTTTGGTTCTAACATGGTTTTAGAATCATAAATTGTTCTAACATGGTTATAGAATCTAACTAAGTTAACTTATTGCGCCTCAGATACAAAAGGCTCACTAGGGCGTGCGTCTAGGCTCAAGGCTCAGAATCAAACCCTTGGCACCTCAGTGCGCCTTGCGCACTTTAAAACACAGGATGGACTTAGTTTTATATAGGTGTATTGGAGAGCAAGCTAGAGAATGAAATGAACATTTTAAAGTTTTTTTATGTAATGATATTATGTTTGTAGATTGTTGTTGTTGTTTTTGTGAGATTTTTTTTTATAACTTAGGTATGTTCTAATTTTGGATTTGAATATGAATGCATAATTTTCTCTCCCTTACTGGTAATGGGACGGGTTTGGTAAATTCAGAAAGCTAAAATCACTACCTAAATTATCACTAGTTTGGATTAAAAATCAACTTCGAGATGAGTATTTCAGGTAATTTTAAAAAAAGTTAGAGAAATTTTGCAGAGATTTAAACTTTTATGGATAATGTTATTGACTTTAGAGTTAAATACCCAAACAAATAATTTAGGTGCTCAGTTCCATACCGGATCTATTCACATATAGTACATAATATTCGAAACATGTAAGATCTGGAATCGATTTCTAGTCCTGAAATGAATAGACCTATATACAATTACATTTATCATAATTGTGGATGGACAAAAAATTTCACCACGAAGTTGATGAAAAAAAAAAAAAATTTAACAAAAGTATTTGTTGCTAAATTTGTTTTTTCAAAGTATCATGATATCATCCATAGATATAATGAAACATAAAGAGGCTATTAATTTATCAGATTCACTCAAAAAAATATCTGAAAATTTTCTACAGGATTCAAGAATATTTTGAAGATGTCACAATAAGAGTATTAGATGCTTGAGTTTCTGTCGGTGGATAAATGTAATGACCAATGCCAAACAAACAAAAAAATGAGGAAGCAAGTGGACGTTATCCTAAATTTCTGAATAAATGGGTGTGAAAGCTTTACTTAAGAACTAGAATCGTAAAAAGAGTCGAATGGTCACAAATGTTTCAACATTAGCTCCTACCCGTTTTTGGATATTCCTTGAGATATTCACCAAGTTAACATGGTTATAGTGATGATGCCTTTTTTATAATCATTTTAAAATGATTTCAAAGTCCAATAGACAGAAGAATTCAAGAATGTAACAAAAAAATTATTATTTTATCAAAAAGAAAAGGGAAACTATAGATTTTTTCCTTCTTTTTACTTTGTTAAAATTTGACAGAGACATATATAGCTTCGGGATTTATATACTAATGTTATTGCTATGTTTTATTCCAAATTTAAATAATTGGCTACAACAATAAAATATCTATGATGTTTGTCATTTATTGCTCACTCAAATAATATATTTCATATTTATTGCTAAATTACATTTTTCTGGAATTGACGCAAATCAAACGGAGCATATTTGGATTTTTATGATATTTGTGATTCACTCCGTTTTGTCTAAATCAACAATTGTATCCGTACCCGCTCCGTAATTAACCGGATATCAAGTGTTCGGATATTTCGTTGGATATCAAATCGTCTCCATAATATTTTTTAAATAATTATAAATTTAAAAAAATATAGAAAATTCAAAATTTAACTCAAAATTTGGTAACATTTCATATAAAAAATATTTTCTTCAAAATCTATTAATTTTAAAATAATTATTTTGGTGAATAATTCATTAAAATTATATATAAAAAGAACGTAATTACATATATAAAAGCGGAATGGATATCCAACTTTTAAAATTTTAGTATTTGTGATTTGTTTTGTTTCTAACGGTCAACAAATACTAAAATTTTAATATTTGATGTATACCGTAGAGTTATGATTTTCCGAATTTTTTGGATAGAATCGAAACGGATAACATATTAAATCGAATTCAAATCGAATGTAACAGATATTTTGCCCGCCCCTATGAACATATCGTATGGATGGATTTGGACTTTTCCCTATACAAATATTCGGGGAAACAAAAAAAAAAGCTTTTTCCTATAAACGTCATGGATAAATTATTGTTGCAAATGAGCATCAAAATGATTTACCATTTCGGTTAATATTTACCCATTTCCTGCTCAGATTCGTCTGTGCTTTCTTCTTCAACTATAGCTAATTAAAGTATCTATTCGTGAAAGCATGGAATATGCTCTGTTCCATTATTTCACATACCAAACAGAGCAAACAACAATACTCATACGACTTCAAATTTCTTTTCTTCACGTCTCTACCTGCAGATAAACAACAACATATTGAAACCCATCTTTCTCAATCCCAATCATAGAAAACAAAATCATACTATACTTCTAACTGAAATAAAACCGTATGATTCACAACTCACAACGAGGTTTTAGAAGGCCATTACAATCTGTCGAAAACGGGGCTTAATCGGGTTTCTTCCGGTTTATTTACTAACGTTCGAGCTCCTATTTTAGTATTTAGAGGTTTTGGTCCCCAACAAAGACGTTGAAGTTCAGTGAGAGATGGCAAGGCAGAGTCCAGAAAACATGAGGCTATAGAAGCAAGTCTAATGGGAACAAAGGGAGAAAAGGCCTTAAACCACTCATTATTCTCTAATTCCATAAAGAAAAATACAGAGAAACTTGAAAAAGGAAATGGGTGATTCTTATTCCACTAGAGAATCTGATAATGCAAAAAAAAGAAGATTCTCTTTGAGGTTAAGACAGAATATATGTCTTTCCAGAGTTTAACGGTTAACACATGACGTTGTAATATGCCCTGTCTGAGAGATAATATATAGAACCAGAACCACACCAGACCTTTTTCTTTAAACTTTTCCTAAACAAAATTCTGAAATTAAATAGCTGAAAAGAAAGGGGAAAAAGGAGGGACCTTTTGTATGAGATTATAAAATGACAAGCTAAGTTGATATCCAAAACTAGGCATCTCTCACCACCCTCTTTAGCTGAAGGAGATTCGGTATGTAAATCTTGTTCCGTTCTATTGTTGTGTTCATAGATGTTTATGTTACTTCTTTTTGTCAGAGGACATTTCAGTGTAACAATCAGAGAGATGGCAAGAAACGAGTGGATCAACAGTTACCTGGAAGCTATTCTTGATGTTGGAACTAGCAACAAGAAGAGGTTCGAGAGCAACTCCAAGATCGTCCAGAAGCTTGGAGATATGAATAGAAAGGATCATCAAGAGAAGGTGTTTAGTCCCATCAAGTACTTTGTGGAAGAGGTCGTCAACAGTTTTGATGAGTCTGACCTGTATAAAACATGGATCAAGGTTCGATCCTCAATCTATATCTTTATATAACACAAAAAGACACAAAGAGAACATAATCTCCCATAAGTATAGAAGTAACAGAGTTAACAATAGTGTGTTTTGATCAAAGAAAAGAAAGAATGTGGGCGGTGGTTGTTAAATCATCGTCCAAAACCCAAAATGATTTTAGTAAAACCAAATAAAAATGCATTTACACATACCCGCGAGTTATGGTGGAGGCACCTTTCTTGTGGCAGGTGATAGCAACAAGAAATACTCGTGAACGCAGTAACAGGCTTGAGAATATATGCTGGCGTATCTGGCATCTTGCACGCAAGAAAAAGCAGGTTTGTGTCCCTTTAAAACCCGACGCATCAGAGAATAAAGAAAAGGTGAGTTCTTGCTTTTTAAGAAAAAAATTTAAATCCTTCCACAGATTGTGTGGGATGACGGGATTAGACTTTCCAAACGGAGAGATGAACGTGAACAAGGCCGCAATGATGCAGAAGAGGATCTTTCTGAGCTTTCTGAAGGAGAGAAAGAAAAGAATGACGTTGTTACGACTCTAGAACCACCCCGAGATCACATGTATCGTATCCGCTCTGAAATGCAAATTTGGTCAGAAGATGATAAATCAAGTCGAAAGCTTTACATTGTCTTAATCAGGCAAGTAGGGTTTGTTTATATGACTTATTTGTATTGTCAAGATGCTCTTGAGACTTACCAGGTGCCTCTATTTGGTTCCATACTTTTGCCCACTGCAGTATGCATGGACTCGTGCGTGGAGAAAACATGGAGCTTGGAAGAGACTCTGATACTGGAGGGCAGGTATTTAGCCATCTTCTAGTAGGCTTATTTGTAAAGCATATAAACTATTTATGGTGCTTCACGTCTTCGCATCTGGTTCTCTTAGCATTTTATCAACCTGCATGGTCTTGTTAATGGACGATTAGGTGAAATATGTTGTTGAGCTTGCTCGCGCTTTGGCCAACACTGAAGGTGTCCACAGGGTCGATCTCTTAACACGACAGATCAGTTCACCAGAGGTTGACTCAAGCTACGGCGAGCCAATTGAGATGTTATCATGCCCTCCAGAAGGTAGCGGAAGCTGTGGTTCCTACATTATTCGTATCCCCTGCGGTTCCCGGGACAAGTACTATCACATAAGACTCCTTAGAATTTAAGTATTCAAATTCCTTCTTTGTAAAAGAACAGTATACTCATGTTTTCCAAATGCAGGTACATACCAAAGGAGTCACTCTGGCCCCATATTCACGAGTTCGTTGATGGGGCGCTAAATCACATAGTGGACATAGCAAGGTCTCTCGGAGAGCAAGTGAATGGAGGGAAGCCAATATGGCCTTATGTAATTCACGGCCACTATGCTGATGCAGGAGAAGTAGCTGCACATTTGGCAGGAACGTTAAATGTGCCAATGGTGTTAACTGGCCACTCTTTGGGAAGGAACAAGTTTGAGCAGTTGCTTAAACAAGGGAGAATTACCAGAGAGGATATTAACAGAACATACAAGATTATGAGGAGAATAGAAGCTGAAGAGCTGAGCCTAGATGCAGCCGAGATGGTGGTGACAAGCACACGGCAAGAGATTGAGGCCCAGTGGGGACTGTATGATGGGTTTGATATCAAGCTGGAGAGGAAGCTCAGGGTTAGAAGACGGCGTGCAGTCAGCTGCTTTGGCCGATACATGCCACGAATGGTGGTATAAGTTCTTTTCCGCCTCCCACAAGATCTGATAAATGAAAATGAGACATCACAATGCCTATCATATAAACTATGAATCAATCATACAACTGCATTTAACTTATACCAGCTAATTGAACAGTAAACTTAAGTGAAGTAGAGTCATTCACCAATCTTACCTGTCTTTGTGGCATCAGGTTATACCGCCAGGCATGGATTTCAGCTACGTCTTGACACAGGATTCACAGGATGCTGACACAGATCTCAAGTCGCTAATTGGCCCTGACCGAAACCAGATAAAAAAGCCTGTACCTCCAATATGGTCCGAGGTACTCTTTTTTTTCATTTACTAACAGAAATCATATCCAATCTCCTCTAAGTAGAAAGGTTACAGTCTTGTTTTTCTCTGCCTTTGAATCCGTGGAGCAAATAACTCCATGAACCTTATCATCTGCAGATAATGAGATTTTTCACAAATCCTCATAAGCCAACCATACTTGCGCTGTCTCGCCCTGACCCCAAGAAAAACGTCACCACATTGCTCAAAGCTTTTGGTGAATGTCAGCCTCTTCGAGAACTAGCCAACTTAGTAAGTATCTCCGCATTTACTACTCTTACTACACATGTGTGTCCAGTGAACTGACATATGAAGATTTCAAATGGGCATACCGCTCATTCACCTGGCTTGCTAATTATTTGGTAATAAACCTGTTCCAGACACTTATACTGGGAAACCGAGATGACATCGAAGAGATGCCTAATAGCAGCTCAGTAGTTCTCATGAATGTTCTAAAGCTGATAGACCAGTACGACTTGTATGGCCAAGTAGCTTATCCCAAGCACCACAAGCAATCTGAAGTTCCAGATATTTATCGATTAGCAGCCAAAACAAAGGTACTTAACAGGAAAATCCTATTAAACAATATGACTCGCTGTTTACTTCTCATGGTTCAAGTAGAATATACATCAGACTTTTATTTCGATATGAGAATGCTCAGACCTGTGGTAGTTTCTCCTGAGTTTACAAAGTTCAAAAGATAGAATTATCATTAGCAATTTACAAGAACTCTTAGCTCCTCCCTCTTTGCAACATGAATACTGTAATTATAAGGTGACTTTCTCTCTTGAAGGGGGTTTTCATTAATCCAGCTCTGGTGGAGCCATTTGGTCTCACGCTCATTGAGGTAACTAGCACCTATGCCAATGTCCGAGGTTATGCTTCTTTACCTCTTCTTATACACAACCTATAAGATCTTCATGCCGCACCATTTGTTGCGTATGACAGGCAGCTGCTTATGGTCTGCCCATTGTTGCCACCAAAAATGGTGGGCCTGTTGATATCCTGAAGGTAATCAAATCTCTTAATTACAAAACAACCTGCATACAAACATAGCCACACCTCACTGATCCCGAAAAGCTTATTAACATATGTTTATGTCCCAGGCACTAAACAACGGTCTCCTAGTCGACCCCCATGATCAAGAAGCCATTTCTGATGCCCTTCTAAAGCTAGTTGCTAACAAACATCTCTGGGCTGAGTGCAGAAAAAATGGACTCAAGAACATCCACCGTTTTTCATGGCCAGAGCACTGCCGTAACTACCTTTCCCATGTTGAACACTGCAGAAACCGACACCCCACCAGTAGTCTCGACATAATGAAAGTTCCAGAAGAGCCGATAAGTGATTCTCTAGGGGATGTCGATGACATATCTTTGAGATTCTCCATGGATGGAGATTTCAAGCTCAATGGGGAACTAGATGCAAGTACTAGACAGAGGAAACTAGTCGACGCCATAAGTCAAATGAATTCTATGAAAGGTAGCCCATCTGTTCTCTACAGCCCTGGTAGAAGGCAGATGCTCTTTGTGATTACTGTTGATACCTATGATGACAACGGAGACATCAAAGAGAATTTGAAAGATATCATCAAGAATGTGATGAAAGCTGCAGCTTTGACATCGGGCAAAGGAAAAATAGGTTTTGTACTGGCAATGGGTTCAAGCGTGCAAGAAGTTGTCGAGATTACAAAGAAATACCTGATTAATTTGGAAGATTTTGATGCAATAGTTTGTAACAGCGGAAGTGAGATCTACTATCCATGGAGAGATATGGTGGTTGATGCAGACTATGAAGCTCATGTGGAATACAAATGGCCTGGTGAAAATATAAGTTCAGTGATTCTGAGACTTGCATGTACAGAACCTGCAACTGAGGATGACATCACAGAGTATACAAGCGCATGCAGTACAAGATGCTATGCAATTTCTGTGAAACGAGGAGTCGAGGTAACTCTTTCAATGAATATATTTCTCATCAAGAGGGCAGCTTAAACCTAATGCATACATCCCTCAAAATCATGAAACTAGTATTGACGTCTATGTGTGTCAATGGCAGACTCGAAGGGTTGATGACCTTAGGCAGAGGCTTCGGATGAGAGGTTTAAGGTGCAACATTGTCTATACACATGCTGCAACACGGCTAAATGTTATACCACTATGTGCATCAAGAATACAAGCAGTCAGGTTAGATACTGTCAAGACTAAATACTTTCTACAATCATATACGGTATGTGTAACTGTGTAAGATATTTCTACAGTGAAAATGACACGACCTGATGGCTTTATGTAGGTATCTTTCGATAAGGTGGGGAATTGACATGTCAAAGTCTGTTTTCTTCTTGGGAGAAAAGGGAGACACAGACTATGAAGACTTGCTGGGTGGCCTCCACAAAACCATCATTCTAAAAGGTGTAGTGGGATCTGACAGTGAGAAGCTTCTTCGCAGTGAAGAAAATTTCAAAAGAGAAGACGCAGTTCCACGAGACAGCCCTAACATTTCCTATGTCCAAGAGAATGGCGGACCTCCGGAAATTCTATCCAGTTTAGAAGCCTATGGGATAAAGTAATCTTCTCTTTTTATTACCACAGTTCATATACTTCAATGGGTTGGTAAACCGTGAATAATAACGAGACTACACACCATCATCTGTAAGACATTAGATACTGCAATAAAAAAAAGCTGGATATAACTTTGCAAGTACGGATTCAATAGATTCCTAGTTCTTTAGGCGTTCACACTTAACACATTCGTAGAAAGTTTGAAAGCTACCTGAATGATCATGGTACTCTGTCTAGTGTGCTATCGCCCCTCCATTGGCTTACCATACACAAACAATGTGTTCCTCGTCACATCAGCGTTTTGCAGTTACAATTTTCCCTGCACAAGTCGAAGTAGTGGTGATTACAGAATTGGAAACCAAATTGAGCCTAAAATCTAATTCTACAATCAATTGCTTGCAACCTGTGGATTCCCAAACCAATATATGATCAATCAGCACAACCAAAACACAAGGAGACACCTTTGAATCATCTGTACAAAACTGTATCCAGAAATTATGACAAAAAATTAGTCCTGATATAGGTCTTACTCCAAAGTCAAGGTTGCAGCAGTCTGTATCAGAAATCATAACCACTTGGTCCTCTACATCTAACTTCAATCAATTTGAACGTAAATATCAGATAAGGCAAGACATCATCACAGAAAAATAGATTCAGTAGAAAACGGAAAGTTATGGTTGCGAAGAAGAGATGCCACTCTTTTGGGAACGCTTAGTCTTGATGTACTGCAAGTACCCCTATGTAGCTGCTTCTCGGTCAGATTCTTATCCTTGTATTCATCCAAACAGAAGCACAAATGGAAACTTAAAGAAGATTACGAAACAGATCTTTGCAAGAACACATAAACCAAGAAAATGTTATGTGAATATCCAGCTTCGAGCAAATTCAAAAGGAGATAGAATTGAAACTAGAGAGAGAAGAACGAGTAGCAAAACCAAAAGTTCCCTTTTGTTTCCCATTATAATTTAAGTTCCAACTACTTCTTAAACTAGTATAACAAATGAGTACAAAAGACACAAAAGAAAAAGCTTGCAGGAGAATTTCCAAATCTGAACCAAACAAGATCACATTGGTCACAAGAAATCATCTCCAGCCATACTTTCCCCAAATGATTATATCCACACAGTCAAAGTCATCCTCAAGCAGAGTTCCTCTCACATTGGTCTAAAGAGACCACCTTGAAGAGAGAATCCTTGAATCCGAATCAACCCAGACATGCGCAAAGGATCATCCTGACCCAGAATATACGTATTTAACCCAACCCAGATCATCACATTGCTCACAATTGATCATCTTGGAGAGGAATCTTCATATCCGAATCAACCCAAACTCGGGTTTTTAAAGAACAAGATCCACAAGGAAGAACAACAGATGCCACAAAAGCATCCAATCTCCTGACTTGAACGAAATCTCCATCTCTCAACAATGCAAACCCCATAGTTTCTAGCTCAGAGGAATCAACAGAGAAGTAATCACCGCACCTACACTGATAAAAAATCTCCATCGCTTCGCCTTCTCCAGCGATCTCAACTGACATATCCTCTATGCTAATCTCATCAGCAGTGATCTCGTCCTGTCTTGAAGATCGAAGGTCACTGTCGTAAACCACACGTAGCTCTGCATCGCTTAAAACCTCCCACGCCTTTTGAATCTTCAGAAACTTTTCGTCTGAGCTACAACGAGAACTGTTGATCTTATCCGGATGAGAGTGAAGGATAGCGGAACGGTAGCGATTGCGGATTTCTTCATAGCTTGCATCCTCTTCGACGGAGAGAATCTCGTAGTATGTCTCGTGGACACAATTTTCACCGAGAAGCATGATTGTTGAATCCTTCTACAACGGTGGAGCGGACGGCGATTGGAATGGGATAGAAATTCTGAGGCGACGGCGAAAATAATTTGGAAGGTTAAAGCGACCAAAGGGGAATTATAGGTAGGCTGTTGATTATAAGTAACTATATTTCTCAAATCTTCACCTAATATAAGTAACTATATTTCTTTTTATTTTTAAATAGAAAAACGAGTAAGTTACTAAAAAACCAGATCAAAATCATGATATTTATAGTTTTTACTTGTTTTGATCCGATTTCCCACCTGATTACATCCAATCGGATAGCAAAGACACGGGTTTGACCCGATTACACCCGATTCGGTTTTTTTCTCTTCAAAATTCATAAATCGAGTGCAAATTTCCCCCCATTAATTCCGAAAACTGCAGACCCACCGCAGAACTCGGGAAAACTGAGGAATTCTCCCCAAATCCCTTCCCCTCCCCGCATTCACCTCTTTCACTCAAACAATGGTGGAAACCCGACGGTCGAAGAGAAGTTTGCGAAACCCTAATAGCGGCTCAAAGGAGGCGAAAGTGATGGAGAATCCGGCGAAGAAGAGGGCGGCGAAAGCGAAGGAGGCGAAGAAGAAGAATCCCGAAAAGAGAGCGGCGAAGAAGATGAAGATCGGCCCAAAAGAAGTAGGGGATTTGCATGCGGCGGAGACGGTGGTTCCAATGGTGGTGGAAGGTTCATCTACTGTTCCGGAAACGGTGGTCGAAGCTTCTACTTAGAAAATGAGGGTTTATGCGAAGAAGAAGAAGAATCCGGTGGTTCCTCCGGTGGTCGAAACTTCTACTCCGGTGGTTCCTTCGGTGGTCGAAACTTCTACTCTGGTGGTTCCTTCGGTTCCTCCGGTGGTGAATGCTTCATCTTCGCTTCCTCTGGTGGCCGTTATGAGTGGTTGTACGACGAATCAGGATGATGAAGAAGAGAAGGAGTCTGAAGAAGAAGAAGAAGAAGAAGAAGAAGAGAGCGGTGAAGAAGACGAAGAAGAAGGAGAGGAGGCAGCAACCAAGGGCAAGGAGATAGCCAATGACTCGAGTGGAGAATCAAGTGAAGCAACCGAATCCGAATATGGATCGGAGAGGGAGAGTGAGGTAAGAAGCAATAGGGAAAACTAGTAGAAATAGGGAATAATGTGTAGGGAAAACTAGTAATACTTGGAGCAATAGAACAACTATGGAATACTTGGTAACTCTACTTGGTATATTCGTGATACTTGTGAGAAATAGGATAACTGGGGAATTCTTAGTAAAACTATATTAGTATAACTTTGGAAAACTTGGTAAAAATGTAGCTGTAGAACTTGGTAAAACTATAGTAGTAACTCTATGAAAACTTGGTAAAATTGTATGGCATAATTCTTGTATAACTGAGTGAAGTTGATTGTTATTTTTCAGATTGAGCAGAGGTTTATGGCACTAAAACCAAAGAGCTTGTACCTCCCTACTAGCAGCTATCAGCATCCTGTGAAGGTAGGGACACGGTGCTATCTCAAAGACGTGTTCAAAACGCTTGACGGCCTGAACCTGCCCCTGACCAAAAGAGAGAGGGAATGGTTTGTCTCGCATCCTCAGTTCAAACACCTGTTCCACATGCCTAAGGACCATAACCACAATGAAGAACTTGGTACTACTAAGGTAAATTGTACCTTGCATCTAAACATTTATTTAAGTTGGAAACATTTATTTGAGTTGGAAACATTTATTTGATTCCTTCACAGCAGGACATTGACAGCCTCGTTTTAATCAGTCTGAGAGAGGAAAAGATGCTATTGGATCAAATCTTAGAGGAAGACGAGGATCGTGATGAAGATGATCTTGTGGTTGATAGTTGGATCAATCGTCTGGCCGGAGGTTACACTATCTTCTTTGAAGACCTGTTTGATCAAGACGTTGTAGCGCGTGCCAAAAAGGATAAGGAGATGGAACGATTAGAGGCCCCACCGGTGCAAACACCTCCAACCGAATTGGCTGAGATCTTGAAGACCATAAAAGATATACAGGAGAAGGTGAATGGATTTGATGCAAGATTGGCTGTGGTGGAAGCATCTATGGAAGAGTAGAACTTGGTGTTCATTTAAACTTTTGTGGTGGTTTGTAGATAGATCTTATGTTGATATTCGTAAAACTATGTTGGTTTGAACTTTTGTGGTAATGCTTGGTAATACTATGTTGGTAATACTTGGTAATACTATGTTGGTAATGTTTGGTAATACTATGTTCGTAATGCTTGGTAATACTTGGTAATACTATGTTGGTAATGTTTGGTAATACTATGTTCGTAATGCTTGGTAATACTATGTTCGTAATGTTTGGTAATACTATGTTGGTAAAACAAGATTCTCATAAACAAAGCCATTGATAAGATTAGCTGAGCAAACATAATATGTCTTATACAAAATAGAAAGGAAGTTTTGGGATTACATAATATGTCTTATACAACATTTTAGATAATAGGTCTTAAATCTCATTTTGCATTTCTTCAATCTTCTTTTGCATTTCTTCAATCTTCTCGCTCTGCTCTTCAACCTTCCGGATTAGCTTCGAAATCTCTTCCTCGACACCAAAAACCC